>NW_027019301.1:8055002-8136788 GCF_013076305.1 Rhopilema esculentum | reverse complement strand
GGCCTTGCTCTAAGTAAAATGAAGGTGCTCCATAAAAAGAGCCCCTTATAAACTCTAGGCGCTCTATTTTGCACCTCTAAGTAAATTTCCTTGAGAGCATCCTTCGAGACCTTTAGGAGATCGAGAGCTTCATATCAAAAGCTTCGGAAGAATGTTAAATATGGAATTCAATGGTGATACCAGAAAGCACCATAATATGAAATAATAAAACATGCAACAAACACTATGTTAATATAAATATAGAAATATAATAGAACAAAATCGCAAAATTGTTCAGATTTTTCTAGATATGTAAGTTGCCATCATTTGGTGAGCTTTTATCAGTGTCAGTATCACTACTGTTATGTTCAGCTTCACATATTGCTTCATCAAAACGCATGGCTTTAAATCGAACATTAAACTTTGTTTCCTTTTTTCATGTTATCCATTCTATAAGAAACGCTAGAACATCTACTACTCGCAAAAGCAAATGAAAAGCAATGCGATCATTTGGACGGAAACGTGATCGCTGATTTGCACAGGCGATTTTAAGTTATTAAGAAAAACAGAAAATAATATATATATACTTCAATAGAAGATTAACGCTTGCTCGAAAATCAAATAAATCTGCCGGAGAATACGCTTGATGGCCTGTGTCCTTGATGGTTATTAGAGGGTTATTAGATTAAAAAATGATATCGAAAACCCAACATTGAATTTGCTGAATTTTTTCTCAAAGGGTTATCTTACGCAAATCATAATATTGCGGTCTGTTGGGAAGATTGTTTATGCTTGATCAAGTTGATTCAACAAATTCCAAAAATTTATTTTGCTTCGTGTTAATATTGATTTTACGTTTTGAGGGGCTCTATAAATCGCTCTCCAAGGCCTTTTCTGGGTGCGCTCTAGGCGCACGCGCTCGATCGAGCGCCTTTCCGGGCAAGGCCTGTGAAATCCTGACTGTAGTACCTTATTTATGACAAATTTCTCAAAATTTATAAAGAAAATTTTTATGCCAAAAGTTAGCTAGTCTTTTAGATACCAACAGAAGGTAGAAACAAAATGACAGTTATGAAAGAATTTTGGGTAGCTGGGAATTATTTTTCAAACTCCTTTTCACTAAAGCCTGTCTACCCTTGCCCTGTGGTTGTTCTGACATCCCTGTTAAAGAACCAAGTTTTAATTAAATTCTTGAATTGTGTAGTATTTTGGGCTGTCTTTATTTTGATTCTGGGAGTGAATTCCAGATTTCAGGCCCTTGGCATCTAAATGATCTGATACCTTTGTTTGTAGTACTGGGGTTTGGAAAGTCAAAAGAGGGTTTTCTGAATTGAAGGTTGTGACCTGTCGTTTTAGGTTCAAAATGGTCTTTCATGAAAACAGGATTAAGGCTTTTAAGTGTTTAATAAACATCAAGTGCTAAAACTCTATCTGAATGGTGATTGGTAGTTTCTTCTGAGTTAACAAGTAATTCTTTGTATGAAGATGAATAGTCTGAATAGGCTAGTGATTATGCCATCTCATAATTTTCTCTAGCTTATCCTTGTATTATTTATCAAATTAGATTCTAAATCAAAAACCAACTCTGCTACTGCCACTTTGACAGTTATGCTTTGAGAAATATATGAATAAAACTTAACTGTACACGAGAATAGGACAACTTCTTTGTAAATTGTTCAGGCTATACTTCAGATCAGAAACAACAACTAAAACAAGAATTTTCTGTTGGGCAGAATTAGCTAGAGAATCTACATTGTGCCAAAAGGTTTTGGCAACACATAACACAAGACATTCAACCCAAAATTGGTGGGCAACTTAACAGTGGTCAAACAATCCAACATTAGACAAAATCTCAAAACAAAAGAAACTCTTGGCATCATCAACCAACATTTTTTAATTCTGTCAAATTTCAACCAAAATCTTTATTTTCAATGTTGGGTGACCAAACATGGTGGTCAAATAATCTAACTCTTCACCAAACATGATGATAGGTGAAATGTTGGGACATTTGATCATGGCTTCTGGAGAATGTCTGATGCAAAGCACAAGTATGTTTCAAAACTTTTGTACCTGAAGATGGGTTAAAGATTTAGAAAATTACTGAAAATAAATAAGATCCTTGAACCTTTGATATTGAGACCAGAGTGACTTTGAGAAGGTTGTGATATGGGGTCAAGAACAAGGGAACAAATAAAGATACTTCAAATTATCTATCACTTTTATTCATCAATTTCAAAATTTTACAAACGACGTCCGCGTCTTCCACCCTTTCTTCTTGTGCTATCTGATGGAATAGGTGTCACATCCTCTACAATTGAAATCAAACAGGAATAAATATTTTAACAACACACAAGATCTACAGTCAAGGATCCTGACAATCGAGTCTAGGCTTTGGAAGGGAAAAACGTATGGCATAAGGAAGACTTGGTGTTGCATTTGAAAAATTTGCTCAAATGGCACTTAACTTGCCCTAATGGCTTGAGGACTGGTTTTGTGTATTGGGTTGAAGCTATTTGCCACAGCTGAATGACATGCAGAATTATTACAGGGTTTATTAACTTTGTCGGTTAAAGCTGAAAATTCAGTAAAAATCATATTAAGCCTGAATCTTGCTTTTACAACTTTGCAGCATCACTAAAAGTGAAGTGGACAAAGTCTGAGAAAATTAATTCAACCAGTAGCAGAAATATCAACAATTATAATAATTTGTTTCTTTTTGTATTTTCTACTTAGCAACCCAAGGTAGTTTTAGGACACAAAGAAGATGTGCTTATTGAGCAGCACCCTGGCCCTCCCTATTAATCTGACCACACCTTATGATTCCTACACCTGCCTAGAACATAGTTCCTGGCTGTGCAGGATCAAGAAATTTCTTGATACAAAGTTTGCTTTCACTTGATTCATGTTTTCACTTCTACGCCTGGAATGAATCTCTAATTCCCCTTTAACGGTGGCACCAAAATCTTTTAAAAATGCAGATCATATACATATATATATATATCTTAAAATGACAGACATATAAACAGCATACCTATTCTGCCAATCTTCATTCCTGACCTTGCAAGAGCTCTCAGTGCAGACTGAGCTCCAGGTCCAGGTGTCTTTGTTCTGCAAAATTCAATAAATCCTGGATCTAATTCAGCTTGACATTCATCCATATTTAATTTACGGAAAACAGATAGTAGCTGACAGATAACACTAATTTTAAACCACAAAAAGTGCGTGGAAGGAGAGGCACCCAATGCTATTGAGATAAGGAATGTGCATCTGGATGGTGAAGAAATTGAAGTGGTACAGACATTCTGCTACCTTGGTGACACTATTGGAGCCAATGGAGGGGTGTTTTTTAGCCACTGTTACCATTTAGGAAGTAATTTTTAGAACGAAAACATGTTAATGGTCTACTACGCTTGTTCAGTAACAATTTGTGTTGGGATTAAAATAACAAAGTTTTTTTGTGTGTGTTGATAGCACTTAAAAGATAAAAGATATATAATACTTTTGCACCATTAAGTTTAAAAAATTGCACAGAAAACTTCTAGCATCAATAGAACTGATATAACTGCTTTTCCACATGATTTAAAACAGAAGTTATGAATCGCACACCTAGATGAAAAGTTTTGCTCTGAGGTGCACGATTTGCCGTGCACACACTAAAATCTCTACGAAGAGGCCTGATGCAATGGTGTATGGCAGTGAAAATTGGCCAGTTATAGTTGAAGACCTATTATGCATGGAGCAAAATGACATGAGAATGATATTGTGGATGTGTAAGGTAAGCCTTAAGGATAGGCTGAGATCCATTCAACTCAGACAAAGATCAAAGCTGGTGAGTATTAGTGAGTTAATGCAGGAAAGGAGGCTTTCTTAGTTTGGTCATGTTGAGAGAAAGGATGATGATAATTGGGTGAAGAAATGCAGAATAATAAAAGAAGGAGATGTGAAAAAATGGGAGGAATTAAAATCAGATCTAAAGCAAAAACATCCAGAGAAAAAAGTGTCACAAAAGACTTGGCAAAAATAGACTGACCTGCAAGTCAATTTTAATGAACTGCCAAAATGTAAAACAGACATAAAATGAACATGATAATGATGATTAAAGTAATAAATAGACCATTTGAAAAAATAATTTCAAGCTATGGAAAAAAGTTTTTAAGGTGAAGTATCCTTATCAACCAGGCATTCGTCGGAAAGGCATGCGATCGCACGCGCACGCCTACCGCCTTCTTTTATTATGGGAGCAAAATTCATAATTATTGGTTTTGTGGGTTTTTGATATGAGATAATATATTTATCTATCCTTGGTACAATTATTTCATGCCACTTCAAAGAGGCTTAACATCTTATCAGGATTGCAGATAAAATAAAAAGATTTGAAATAACAATAGGACTAATCTACAGTGGAATCTCAATATTATGAGACCTGACCTGGTGACAAGTATAATTAATTTTCCGGCATGACAAGAGATATCTGGCCCCTTGAATTCTGCATCTGCACAACTTCTCTCGAAATATAACGAATCCCGTATATAACGAATACTCGTATATTAATGACCCTAATTGTAGTCCCTTCATCATAATTTTCCTCAATATGACAAACTTTTCCAAAACTTTTCACCGTTATTCTGGTCTACTTATTCCCGGTGTACTTATCACTATACATACATACAAAACATACATTGGCAAACATGCACTTTTAATGATGCAAAAAAAGGGGAAGAGATTTGTGCGAACGTTTGCACCTTTTCAAGGCTTAATGGCATTTCATTGAACAAATTCAAACACAGAAGACTATAACAGACATTTTTGTCCCCAAATTTTTAGAGGAACATTTAGTGTTTTGAACAAGATTTTCATTTTTGATCACTATTTTAGCGAAAGCAGCCAATTATGCGATAAAAATTGGCCGATTTGCCAATGATGCGATAAAAAATAGCAGATTATTTGCGGATTTCACTACCCCCTACAGCCCCCTCTTTAGACATCCTTATGCTTTAAATCTAGATTTAGTGAAATTTGGTTTAATGAAAAATGGGTCATCATTATCTTTTATGCATCTGGCCAGTGAGGTTCATAAAATAGCTGTTATGCTTGATAACAGAGGGCCCTCGGGGCACGGATTTACCTGCAAAAATGGCCATTACAACCAGATGAACGCCACAGCATCAATGACTCTACAGGCCCGTCGGAACCGGGGGGCTGGGGGGTAGGACCCCCCAATAATTGTCAAACTGTGGTATGTTTCCTTTATAACAGTTTACTGAATGAGAAGGGAAACAATGGGCAGCCCCCTAATATCAATTTCGTTCCCACGGATGAAACCTGCTTACGACATGGCAAACATATTTCTGTACTTGTAGTGCCGTTTTTTGTTGATATATATATTGAATAAGCTCAGTTTGTACTTGTTTAGAAAATTGCTCAGTTGCTATAATGTAGGTAGTCATGGTAAGAATTCAGCCAAGTAAGTTTCATCAAATTATTGCTATCATCATTTTCATGTTGGCAATTTCTCCGTAGAACTATCATAATTACCAAAAAGTTTTGTGAAGAAATGTCACACGCCATCACATGCCTGGATATTTTCAGGGGTGCGTTGGTTAGCAAGCCTGGTACATATTTTTCCCACAAAAGCCTGTCAACGCTGTCAAAATCTGTAATTTTTAACACAAAATGAAAATAATTATTACGGAAACTTGTATCATAATGGAGTTTTAATTCTGTTATGGATAATGACCTTATGGATAAATTTTAGTTCTGCTGTTTTTTGCCTTTCCCTAACTGCAATTTATACATGTAACTAGTTGTATACTTTACTTCGGAGTGTCTGTTAGGGTTATTGAAATATTGTCAAATTCTAAAAATGAACATACTATTAGCCTTAAGTTGAACTAATAAGAACCATAACATGTGATACATCAGAAGCAGCTTGCCAATTTCTGCTACAAAAGCTAGACAAACACCCATAAAGGCCAGTATATGTATATACCTGTTACCACCAGTGGCTCTTAATTTGATGTGGAGGGCAGTAATGCCAATTTCTTGACATCTAGCAGCAACATCCTGAGCAGCCAACATTGCAGCATATGGTGATGACTCGTCTCTGTCTGCCTTGACTTTCATGCCACCAGTAACACGGGCAATAGTTTCCCTAACACCAAAAAGCGTGAAACTATCGTCTTTGTGCAGGAATAAGGGCAAATCCTTTAAACATGTATATATACCTTCTTAAAGAAAATATGTGCGAGTGACTGATCCAGTGCTAGACCTGAACTCAAGACAAGTGACCCTGTAAGTTGTTGCCCTAAGAACTGAACAGGCTAACATTTCCCCTCAGTAAACTCTCAATTCATGACAGATTTTCACTAGAATCCAATTAATTATTCACTTAATTATATAGTTGATATTTTTATCTAGTCCAGAAACGTCAACATTTCACAATAAATTTAATGAGACAAGAAATAATCTCAAACAACTTGTTTATGCATGCCAAAAAATTCATTTAAAAATACACACCTGCCAGACAAGTCTGTTACGTGCACAAATGTGTCATTGAAGGAGGCAAAAATGTGAGCAACTCCAAATATTTGTTCTCCAGCAGCAGCCTAAAAATATAAACAGCTCACCATTGCATCAAGCTTGTTTTTACATGAATTTTAATAAAAAATGAGTTTTATTAAACAAGATGTGGTGATTGTTCATGTTTCACATCATACTATGAATCTCAACCTTTGCTCCCAGATTATTGCCTTAAAGAATGTTTCCAAATCCTTCTAAAAATTGCTTATTATTTACAATTTGACCAAGAGGGTTGCAGCTTCCAAACCCAAAATCTTGATTATTATAATGATGTTTTTAAAAGATTGATCAATGATTCCTTTGCATTTTGTGACGTGAACATTCATTGATGGCTTTGGAATCTATTTGCAAACTATGTTTGAACCTTATACACTCATTTCTTTTTATAAGAAACATAGGTCGATGTTGAGTACTCCAGTTTCTTAATGTTCTGGAAATTTCAATACTCGTTGTCTCTTAAGAGTTTCTTAATTATGATGTTGTGAATGATGTTATGAAATGTTTGTGACCTTTTTTATCACTTCAAGAGATTCGCTTCCTTTCTGATGCTGTATTTGGATGTGGGAAGTATATTTTTATCCCTTGTGTCTTAAGTTATAGGCCAATAGGGCAATCTTGTTCTTGGATTTTACAAAACTTCATTGTTCTCAGTTTTATCACGATTTAATTGTTTCTTAATTTTTTTGCTTCGAGTTCTGAAGTTTCTTAATTTTTCTGACTGTCCAGTACTTGTTTCTTATAGCCAGTTTCTTATAAAAAAAATGAGTGTACTTGCAAATTAGGTTTAGATCCTACATATCTGATATTTAAGACAACAACTTATAAATTAAGGTATACACAGATATTTATGCAATACAATGTCTTCAGGTGAAAAAAAATACAAACCAAATTATATATATATGTGTAAATAATAGAGCTAACAAAATGAGATCTTATAAATTTCAAGCGCATAGACTTTAAGATATAATGTCAATATGAATAGCACAACATATTCATACCAGTATTTAGACTTTCTAACAATATATATATTAAAAACAAATCATATACTTTGCATAATAGACTTTGGCGGGGCAAACCGATCATCTCATAGCTTTGATTTTATTACGCTTTAACATTTTTTTACAAATCACATTTGTTTAGTCATTAGGAACAAAATTATCGAGATAGCAATATAGAGATTATCTTAACCGACCGGCCAATTAAACCTTGAAACTGATAAAGATACCAAATGACAAATGCTGGCACATCTACTTGAGATACTGTAAGTACTTTGCTTTCTACCATTTACGTAGCAGGATTCTATATTCTATTGAAAGTATACTAATATTACAAATAAACTGTAACAGAGAAGGCACTAACCTGGGGTCCAAGGCTTATAACCTGTTCTTCTTTCTCCTTCTTACCCTTGCGAGGAGCCATTCTGAGAAAATATAATGTTATTATAAAATGAAACAAGCTTCTCTACTATTATGAACGAATCTTTTAGAAAATCGTTTGAAGATGGATCTATAATTTGCAGATTTTCCCTCACTTTCTAATAGTTATATTGCGTCCACAGCTGTACCGCTCCAAAAAGGCCTAAGTCAGGGTCCTGGGTCGAGTTATCCTATTTGTTCCTCCGCATGGAACTTTTAGTAAAAGGTGAAAGATTAACTAGGCCAAAGTGAGGTAGTTTTATAAACTATGTTTTAAACTAACTTTAGAAACTATCCTTTTGGGGAGTTTTTATTGAAGCAAAAGTTTCGAAGTTTTGTTTTCAGTTGCAACACAGTAGATAACTAATACTAGTGAAATAATTTTACGCAATTTTGGCTGACCTCTGATATAGATTTTTTTGTTTTTTTCGATTCAAGATTTAGTTTAATTTAGGCCTTTTCCTCTCACTAATGACAAGCACACAAGCTTGTAGAGGTCCACTTTTGTCTCATGTTAGTCTTTTGTTTTAGCCCATATCTAGACGCGTTTTCAAGTGAAGATGCCCTCTACTCGCATATCTAACACCCAAATTGCCACAGCATGTGGAGAGATGTTACTTTTTGTTGTCGTTGGTTATTATGCCTTAAAGTTTATAGTCAATGCTTTGGACCCTACAAACAAGCAAAAGACAGAAGCCAAAAAGTTGGTAAGTGCCAGTTTTCATGATCCCTGTTGAAGCAACTAGCTTTTGCATGATAAGCTTGTGAATGTCAGCCAGCTTTGAAACAGCATTCTATGAACAGGAACAAGTGTTTGTAGCCTTAGTTGAAGAGGCCTGAATGCTGGTATTCCACTAATTGTAACAGGGAATGCTACTTTAGAGTAATTTACAAAGAACGAACACAAACAATGACTCATGTAGCAGTTAATTAATTATGATGTTCTGATGGCCAATTTATATGTTTAATATACAATTTGAGTATATTAGTACATTCTACCAAAGAGCTGTCATTGGTCAGTCTTGTTTTACAAGAGGTGGTAACTGATTCTCTTAGCTTTAAATTGTTATGGCAACAGATCAGTGATCAGAATTGTATCTGCCTGAATTTAATATATGTATATATAGAATAATAATGATTATAAATGGCTTTGAAAAAAGCAAACATTTAGTAAACAAAAGCTTTTCGTCTGACACTCTTCAGAGTTTGAAATGTCAGAACATAAATCGAAAACTCTATGCTAAGAAATGTATATACCCAGTTGTGGATCGAAATAGGCCAATCAGAAACACGAGCACAATACTATATAGGTTGACCAATCAGTGCCGCTTGCCTATTAGAATGTTGCCAGTGGAGTCCTAAGGTGAAAACAAATTCCTTTTGTCTACACAGTAGCAGTTTTTTCATGCTTATGTAGATAGATTCTAAAACTG
The DNA here is from genome assembly GCF_013076305.1 of Rhopilema esculentum. The sequence continues at coordinate 8,127,382 of NW_027019301.1, read as the reverse complement.
CTAGGTGGAACGACGATCGGGCTTTACCAATAATCCAAAACATGTCGCCATTATAGTTTTTTGCACTATCTGGGTTTTCTAGTAAATGCTGCCCGATAGCAGAATCGCAGGTTTTAGTTGTAATTTTCGATTTGCAAGACCGAGGTTGCTGTTCTCTTTGGGGATGGGTTTTGTTTCTAATGGGTTCTGTGCGTAGAGTTTTTGATCTATGTTTTGACGTTTTAAACTCTGAAGAGTGTCTGACAAAAAGCTTTAGTTTACTAAATGTTTGCTTTTTTTAAAGCCATTTACAAGTTTTGTACCACCAAAAGATTGTTTGAATAATGATTATGTTTCAATGTTTTCTAGTGTTCTGTTTTGTTTCAACTCGATAATTTGTATGTTTTAGGCTGAAAAACTAATGAAAAGTATTGGTGTTAAAGATATTGAGGTAAGTCCTTCACCTGGATAGTATCAGCATGTAATTATGTAGCAAAAAAAAGAACAATAATATCCAAATATTTGATCCCCAGACAGTGCTTGTGTGTGGCCTTTCTTAGATATTTATAGCACATTCTGGTGTCAAAATCTATGATCCAGGCCTTATATTTGATGTGAGGATTCACTTATAATCATGCAGCACTCATGCATATCCAACCATGGATGTTTGGTCGCTTAATATGCAAAACAGTAAATTGGGAGGAATAAATTTTCTCTCAAGAAACACATCAAATTTTCCCATGTCATCTAAACAAGTGAAATAGATGGTACAAAACCAGTTTATTGAAGCACCAGAAACAGAAGTAAGTGGAATGAACTACATCTTGACAGAAAAGTGTAGCTGAATATAACTTCCACTGTGAATGTATGGATATTTTATAGGCTTAGTATTTGAACTACACTAGTCCCAGGAACATCACAGGTATCGTGCAACAAATTATGATTATCCCACGATAATGCTCTATAAGGCCTTTCTTTATGTACACAAAAAAATTTTAAATGAAGGACATTTATGTTGCGCCTTAAACATTTCTTGTAGTGCATTAAAGATCAGGATAACAATTGTTTTCATTTGATGTAACCTTATACCAAAGTATGTTATAATAGGATTTTGCAGTTTTTATAAAAATCACAGATGCTTTTAGCCCCAATTTACATAAATTCCTCATATAGAGAGGGACTTTATGAATATCCGCTTTGACGTCCACCATCTTAGCGATCATACTTCAGGTTGCATTTACACAGTGCTGGATAACTTTTGATGCTGGATAACTTTTGATCTGAATCAAAAGTTATATCGATGGATTGCATTTACACTGTGCTGTACAACAGTTTATAGCACACAAGGTTTCTTTTAAAGCAATACCTTTCTGATAATAGGAATAACAAACAATAAAAATGCCAATAAAACGTTGTTCCTATTGTACGCTATCACATGTGGAATTCAATCAAGATGTAGGAAATGCTGCATGCGGCCTACTTTCATGTTACAAAGACTGAGTATGATCAAAATAGAGCTTTTGTTGCAAGCCCTGAAAGTTAGTCAAAGTTTTTCCATGACAACTGACAATTTTATGAATGCTGATCAAATGAAGTTTTATCAGCATTAATTTCACGAGGGTTGTTGTAGAATTTTGATTTTGCTAGGGATTCTTATCTTAGCTTATTTGTATTATTCTCATTTGGTTGTCAATTGTCATGCTTCAATTTGGTATTTAAGCCCTTATGTGCTTCTTTGATGCCATTGGGAATAATAGAGAAGAAGGAGTTCTGTAGTTTTGGCTTCTGCACGAAAGTGTGGGTCCCTTGACTCAGATGGGTGTATTTAATTGCTTTGGGTCGGGATTATTGTGCTTATTTTGTATGCTGTTTCCACGCTGTTCTCTTCTCCCGTCCCTTCCTCCCCCTTTTGATATCAAGCATAGTGTGTTTCTTCAAATCCCTATTTATTCTTTTCTATTAGGCTAGGGTCTGCTTACATCATGAGATTCATTTTCAAAGTTCTTGTTATTTTTCACTAGGCTCTAAATACAGTAATGTTTTCTCTTCCCCTTTTATATCTTAGGTATCTAAGATAGGACTGGTGCATTGGCTCTATGGTGGGGGGGAAATGAATTGTTCTTGTCCAATCCCTGCCCAGAACTTTAACCTGTTTGTACTTGAGTCTATTAAGCTATATCAAAAGTTAGGATTTTGTATGGGTTAGGTGAAGTAACTTGTGCCAATGCACTACCTCCTGTGACGAGGGAATGTGGCCTCAAGACCTGATTTGATGGGGGATATGGCAACATCTTCTGAGGGAGCTTTTTATTCTAATTGATGGAATGCATTTATTTATGATATCTTTTCTCTGAGTAAGAAATTAACTGCAGTTAACACCAGTTAACACCAAAAAGTGTCTGGGCCAATCAGGGTAACATTAAAATTATGCTATTCTACTAACTGGAAATTGAGGTTGCCCAAAATTTAATACAATCAGAAGCCCTTATATGGAATCTACTTAAGACTCAACAATATGCATATACTCTAATTTGTCAGATTATTGAAACAGTTTTGAATTTGCAATCAAATTTTACTTTCATGTCTATAAATCATTAACAAGTGTATATTTTCTAGCTTAATGATTATGAGATGGTAATTGCTGCCAACCTCATTGATCCCCTGTCAATGTCAGTTGCATGGGACTGCATTGGTGGACTCAGTGATGTTGTTAGGGAAATGAAGGTATGCAGATTTCTCTTATTAGCACTTAAGAATTGCTTTTGTAAGGTTTCATGACTTCATTTGCAAAAAGCAGGAGACAGTGCACGAGGCCATACACTGAATTCTATGATGCTAGTGGTGAAAAACTTACCCAATGATGTTATTAAACAATAGGCAGGAACAACACACAAAAAAGGAAGAACAATCCTATTTAAATAGACCCAATTTGAAAAGCAAGAGTTTAAAAGTTAAGTAGATGGTTAACTGATATAAGCCATATGAATCACTACTCTTGTTAGGCAGTATTCAGTGATTTTCATTCATTTTCAGTCCGAACCCTCTACAAAATTACTTTTTTCAAATTGAAAGTTTCAGCAGTCACAGTCTCAGGTACTTAGGACCACAGTTTTAGAACTACTTACCTCATTAGCTAAAGTCAGCTGACAGTCTAAATCATTCTAAAAAAACAAATAATTCAAATGAGCTGTGTAGCATGCATCTGTAATCAATTTTTATTGTACTAGATAATACATAAACCATGAAGCAAGTTCTAGTGTTTGAATTCTCATGGGAAAAAAGTTTTTCAATTTTGTAGCTGTATGATGATCAATCCTATCTATTGGTTTTCATAAGTGTTCTGTGCAACTGCATATCATGGACTAGAAATCTTAGCTGACCAATTTAAAAGAAATCATGATGATAAATAATCAGTCACCAGATGCACTTCATTGTCACTATGCTCAATTAGTAATGGAAATATTGTAAAAGGCCTGCTGATGAACTTGGTCCTGTTGTTTTTTCCAGGATAATGTTGTTTTGCCATTCAAGAAAAAAGAAATGTTTTCAAAATCTGTGTTACTAAGTCCACCAAAAGGTAATGTTTTTCAAATAGAAAGTACTATATGAATAGTAACATGTTATATAAATATTAATCAAAATTGATTAGGGAATCCAGTAAAAAAGCAAATTGACAAGCAAATCCTTTTTAAAGTTTATATGCCGATATCATCAAACGTACATGTACAAAATGCATGTAGCTTTACAGACACTGCAAATCAAAATTGGTTTTCTGTTGTGAATTGGCTGTGTGTCATTAAAATTTTCTTCTCTATGAAAAATGGCTAACTGAACTTCTGGTTTTCATTTTTTCAAAAATCCAAATAAACAGGGCTTCTTTTTAAATCCAATAAATAAGCAAATAAATAAAGTTTTCTTTTTTGGAAGAAATTTCCGCTGAATGACATTATTGCATTGAATAGGGCTAAAAAATTGAAAGAATGTACTAATTATGAATTGTTGATTTGCAACTTTGTGTACTTGAAAATCTCAAGGGCATGTTATCTCCTACTATCATAACCTAAGAAAGACAGTATATTTTTAGCATATATTTTATGTTTTGAATATTTGTCTAGGCTCTAAGCCAACAAATAACTGTTGTATCAATCTCTTCTCAATCTCAATCAAAAGTGGACGATTAAGAAACTTACAACACAATTATTTGTCCCTTTCCCTGTCTGAGCCCAATCTTAGATTATGCATGATTTTCCTCTTTTGGTAAAAGTTCAAACAAATTTATCTGCCAATTATGAATGTTTTCTGCGAACCTAGTGTCTAGGTTCTGAATGTTTTTACAGCTCTGATGTTGAAATCTTTGTAATAGAGTGTTGTAAAAAAGTCGCCAACCTCAGATTTAAATAAGAAATAATGATTTGGGGGTAGAAAGAAAATGGATGTCTATGCTTGGTAAGAGAAAACAAATATGGAATGAAAGAAGCATGCTTTTTCAGCTTGTTTTAAAGGTCTTTTTCAGTGTTCTTAAGACAAAATTGACCATTGTTGAAGCTTATGGTAATCGATAACTGGCTATTGTTGCCACTTCTGGTTAAGACTGTAGGAATAGGAGTGGTTTTGCAACCGCCTAAAGATATATCTTTGTATCAATGAGGCTTTTTTACGATCTCTGCAAATGTAAAAAAACAGTGTTCAGAATTGGTTTGCCTGCGTATTTACTCGGCTTCTTTACTGTTTAGTTGGATTGAAAAGGTTTTGCAATAGCCTGTTTAATTATCCTACCATACGGCGCTGCATTGGGAATTAGGCAATGCTTTCCATGAGATTCATCCTTGTTGCTTGAAAACATAGTCTGCCAAAGCTATATTGCGTTGGATTCACGGGACAATCCTCGACCAATGACGAGCAGTCTTAATAGCAAAAGTGACATTCAATGTTTAAATTCAAGTTCACGGAAAAATTTAAATGACTGACAATTTTTAACTGTTTGTGTGCCCTTTTCGCGAATTTACTGTTTGTTTTTCTTTTGGATTCGAGGAATTCTTCTGTATGGCCCTCCTGGTTGTGGTAAAACATTGATTGCAAAGGCAACAGCCAAAGAAGCTGGTTTGTGTTTCACTTTATTGCTGGTTTCATTTCCTCAAGCCTGTACGAAGTTTTTCTTTTCCGAAAGAAGAGAACTTGGATCGATGAGAAGGACGGGTTTTTGCTGTAACTGGCCTCAAATCTTCTCATTTTATCTTTAGCAACCTATTTTTCACTTTTTATAACCATCGCAACGTGAAGTAGCAGGGTAAAATGCATGAATGTTTTTGCTTCATTAAAGGAAAGTTGAGACTGTATCTGTTGTGAGATTTATTACTGACACCATGTATCTTTTACAATTTTTTCTCAAATTCAGTTTTGAAGTATTTTTTTGTTATTTCTTCGATTATATGTAGCATCCTTTATCTTGCGCTTCCTTTCTCTTCTTGCACACAATTGACAACCGGTGCACCTAACATTTGATTAGAAAGCTTTTGACTCCTAGTTTTTCATTTCTGAAATTTTTCAAGATTGTAGATTTTTGAACTTGGATATTTCTTCCTTGACTGATAAGTGGTATGGAGAGTCTCAGAAGTTGGCAAACGCTGTTTTCTCTCTCGTAAGTCTGAATTTTGTATCGACCATACCTCTTTCTAACCCTTTTACCGCAGTTTTTTAAAACTCTCCAACGCCGTCTAAGATATAAGTCAAAGAGGCCAAACTTTCCTTTTCGTTATAACTAGTAAGTACAACGGAATATTCACAGTGGTAGATGTATATAAGACAACAACAAATAACGCAATTAACTGATTAGCAGCCTAAAATATGTGGCTTTGATTGGTCAAAGTTAAAATATCCTAGTTGCCGAATATTTTCTTTTCATAGGCATACAAGATACAGCCGTGCATTATCTTCATTGATGAAATAGGTTTGTGGTTTCTGTTAGCTCTCTGTCTCTAGTTAAATATCTCGTAGTTCAGTCCAGCCCATGAAGTCTTGCAGAACCATCGGGATTAGACGTTTCAAGTAACACCTTATAAAGCGATTTGTTGTAGAACAGGGAAATAGCCCCTGGATATATCTCTATAAGACCCCCTCTTTTAGCAAGGCATTTTGTCACTCAATTGCCCCTTTTTCAGTGAATACCATTCCAACTCTGAAGTTTCCCCACTTCCTCAATATTTAACGTTTCTCTTTGTCTTAGATTCCTTTCTTCGTTCACGCAGCTCATCTGACCACGAAGCTACTGCGATGATGAAGGCACAGTTCATGAGCTTATGGGACGGTGTGTAATTCTAGTTCTTGTTTCTACTCTTGTCCTGTCCACTTGACAACTCTTCGACAAAGCCCCTGAAACTTGCTTTGTTCCCAACAGCTCGCTAAATGTCACTTTTTGACGATTTCAATATTTGTTGTTTTCTTTTTATTTCGCTAGGATTGTCATCGAATCCCAAAAGTAACATCATCATTATGGGGGCCACCAACAGACCCAATGATGTGGACAGAGCTATTTTAAGAAGGATGCCGTGTCGATTTTACGTGGCAATGCCTGTAAGTTGCCGTTTTTTACACTATTACGATACCCTTTGTTATAAATTTAGATTAAAACTCATTGTCTGTTACCCACATACTGCTCAGAATTCTTGCAATTATTTTTCTAATGTATTTGCATCGGTAAAATTTGCCCTTCTCTTGAATCTTTTGCCATGTAGATGCTTATATACTTCACAATGTTTCCAGCTCAATTAGATGAAAAACCTTGCTAATTATAACATTATAGAGTTGACATGTAAGTGAAGACTGGACTTTTACAAAAGTTCTTTTTTACAAAAATGGCAGATTTTAATGCAAACACAGCTATAAAAGGCATCAAGCAAAAAGTGGTTGGTTAAATAATAAACAAAACAAGTCCAAGGCACGACCATGGCGGCATCCCACAAATATATTCTAACACAACGATGTCTCACTATGTTTTGGGTAAGACTGTTTTCTGTCGGACCATGAATCCTGCGATACCATATGTGGGTAACTTGGACAGGAGTGTGTTGTGATCGACTGTGTGAACTGCCTTTTTAGGTCTAGGAACCCGCTCATGTTTCTATTTTTCTTATCGGTGTTGCTAAACCATACTCTGATACAAGAAAACAGCTAGGGTAAAACCTATTTATAAAACTGGATCGAAAAAGGGTATGTCTTTTTTCAGACCTTTTTCAATACTCACAGGTTTTTCTAAGATATGAGAAAAAATTGTACATGACCAATTAATAGAGTTTATGCCAAAATGGATCCAGATCTTTGCAAAGCACGATATTGATGAGGGATTGCTTTCTTGTTTTCTTGCATAGCCAATATTTTATTACATTACGTCGGCAAAGCAAGCCCCCTGATTCTTCTTCATCTTTGTTAGAACAAAGAACAGCGGCTTGAAATACTCCGAATAATTTTGAATGGTGAGAAGGTGCGTTCTTTTCGTCGGACACATCGTTCCCGATGTTGTCATCTTTACCAACTGTGTCTTTATTGCCGTTATTATTATCGTTATTTTATTATTTTTATGGATTTAATGTGAAATTTATATGAAAATTGCATAGTGGTCTGCCACCGTATCAAATTACAGTGTGTCTTCCTTTGTTCGTTCACACTGTTATTTTGGCAAGCAGTGTTTTAGCTCCGGATCAAAGTGCTTTTCCTTACATTGCCGGATTAAGCTGTATTTTCATGGATATGTTAGGTTTAAACTTAATTGCAGAAAGCTGAAATTGTCTGTTTCAAGTATTTTGTTACAAGAATGTTATGTTGATGGGGTATTTCCTTGGAACTTAAATAGATTGGCAGGGAATTATAAAAATTGTTTTGTTTTTTTAAATTTCAAGGATACAGTTTATTAATGAAGAAGGAAAGCATTAATAAAGCTTTTTGAAAGTCAACTGAGAATATGCACTGATATCTTTCTTGAAATATCATCTACTATCGTAAAATGTCCTATCCTAGCCTTGTTATCGCCAATATTTGCCTTGAACCCAAATTAGCGAATGATAATATAAATTGTTCTTTGAAATAAATTTTCCCAGTACTGTATTGCTAAGCTGCTTCTTCCTAAAAATAGTCTGTTTCCCGTGCGTAGGTTGATGTCAATGTGGACTTTGAAGAGTTAGCAGAGATGACTAAAGGATGCTCTGGCAGTGACATAAACGAATTTTGTAAGTTTAGTACTGCTTATCTGCACCGAGTTTAATAGCGTTTCATCTGCACCGTCCGAATGCTGCTATCTGGCCATAAATACTACTGGAACCTTTCTCGCGTTGCACCTTATCGCCGCAATTAGTTATGACCGGAAAAGCAGGGACATATATTTTGCCTTGCATACTACTCAGTGATAGAGTAGATCCCGATCTTTTTTGTTTAAACAGTATTTTTCTTAAAGCTTTGTTTGTGGTTATCGTTCATTCATATCAGTTTGTTATTGTTTCATTCAGGCTATGTTAACAATTTTCCTTTCGCCATTCAAGGTAAAACACCTTTTTTTGCAGGCAGACTGGCTGCCCTTAATTGTATTCGTAGTGTCACCGAAAATACAAAACAAACTACATGGTATGTTTATGGCATTTTCTGTCCAGTCTTCAAATATCGTATTCATACGTCTAATGTGATATTTTTGTTTTAAATATATCCTTTCGGTACATCTGATGAAGGATCTTGAGTGAAGATGAAATCTTGAAGATGAAATCTTGAAGATGAAATCTTGAAGATGAAATCTTGAAGATGACGAGGTGGCAAAAGTTGAGACTTCGCCATTTATTGTGCGAATTGTTCATGGAGTGATGTTGCATCAGTGCCTTTAGCCTCTGCTATTCACAAAATTATTTTGTGTCATTACCGGAGGCGGAGCCACAAAAATTTTTCAACTTGTAGATGGGCCACAAAAATAATTCCTTTTGAGAACTTTTCGTACAGGGTCATTTAGCTTTTGAGAAACAGTTTAGCCTGTATTCATGTCATTAGAACCTTAGATACGTCAACGAAACACTCTTAAACACTGCCAAAATCTCAGTCCAAATATGAACTTGAATTTTCTAGTTCTTTACTTTCAGACAGTTCAGTCAAATTCTTTTATATTCAAGTCACCCAAACTCTATTCAGTCATTTTCCAAGGTGAATCCATAACAAGACAATGTAGTACCTGATCACATGTAACATATACTATGTGAGGTGAAACGGGGAATTCTCTCGGTTGTTTTTTGGATGTATGATTTAAAGAAAATATATTTATGAAGATAAATGAAGAAGAATTTTTACGATTGGATGCTGTGCTGAAGACTCAAGCAAACAAAGCAAGCGTAAAGAGGTATAAAGCCAGCACACATCATACATTAAACTGTGAGTGATCAGGAAAAATTCTTACCTATCCGCAGTGGATCATTGAAAGATTTGCTTTTTAATCAGGGCTTTCCAAAATATTTTGGAAACTTCAAATATCTCCCGCCGTCTATAGTAGATACTTCATGGCCTTTCTCTTCAACATCATAATTCAGGATACTCATGCTTACTACAGGTGTGATGCAACGGAGGAGCCTTCACTTGGTCCAATATCAATGAGTGACTTCTTGGAAAGTTTCGGAAGAATGCAAAATAGTCACGCTCAGCTTGCAGCGCATGGCTTGTTCGATTAAAGCTATAATTGTTAAATCGTTCAGTGTTTTGTAATTTTTGATAAAGTAATTCTGTGTCAGTTTTGAGAGCGATTGTTGTATAGAATTAGCCACAGTATATGGACGCGTTTGCTTTTCTGGAAAGATTCTAACATATTTCATCTGCCCCTAGAAACTGTTCAATGTGGTTTGATTTGTAAGATTAACCTTCTAGAGTTGTTACTGTTCTTCTCTTTAACTGAAATGTTTTAACTGTCTTCCTTTCAATTCACGTAAACCTAGGTTCAGAGGATGTAAGGCTTGCGCGGCCATTCTCATTTCCACATATATACGCAATTTTCCATCCTATTTTGGAACCGCGACTAGGGGTGAAATTCACGGGGTTGGCTGATTTTCAATTATTGAATAAATGATATTTTTCAAGCTCTTTCAGAGCAGCTGTAATTTGCTGTTGTGGATGGGAATTCACCTCCATGGCTGAGCTTCAGTATAACCTCCATTTTTATTTTGAAATTTTTTGTGCTGTTAAAATAAGCTCCCTCAATCAGTTAACCTGTACATCCCTTAATCATATAGAATACCTTATTCTGGATTCCGCCCTTACTATCTTACATAAATCAGTATGTTACATTAAATGGCTACAAGGTATTAAAAATCTAATATGGCGTGCCACAGGAGTAGGTTCTTGTTCCCATTCTAACAACAAGTTCAAGATTTGTATCTTTTTTCAGATGATGCCAGTATTTACTTTAAAAGTGTTATAAGTCAAGAAAATCACCAGGAAACTTAAATTTGTTAATTCTGGTTGAGTGCAAACATACTTAATAAAAGTAAAACTAATTTCATTACTTTTTTATTGTTTACTTCCTTGCTATGTCAATCTTTCCCGGTGTTGCAGTTGAAGTAGGCAAATATGCGTTGTTAGAACTATACGTCGAGCTGTCCAAGAAGCTAGTTAAAACTTGTGCATAGGATAGTATTTATTGCTAGATATAAGGTTATACTTTAGTCAAAAGAGCAGGTAAGATACAACACCATGCTACAGATTATGCTTACATCTATGTTCAGAATTTGTGTCTTGCAATTACTGATAACAATACAATTGAGAAATGCTGGCACAAGTATATCTCCAGGGAGTGATCTGGAATCTGGCATTCTTAAGAAAGGTTTGCCCAGCGTACTTTCTTGGTTGTAGAATTTAGGAAAAAGTACATTTGGGTCGCGTTACTTTTCCAGGTGCTTTTTTGGAGTTTGAAATACTACAGAATACGAAAAGGTAGAGAAAATATGACTTTGACACAACCAACAAAGATAGAAAACTGCTTAATTAAGCATTCACACGATAAACATGTTAACTTTTCTAATCATAGCTAACAATTCCAGTTCAGGCTGTGTAAGTTTTGAAAGGATAGTGTGTAAAACCTTATGATCGCATTAAGCGTGAAACTCAGGGAAGCAACTTAAAAACGTCCTGATCTATGCACCAAACGCGTACACAGCTCGGCATCGTATACTTTACGGCATGGTACACTTTATGACAGACTGGTAAACAAAACTTTTTATTAATGTTAGAAAACATTTTTGGGTCTATTTCTACTCCTAACATTGGCCCTTAGTTTTTATGAACTCCATTCTAAGGATCAGCATCCTCAGAGAGATCAAAGAAATTAGAGGAGCAATCATTGGGGGCCATAACATCAATTATGTGCTTTGTGCTGATTATACTGCTCTTATCGCTACATCAGAAGATAAGCTCCAATATTTGCTAGATACATTAGTAGAAAGCAGCAAGCAAAATGGTTTATCAATAAATTATAAGAAAACAGAATGTATGGCTAACAGCAAAGGAAAGTAATACCAAAATATTCAGCAAAATAGGAGAAAAGCCAAGTCAGAAAATTCAGCCATCTAGAAAGTATGAGAAGAAGAAGCAGGGGGAGGCAGGGGTTAAGCTATGTTGGTAATCTGAGTAGATAGATTGGGATATCAGAAATTGAAATGATAATAGCAAAAAGGGGTCGCTGTTGGAGGGCATCCAAGATCATTAATGTCCTTGCTGGATATGATACTTTAAGAAGAAGAAGATCCTGAGGACCCTTTTATATTAGTGATGGCAAGTTCAGCAATCACCTTCGTTCTGCAAAACGTCTGAACTGAGTTGGCAATTGCATGTTTCCATTAATTTGCTTTGGCTTTTGGTTACAAACCATTGGAGTAGTAGCCTTTTGTAAAATAGACTATTTTTCTGTATCCCTTCCATGGAGCCCGTGGTTTCATACTCTCTCCAATTTTGAACAAGGCCGTGTTAACAGACAATCTGAAAGTAGAAACCCCATATGATTTCCAATGCTAATCATTGCATGACCTCTATGACATCATGACATCAACTTCTTCAATCGAATCATATTGGTTTGCTGTGTACAAGCACAAAAATACCCACCACTGGAGTACTGTACTTGTTACAGCAAACATGTTTTGGTAGTCTTCATATATTACAAGCAATATAGCGTTAATTATCTTTTTAACCCCCCTCTCAATTAGGCCCCCCTCTCTTATTAGCCCCACATTTTCAGAAATAAAATTTAATTAGCCTCCTCTCTCAATTTAGCCCCCGCCCCTGCAAAAAATTTCACTGCTGCTGAAATAAGTAAACTTGACAAAAAACAGAAATTTTCATTTTATTCATTGGTCGTTCAATGCTTCGCATCAAATCAAAATTCACACCATGTCCCTTCCAGTCACGACAGATCCGAAGACAAAAATTTAATGTGCATTAAGCACGGGCCATGTGAAAACCTTTTATCAAAATTCAGGCCGTTGGTACTCCGAGGGATGATTTTACGGTAGACACATTAACCCACAGAAAAAGATTATATTTGTCACTAATCTATTTATAAAGTGTGGAGCTCAGCATCTCTCAGGTATATTTACACTTTTTAGGACGATTTCGATCACCAGGAAACTCGAGGCTAAAAGCAATTTAGTTTCCTATTTTGAAATAGTCCAAGAAGATATTAAGAAAAAATTGATCGAGGACAAAATGGAAAAAGAAAACTAGTGCATCAGCAGAATGAGCAAGTGAAATTTCCAATGTGCAGATAGAAAAAGAATCCTTGTTCTTGCCTTGTTGATAGCGTAGGATTAATGTATATTGAGTTTGTTTATACAGTTTTTTCATGCATTTAGTATATAGCTGGTCATCATTAAATTTGTATATTAATAAAAATATTGTGCACCTTGCCTCTTGAAATCATGCTAAATGGCAACATTCTTGGTCAATTGGTATATCCGTACTAATGGTATATTGCTAGAAAGCTAATGACAACTTGCGCCTCTCTTCTTCTAAACATTTTTTAACACTTTCAAATTTACAACCTCTTCGGTTAATTATTTTCTCAAATGACTTTAGTTTACTTTTGCCGCTTCTTGCTTTCAAGATGGTATGATAATTGAAATTTGATGATTCCGCTCTTTTTTCCCTTTGGAACCATTGTTTTCTCTTTCTCTGTCTGCATCTCGTGGTTGGCCTTCTGGTTTTGTAGAGCCTGCGTGTTCAAATCGAAGCCTGCCGATTTCTTTTATTCTTCTACTGATTTCTTTAAGGTTTTCTTTCTCTAAAGCCTCAATCTTCCTCTTGTTCAATTTGCCATTCTTCGCCCTAGCTTGTTCTTTGGGACTGTTCGTTTTTAAGTGATTGTCAGCATCGAAGCTTGATAAAACTTTTGTCTTTTTATTACTTTTTCTTTTATTTCTCCTTTTAATTTTAACATTGTTTTCATTGACATTCTCTTTTCCAACTTGCTGTTTGTTTCGTTTCTTCTTTTCGTAGTTTCCAGCAGCTTTGTTTTTCCGTGCGCTTATCTTATCAAGATAGATCAGGTGCTCCGGTCTTTTGATGGAGGGCAGTTTGTCAACCTTTTTTATCTCCAAGCAGCATCTAATGCCATTACCGCCTCCTTCCTCTTTTTGCCTTGTTTTGATAAGCTGATCTATGGCGTCGAGGCCGGGTATGTCTTCTTGGGTTTTCGTAACAATAGCTGGAAGGCGAAAATATTTACGGTCCATTATAACTGCAATTAGAACACTGACTTGCTAAGATGTAAAACTTTAGAAAGACTTTGTGCTACTTTCAAGTGGCATTGCTCAAGTTGAAAGTTAATGAAGGTTTCAATGTCATGGAAACTGAAAGCAATGTTTATGTCAGCATTGTTGCCTTGACTTTACATATATTGACATGAATACCTTCAATCGCTTTAATTTTTCGTTGTTTCAAACATGGTATCAAGTGTAGGCTCTTTTTGTATTTGTTGATATTATATCGTAGTGAATATCTCAGCATGGAAATTGCCAGCATGAAATTGCTAGCATGGAATGCCCCAGCATGGAATGTAACAGCGTGACCTGCTTTTCAATCGATACCCTTCTCCAGTCAATCAAAGTCAGTGTTGTCGGGTCAGGTAGCTATTCCTATTTTTCTTGACAACGTGGCTGCTTGATTTCAATCATTTTTCACAAACAACAAATAATCTGTGAATCTTGCAAATCGGTACTTCTGTTTTAAAAGAAACCGTCTTTAAGGACGATGAATAGGTAATCTTACCAAAACTTGTTCTTGCACCAAAACCATGTTTTCTCAAAAACTATAAGTTCTATCAGCTAGAAACTTTTCACAAGTAATAGCCAACTACTCTTCAACAAAATGCCATATATTTCATGACGTCAGAATGCGCATGTATAATTTACGGACCAGAAACTCCGGACCAGTAAAAATACTTTAAGAAAGAATTTGAACTGTGGTGAGCTTTCTAAAGACAAATCACCTATGCAATAATGGAACATATAAAAAATACTCCAGGATGAGCAGAGGAAATTGTTGTTATAGCAACCGTTGCTATGGTAACCAAGAAAAAGGCTTTTTTGGCAATTCAAGTCCAAAGATTGTAACCATCAACTTTTCCTCTGCTCATCCTACAAAGCATCCTGAAAGGTACTTATAGACAAAATTTCAGCTTTCTGCCTAATAGGATAAGGAAATGAGGCTTTCTCGAAGTTCAAAAAGTAAAAAAGCGGAAAATCTAATTTAAAGTTTTACTTCATCGTTTTAAGGGCTAGAAATAGCATAACAGGTCAAATACATGATTCTAGTGAAAAGTTAGGTATTCTGACCTACTGAGTTCTTGATGCTTAGTAATCTATCCAAGATTTAGCCAGAAAATTATCCAAAAAGTAGTAACGTAAGTTTTCTTCAACGTAAACGCTTCCGTGGTGGTTCTGATGTAAACATTACATTGATGTTTTCTTCAGCAACAAATGTTATTTGAGGCTCTTTTGGTTCTTCTCTGTCTTTCTTGAGAATTACATCTGGTACTTTATGGGTACTGAACCCTCCAGACATATAATGCCTTCCAGCCTTTGTTCCCATCTTCTTAGCTTTTCTTAGAAGGCGCCGCCGGTTCAGGTATGAACTACGAGACTGATTTGCAGCATTCTTTATTCTGGTATTATTTAAGGCACGAAAGCCTCTTGCTGTATGCACACCAAAATGTTCTATCCCCATCTCCTCCAAAACACAACCAGCACCAGCAGCTCCCTGGTTCCACTGGATAACTGATGCTGCAGCTGCAGCATCAAGTTTACGCTTCCCACAGAAAACACGTTTTGGGCACTTTGACCACAAAACATTATTAAGAGACTCATTTTGATTCTGAGTTAACCCTTTTAAACAACGCTTTAGAAGGTCTTCTTTTGATAATCTTTCAAAAATTGGCTTCAGCTCTGACCGAAAAACAGCAGGAAGACATTTGTTTCGATTGTACGTTTCGGTTTTGTTTAGTTGGTCTTGTTGCCATTTGCACCATGACAGAGAGCCTTTAGGGCAAAATCTATGTTGGATTTCCAATGCTTCATTTTCCCCAACAATACTATGAAAATATATTGCCCATACTGCATCTTGTGTCATCTTCAAATTGCCTTTATTTGACCTTATTGCATACCCATAGTAGTTTTGCAATGAGTCTATTGCAACATCTGTCAATCTCCCTCGTCCACCAACACTCACACCATCTGGAAGTTTGCTTGCTTTCATTTTATTTTTGTACATTCTCAAGTTTGACCCCATTCTTTTTTGAATATGCCCAATGCAATCTTCCTTTGTGACTAAATAGTCACTGCCATATTTTTTAAAGCAAGCATCTGCTACCTCACCAAAAGACGAGGAATCACCATCTCCAACATATGTTACATATTTCAACTTATGTTTCTCTATAGACCGAAGGAACATTGTCACTGCTGCACACTTCTCCATTGCCTCTGATGATTTGTTGTGGTTGATACAACATTTATCCTGATGCTTTGCAAACCAATCTTTATACCTTTGAGAATCTTTGTCCCAGTTTCCTTTTGACCTACATTCGAAACAAATTTTTGACTTCACTTCCAAATCTAGCACCTCCCCTGTCTCAACTGCCAAAACGAAGACAACACCAAGTAAAGATGAATGACCATATCGTTTTTGCCATGTCCCATCTACAGAGACACTGACTGGAAATATATCATCCTCAATGTCTAGGTCTTCATGTGAAGGAGACATCTTTTTCATAGCTCTTTTCAAATTTTTGGCAGCTTTCTCTAAAGAATTTTCTACAACAGTACTGTAGCACTGCTCAATCTTGTTAATTGTGTCAGAGTAAGCATTTTTTGTAACTGGTGGTGGTAAATTCAATAAAGAGCACAGTTTTTTTAAACTTGTGTGTCCATTTCCTGTCTCTAGACCACCTTGAATAAGGCGAATATTTACCTCTGACCTTCTACCACCATCTTTAACATAATTGCTGGTATGAAAAATAGATGAATTCTGACAGTTTGTGCACAGTAACAAAAGTTCTTCATCAAGCCCTTTACGTGCCAAGTCATTTTGGAAAAGCTCCAATTTTCCTTTTGCTGACCTACATGATGCACATACTGCAGCTGTAGTTAAAATGTTCTGCAAATTTTCAATGGTTACCAGTTTGTTACCATATGCTTTAATATATTGGCTGCTGTTGTGGCCCTCCTTAGCACTACTTGTTGTTGGTGTGGATTTGTTAATTCCCAGCTGAAATCCTTTGGCTCTTGTTATTGTCTCCTCTCTTTCAACCTCCAATAAAGGGCAGTTATTATCAATCTTCTCAAAAGATCTATTTAACTTCTCTGGTGAAGAAGAACTTGCTGGGCCTAAATCTTCCGAATTTGACTCATGTTCCTGTTCTTGTTTCCGTTTACCACTGAACACTCTTTTCCGTTTTTTTCTGTAGATAGTATTCTTTTTTTTCCCAGGCATGACAAACTGAAGAATTTCAACTAGTTTCAAAAAACGCACAAATGTTATTTCAGCGAATAGTAGAAACGTAAAAAGTGAAGCGTGTCAGTGTCCTCTCGAGGCAGTCGGCAATCTTTTCGACAAGTACTTCATGTTATAGGTGCACAAACATAATTCAACTCAATTTAGAAACTTATAAAACCCCAAAAACGACAAATTTAGCCCTGGAAAGTCGGTTGACACCCCAATCATTTCCTTAGCAACCACATTTCATGCGTTGCTAGGCAGGGTAGCTATAATAAAACATAGTTTTATAGGTGAAAAGATATTTTTTTTGCAAAATAGATATCGAGAACTTAAAACCTAATACTTGAACTACAATTTTATACCAGAAACCCAGATTTGAAGAAAACAAATTTCTTTAACATATTTTACCTATTCATCGTCCTTAAGAGACCGAACCCTGTGCTGACCAAAAAATTGATACTTATATGTAAACATGATACTTATAACCCTCCTTAATCTTAAGAAACTGCTTGAAAACCTTTCTTTTGAAGAAGGGGTTTAGCACTTCTTTTTGGACGATTAGGGGCCAATCTTTTCGGACAAATAGATACTTCCTGTTGTACTCCACATGGCTTATACTTTAGGTCCTATGTTGTTTGAAACGATTGTTTCTTGTTTAAGCATGTTTGTGATTCCTGCAGCGAACAGAAGTCGAATAATTGCTTTTATTTTCATTTACAATCGCCAGATTTTATATTGGATTAAGAAAGCAAAATGTTTATAAGCAAACCAATGCTAAGAACCTCAAACAATAAGCATAGTGCTAAGCATATTTCGAGCCCTAGAGAGAATCTTATCCTGAAAATTGCCCGTGATATGAAAAAAACTTACTTATACAGTTCGATCTCATATAGACAGGGAATTTTCGACAACAATCGAGCAAAGTGCCTAACCTTAGTTTTTTTACTTGATTGGGGTACCTGAAGCCTTGGTGAACATTTTGAGCCTTGGATACATTTTTGTAAAACAATAGAAAGCACGTGATCGATGACGTAATTTTCTCCGGGCATCAAAATTTTTACTTATTACTTCTGTAAAATCTTTCGCACCATCATGTTTGGCATTGTATTAGGGGCAAAAAGTTCTAAAGAATGAACTCTATCAGACTTGCAGATAACGAGATATTGGTATTTAAAGTTTGCATGACATCATCAAAATGGCGGATCTGCAGTTTTCAAGCACGTGAGATTTAAAGGCTGATGGTCGTAATTTAGCTTGCTTGAAATTGAAGTTTTCTTACACATGTGTTATTCAGCAACTCAAGAATGTCATTTGAGCTGATATGTTTCCACGCCTTGGAAAGTAAGTATTGAGCACAAATGCAAGCAAAAGGAAAACGTTCTAAAAACCATTAATCTTCAAAAGTCTGTACTGTTAAGGAGCTTCTGTTATATGTTTGGCAACGTTCTCCAACTTTCGCAATTTTAAGAGCTTTTCTGAAATATGATCAGGTAAGAAATTATGCCAGTGTTAGATAATATACAAGTATGTACGTGAAAGATGTTTTCATTTTAATGTATCTTGTGAAAGCAGCTGCTAGAGAGTGCAATGTTAAGCATCATTTACATGCCGAGCGTGAGTTGATACCTCTTGCACTCAATCATCACAATCACGGACGATGTTGCAGTTGTGTGGTAAGGGAAGGGATCACTTAATCCAACTTTCAGAACACCTTTGAAAACTGATGAAAAGTAAAAATCTAGTCTCTCGCGACTGTACGAAATTGTCCATTTTGTCAAAAATATTGCTGTCATCTTGAATGTCATCAACCTAAAGTTCTTTTTTATCAATCAGATTCGTTGCAAGGTCTTCGTCGTTATGATCTATTAAGCCCCCTTCTCTATTAAGCCCCCTCTCTATTAAGCCCCCCTTTCTTTTAAGTCCTCCCTTATCAAGCAAAAACTCTAAAAAAGCCCCACCCTCTCTATCAAGCCCCCCTCTTTAGCCTTTGATGTCAAGCATAGAAAAAATGGGCATTTAGTGGGTCTCTTGATGGGTGTGATGATGATAAGATCGTGTGAATTAAATTGTAGCTATGTGAATAATTTTTTAAATTAGCTTCGATAATGCACAATTCAAATAATATATATTTTTAGGCCATTTTACTCAACTCAACCTGGCCCTATTCGATGAGACACCGGATAGGATAAGAGTAAAAATCTGAATGACCTTATGCTATCACATCCGCCATAGCTTCAGTCTTTTCTCTTGAACTTCCCGCCAGGGCTTCAAGTAATAATGCGCAAATGCAAAGACCCAGAAGCGTATGCTAGTGCATGGTCTGGAGGACGGGCATGATTCGTCTCCCGTATAATTTCGTGGATTGAAATGTTGAATCGATTATAAATTAAGAATAGTATTAATCATAAAATGAGCCTGTAATAAAAAAGGTTAAGGATCAAGCGAAGCGAGCTGAAAAACTTTTGCGACCATGCCCTTTAGATGAGCTAAAAATACACTTCAGAATATTTTGGCAATCAATTTCGTGTTGGGAATCAAAGCTGCAAAGGAGTGTTTTACTTGAATTTTTGAAAACTAGGGGTGGGACATGAACCCACTTTGCCCCCTGGTTCTAGGTCTTTGAATTGAGATCGGGCCTTTATCTTTCTTGGATGCCATTAGCAGTCCGGGAATTACACATGTACTTGTTTTCTTGGAAGTCATTCAGTTTTCAGACTAAGTACCTTTACCAGTGCTTTTCCAAACGGTTCGATGCTTTGTAAAGATTTTGATGCTGACGATGTATGCTGAATGTAAATTGCTAAATCCATCGGTTTCTGGTAAGTTAATTTTCAAAGTTTCTAAACTCAACTGTGGTAGCTTCTCTTTAATGGAGATAAGACTATATGAACGACTAGGCCTGTTTCTCTCTGGCCTGTTTATCTTCGACTAGGCCTGTTTTATCTTGTGGAACACAAAACAGCAATTTGTCAGCATGAATTTTCCAGAGATCTGTCAGCATGAATTGGTAATTAGATAGCTCTTCAGTTTTCTTGTGTATGGTATCACAGAATAAGAATAATTATTGTTAATATGCAATGGTATGTTCAGCGTCTTTATAATACGTGTGCAAGAGGACGACGTCCGGTCTGCGTGTGTGCATGATCAGACATTCTGGCGTGCTGGTGCTGGGCACTCAGAGGCGGATCCAGCGGAAAATCTGAGGGGTGCTTAAGGGCGTTGCCTTAATAGCCATAATAATGCCACACCCCACTTTTACTTACGGTTAAATGAAGGCAACACCCATCTTGATAAATTAATCTTTTTTAAATTCAGGTATCAAAGCATAACTATATAAAAAATTATCTCTTTTGTTAGAAGCCTATTTGCTAGCAATGCTAGTTAAAAATAACACTGCTACCTTTGCAGTTTGTACATCACATTAATCAATGAATGACATTTTAGGTCGTTAGTCAATATTTGATTGCTCTGCAATATTCAGACACTGGTTCATTTTTGTAAAAAGGCAGCTAAAATGTTTTAAACAAAAAAAAGCAAAATGAATCATTGCTACGTTAACTGACCATTACTATACGAAAAATTGAGTTAAATATAATTGAGTCATGATAAAATGGATTGGGTATACCCTAAGTGCCAGAATCCGCCGAGTCATGATTTTCATGAATGCCATGCTATTGGTTGACCTTGAACTGGTCACATGAACTCACCTCGTACTGATTAACAAAACAATTTTCATCGATAGCAAGTTGTCAACAACAGATGCAAGTGTCACATGAAACAGCAGCGATCACGCCGAATCCAAATGACCCCCTATAGAGAAGGCCTATTTACCATGACTCAATGCCTTTAAATCAATACTTGTAAGAATTTGTTTACAAAAATTGATTGTTTTACCAAGTACCTTGTGTTGAAGTAGTACTTTTTTGGGGTCATCTGCATTTGGCAAGAAATGGGTATCGAATTCATTCTGGTAGTAATTACCATACCAACCCAACAACCAAAAATCCTTGGCACCACTTTTTGTCGAATTAATCCAAGAAATATTCTGTTGAAACGTTTCGCATTTAAAGCCTGGTAAAGGAAACTACCAACCTGGAAGGCCGAAGGTCAGAACTTCCACGGGACAGTACTAGCATTGCAGTTCAGCGAACTCATCGATCTGTGTATTCCCACAAGTCACGACACCACGCTCTTATCAAAAACTTCTCTCATGATTGACTGAATACTCAAAAGCTCGTTTTCCGTTTCAATTTCCTCAGTCGACTCTAGACTGGCAAACAATAATCGAGAAAACCTGCAACAGCAACGACTTTATGTCCGCCATTGCTGCTACACGAACAGGTTTAGTCGTTTCAGTGATGGTATGCACCAGCCAGTGTATATTAAATGATTGATAGGGGTGCTCAGATGAGCCGAAATTTGGCAATTGGATTGGTTGAAGCCTTGTTTTGATTGATAGGGGTGCTCGACATTGCAGAAAAACATATCAGAGCGTGATGTGATTGGCTCAGTTGCAACTTTGACCTTGGAGGTTGATTGATAGGGGTGCTCAAGCACCCGTAGAATTGAAGTAGCTCATTGGCCGAGAGTGTGGTTTGATGGACAAGTAAAAAAATTGGTTCCAGGACAGCTCAACATGAAATTTCTAGCTATTTATAGTTTAAAGCAGATACAGGTTATGCTAATTAACGCATGACCGTATGTCATCAGTTTACTGGAAAATACATTTACATCATCTAAAAGGATTCAAGACGTTTTTCAGGGGATTAGAGAAAATGCATTGAATGTTATATCTCCGAAAATTCTGACCGGTGCTCAAGCACCCATAGCACCCCCCTAGATCCGCCTCTGGGCACTGACCAATTTGCCTTCGTTTGGTTGCAGTTTGAGAGCAACATTCAAGACTCGTTTGTAATTCTGTCAATCGTATCTTTTTTTAACTTCTTTTATAAACAAGGGCGGTGCGAAGTTTTTGAATTATTTGACTAACAAACCAACTTTTGAAAAACGCATTGAAAAAGTCTTCTCGATGTGTTATGCTCATGTTTTTTTAGTGTACTTGTGATGCTAGCGGTACATTGGAAGGGCCTGTAAAAGGTTGTCGGATGCCCTAGGTATATCTGAAAGAAGAGGTCCGAAAGATAATTTTTGCGACCACGCCCTTTAGTTTAGCTTAAAATAAATTTCAGAATTTTTCTTTGAGTCTTTTTCTCGCATTTGTTTAAAAAACTACTCTTTGTAAGGCATGCTTTTTTGTTACGTTTGATAAATGGAATCATTACTTTATGAGTCCCCATAGACCTTGGCCTATTACTTTGAGATTAAGTAAGACAAGGGATTTATTGCTCTATTTTTTCTTAAATTTCTTTTCCTTTATTTTTTTATATTTCTCTTAAAAACATTTTTTTTCCAAACCAGATGAGGGGGACTGAAGCCTCCTAGCCCCAACTTTGGTGCCGCCCATGAAATTTTGATTTATGTTTCTCAACACTTCCTCTGACAGTTGGAGCAGAACAACCCTGTGGCTTTCCTTAATAATGACCTTTTGCAGATAATTGATAAAAAAATAATTTGGAGTTTAATCAACGAGGCATTGTCTGCTACATTGTTTTTCATAGTTTGCAAAAAATTGAAAGTTTTTTGAGAACATTGTTAGTGTTCCAAATGTTGGGAAAACCTAGCCTGCATGCAGATTTCACTTTTCATTGCAAAGGACTGTAGTGCCAGGGGGGAATTGCTGTGAGAGTTCAAATTTGCTTTGGAAGTTTGAATTTGCTGGAAGAAATTGAATTTGCAGGAGAGAGTTTGAATTTGCTGTGAGAGCTTGAAATTTGCTGGAAGAAATTGAATTTGCAGAGAGTGTTTGAATTTATTGTGAGAGTTTGAATTTTCTGTGAGAGTTTGCATGTGCTGGGAGAAATTGAATTTGCTTGGAGAAATTGAATTTGCTGGGAGAAATTGAATTTGCAGAGAGAGTTTGAATTTGCTGAGAGAGCTTGAATTTGCTGTGAGAGCTTGAATTTGTTGTGAGAGTTTGCATATGCTGGGAGAAATTGAATTTCCTGGGAGAAATTGAATTTGAAGAGAGAGTTTGAGTTTGCTGTGAGAGCTTGAATTGTGAGAGTTTGAATTTGCTGGGAGAAATTGAATTTGCTGTGAGAGCTTGAATTTGCAGAAAGAGTTTGAATTTAGCAATGAAAGCAGTGGCGGAAATTCATTTTTAAATGGGGGACATTGCCCACAAAAGCAAGCAAATTTGCTGACAAATTAAATAATTTCTGGACAAAACCAACATTTTGGCAAAGCTTAGGGGCAGTTGCCCCTCCACACCCCCGCAATTTCTGCCACTGTTTGAAAGTTCAAATTTTTGGTGAGAATTTGAAATTTCTGGGAGAGCCTGAATTTCCTGTGAAAGTTTGAATCCACTGTGAGAACTTGAATTTGCATTTAGAGCTATGGGAAAACATATTTTTGACCTTTCTTTATTATTAAATTAGTGGTAGAAACTTAGCAGTTTAATTGCCTCATAACATGCAATGGTTATCCCCAATGCCCTATCAGGATATCAATACTCAAGGTGTTATCAACAATGGTGGTATGGGTCTACTCTTCTGCAAAATCACAAAATTTAATTTCAAGTTGCTAATTTTGTTGCAAATGATGCTAATTTTGTGTTCTAATTTATTGTTTACATGCTGTTAATAAATGCTATAAGAATTTAATCTTATGAAATTTGATGGAGTAATCATATTACCGTAAAAGCTCTATTAAGCCCCCTTCTCTATTAAGCCCCCTCTCTATTAAGCCCCCCTTTCTTTTAAGTCCTCCCTTATCAAGCAAAAACTCTAAAAAAGCCCCCCCTCTCTATCAAGCCCCCCTCTTTAACCTTTGATGTCAAGCATAGAAAAAATGGGCATTTAGTGGGTCTCTTGATGGGTGTGATGATGATAAGATCGTGTGAATTAAATACGGCCTATGTAAAGACTAACTTGTGCAACTTAGTAGTCAGTCGAAAATTGTTTTGAAGATATCAAAGGGTGATCAATTTATCCTTATGATGATGTTGATGAGATGAAGACCTTATTATTGACTGATTAAACTTTCAAAATAGTCAGCAAGTTTTTTGAGAACATTTGTGTGACATTTTCATAAAAAAATGGCCTAGGGCATTTTTAAAACTCTGTTTGCTTCAAATTTTTAATAAACCCCTCTCTTTATTAAGCCCCTCTCTCTTTTAAGCTCCCCTCTAGGACTGAAAAAA
This sequence comes from Rhopilema esculentum, assembly GCF_013076305.1. The sequence continues at coordinate 8,103,150 of NW_027019301.1, read as the reverse complement.
ATAAATAAGCCGCCAGGGGCTTAATAGAACTTTTACGGTATATCAGACCAGTTGACTTTATAAGTTGAAATGTACCTAAAGGTTTTCATGTTCAAGAACTTTTTACTTACCCTATGTCTTTAAGGTATACATTAAAAATCTACTTATTTTCAGATGTCTTGGAAATTATTTGATGTTGAGGTTTCCCCAGAATTCTACCTATGTGTTTGATTAACATCAAGCTTTCGAAAGACATTCTTAAAGTACAAGGCATTCTCAAAGTACATCTTGATTGTACATGCGATTGGATACAAAGAGTATCCAATCGTAGCACAGGGAGAAGTATCAATAATTATAATATCAAGGGATTTGTTTTGCATTGCTCATTTTTTATTCTTTTTTCCAGTCTTCTCAACGCCATCAAGGTCATGAAGATAGAGAGAGAAGCATGGCAACTTCTGCTTTTACCAAATCTAAGGAAAAGATTGGTCGAGGCTGTCCCAAGAAAAGTGTTGACATGCTCAACCTTAAGAGGAGACCTCAGCAAGACAAACGGTTTTCATGTCAAGGTATTGTTTGCAAATTTTCGCAAGAAAAACACTTTGGCTTTCTGAAGCAGATCGAAAATGGGCTTGAGAAAGAGAACAGTAGAGACAGCAAGCAAGATATATTTTTCCATTTTGATCGCATATCATCAGGTGGCCTGCTATTAAAAAGGAATGATGAAATTATGTATTCTTTGTGCAAGAAAAATAGCGACAAAGGCCCATCAGTTTTCCGAGGGGTTTTATCTAAAGTCGCACGGAGAAGCCCTTCTGAAATAGCTAAATATATACAGAAGGTGAAATCTGTTTTCTCTGACGAGGAAGCTCGATCAAATGCTGAATCAAGACTGACGTTCTTGACCAGCCCAGCAGCCTGGGAATGTGTGGCTGACGAAGCTGGCTTTGACAACGTCTTAGACTTGCTGCAGGTTGTTGTTTTATTGGATAAAAAAGCTCGGGACTTGGGTGCACATTTGAAGAGAGTTATCAATTCCATTGCTCATTCAAGCCTTTTGAATGGAGAAAACAGCCCTTTGAAACCCCTTTTGCTCAGCAGTGTCAGTGAGTGTGACCTTGAAACTTTGCAGAATTTCTTTGTGATTATGATAAAGTATGTGCCAGAAAAAACAAGAGCCGTTGTCCATTTAACTGAGCCATTCTCTAAAATGGCTCAAGGCTCAAGCATCTTGTACAAGCTTCTGCAGACAATCTCTGCACAGGTTGACGCCCCCATAACTGATATGGAATGGAAGGATATTCCACTTTTCCTAACTGACGAAGAACTTGCAGAGAAGAAAGGGAATCATTTCCTTCAGCTACAACCAATGATATGCAAAGGCAAGTACAATAGTGCTGATGAGTACGTAGAAATCCTATTCAGGCTGTTAAGAGAAGACTGTTTTAATTCTCTAAAAGAGGGAATACAGAAATTGCTCGACGGGTCTCTTGACAAAAGAGATATGGACGTTTATCATGGTGTGAGGGTAGTTGGTATTAATGCTAGCAGTCATAGTGGATTTTATCTGGCTGTAAAACTGGGGTAAGGTCATTTCTTTTCTCAATTTGTGTTCCATCCCTTTCAGAAATCTACTCACGCTTTCCTTTAAGCTGAAATAGACACCTAGTTTAAATGTTTAAATTGACAGTCTTTTTTTCATGGTCTTTCAGTGTTAAGATTGTGAAGAGTGATTATCCCTAAGTTTTTTATATTGGACAGCGACTCATAATGTTCTGTTAGGGCAGTAGCAATATCTGTAACTATATAGGCAATGGGCATGTTGAAAACAGGAGAAAAGATCATGTGTTAAACCATGGTATCAAAAATTAAGGAAGGCGCATTGAAGTAGAACAAGATTGTCAGAGGTACTTGACACCGACTCTGCATATCGGTCGCTGATATAAGATTCCGTCTGATCTATGTGTTATGCTTAAAATAAGTCAATTTTTCAGCAGTCACCCTTAAATTGATTTCGCATTTAATCAGGTAAATTGGAGTCATTAATAGCTACAACGTTTTCAACGATTGATTCAAGTTTGGTTTAAACCAAAAATCGAACACAACCAAAAAGACTTTTCAATAGACGAATTCGTTGAAATTGATCGTCGAGAATGATGATGACCATGTATACTGTTAAAATTTTAGGGAATGTTTCAATTTTATGTCTGCATACATTCCTTCAGTAAAGGGAAAACCCAGAAACTTCATTATTATGATTATCAATACGATCATACTCATCACACTAATGAATATTATTCATTCAACAGCCTATTCTCTATCTAAAAACGTATTTTTAGAGTATTTGTTTAGAAATACCTTGCCAAAAGACAAGTTTTTCTGTTTAACGAAGAAAGTTTTATTTCTTTTGAGGATACAAAGGAGGGTGTTGAAAATTGTAGTAATTGACGTAAATTTGTACTCATTATTTCTTTTAAGGAAATTAAGCAAGAAAATTGAATGGAAGAAGTCAAAAAAGCTGATGTATGGCAATCTTCTTTGTCTGTCCATGAACAACCGTTTTGATGACGTAGTATGGACAACTGTTGCTTCCAGGGAGCTTCTAGAATCGCAGCAAATTGTTTCCGTTCAGCTTTGCAGTGAATTGAATTGTTTCACAGATTCTGAAGGTGTCAAGATTTTGTCTTTATTTCAAGGAGAGGGTGTTGCTGTTGAGTCACCCACTTACTACAGGGCCTATGCTCCAGTTCTGAAGGCCCTACAAAAGCTGGAAACGGACCATATTTCCTTCAAAGATGAGCTTGTGTACTTAAAACAACAAGGAAAACCTGATTTTCTTAAAGATTCTGCAAAGTTTGACCCATGTTTGGTATTGTCTGAAATAGGTTATCAAGACGAGGGATTGCCTTTAGCACACCTTACTACGGGTATTCTTCGTGGCAAAACGATTTTTGATGACAGCCAAGAAAAGGCCATTGCCGCGAGTCTGCGTCACAGGATAGGTATTATTCAGGGACCACCTGGAACAGGAAAAACCTTTATTGGCGTCAAATTGACTTTGTTGCTTTTGTCTCTATCTTCAAAGCCTCGTGGCCCAATTTTGATGCTAACATACAAAAATCATGCTTTAGATGAATTTTTAAAAGCATTGATTAAAGAAGGATGCAAGAACGTCGTGAGAGTAGGGGGTGGAACAAAAGACCCTGAGCTCCATGACTATAATTTGGCTTCATTAGAAAAGGAAGAGCTGAAAAATGGTGCAGTAAGTGGGCAAATGATGCAGCTGGGAGACGAACTGCTTGATGCTGAAAAGGAGCTAAGGCGTGCTTTCTTAAAGCTGAAAGAAGCAAAGAAATTTACCGTCGATTCTTTTTTATCCTTTGTAAATGGAGAACAGTTGAAGAGATTTTTGCTCAATTACCCTCGTGCAACTGCTGGTGAGATTTTTGTGCAGCTTCCCGGTGAAGTGAAAGGTTTAACAGGCACACAGCTCAAATCTGCAGTGGAGTCAAGCGAAGATTTCAAGAAAGTTGTTAGAAAGGCTTTAGATGTATGGACCCCACCACAAGAGAGAGTGCTTCAGTTTGCAAGAAGCGTAGAGACTGTTTTGAACTGGATGTCGCATGACTCTGCTCTAGATACTGTTGAAGATTCTGGAGATGATTCTGGAGATGATTCTGAAGATCTGAATGAAAGTGGAGATGAAGAGGATGTCACATGTCTGCTTTCCGAACGACAAATGGACGACGGAGATGTAGCTCAAAAAAGTCAGTATTCGTATTTTGATACAGGTACAAAGGCTATCCAGCTATTTGATGGTGCGACAGAGATACTAAAAAGCATACCAGAAGAGCTTTCTAACAAGATTGCTGATATGTGGAAAGTGAAGGAAGCAGACAGAATTAAACTCATTCAAATTATGATTGCAAGAAATTTTGAAAAATGTGGCAAAGAATTCAACGAAAAGCTGTTAGCTTATGAACAGAAATGCAAAGAATATAATGAACTGAAGAGCCAATATAGAGCTATGATTTTGGAGAAGAAATCGGTCGTTGCTATGACAATAACTGGTGCCAGTATCAATTCAACCCTTCTTGAGCAATTGAAGCCAAGCATAGTAATTGTTGAAGAAGCTGCAGAACTATTAGAGGCACAGCTCATTGCCGCACTTGGTAGCTGGACAGAGCAACTCATTTTGATTGGCGATCATAAGCAACTTCGACCGTCTGTTGAGACATATTCTTTGGAAAAAGACTATAACATGGGAATCTCTTTAATGGAAAGACTGATAATGAATGAATTCAGTTATGCAACACTCTTAAAGCAGAATCGGATGCGACCAGAATTTGCCGAAATGCTCAAGGATATCTACCCTAACCTTGAAAGCAATATAGATAGAGTTGGAAAGAACGAGCCAACGAAATGTCTTGCAAGCTCCATGTTTTTTTGGCACCACACGGACAAAGAAACTGACGCAAGAAGCTACTTCAATGAAAAAGAGGCTGACAGAGCAGTCAAACTTGCGATGTTTCTAGTACAGCAAGGTGTTTTACCGTCACGAATCACAATATTGTCGGCATATCAAGGGCAAACCAGTGTGATACGAAAGAAGTTGCAAGAACTACGCTCTAAACTGGACCTAGACAGAAATAAAGCCATTATTGCCCATACTATTGATAACTATCAAGGAGATGAAAATGACTTTGTCATTGTCTCGCTCGTTCGCTCAAATGATAAAGCGAGGATTGGTTTCCTAGGATTAATCAACAGGAGATGCGTTGCCCAATCAAGATCTCGCTGTGGTTTGTACTTCATTGGCAATTACAAAATGTTTGTGAAGTCATCCAGCTGGTCCTTTTTATTGAAAAAAATGCAAGAAAACGAACAAATTGGTTTAGCAGTGACTTTGGTGTGTCCCAAACACTCTCTATCAACAAAGAAAGCATTCACTGCAGATGATATAGATCTTGGCACATTCTGCTCCTATCCATGCCACTCACCACTTGCCTGTGGACATCTGTGCACCAAATGTTGTCAGCCTCCTCACCAGCATGATACTTGCTTAAAAAACTGTCCACTAACCTGTGAGCGCTGTAATAAAATTTGCAAGCAGCACTGTCGACCGCTACATCACCATGTCAGTTGTGACAGTTTGATTTTGAAGACTCTGCTTTGTGGACATGAGGCGACCATGGCTTGCTCCGATGATGCGTCGATTGCTTCTTGCACAATAGAAGTGAAATTCATCATGCGCCCTTGCAACCACAGTCAAGTGAGGAAGTGTTTTGAGAAGGAGGAGAATATTAAATGTAGCTTTGCTTGCCCAAAACAAAGGGAATGTGGTCATCAATGTAAGAAAAAGTGTGGTGAGGATTGCAGTCAAGGCGAATGCTTTCAATGCAAACAGATACAGCTGACTAAAGCAAAGGTGGAAGAGGAGCGTCAACAGGCTGTTAGAAAGGAATTGATTGACGAGGAGAAGAAAATAATAGATGACCTTTTGAAAAATTGGCAAAAGGAGCCTAATCGGACGGAAATAGTACCGTCAGGCGAGACTGCTGCTGAATACTTTATGGTAGAAGACAAAGTAAAAAAGTACATTCAGCCAGGTCATTCTTGGTTTCCAGTCGTAAAGAAAATAGAGAAAGTCAGCAATTACGAGCTCGAGAAACGATGGCGCAAAGCAAAGTGTGACATGCATGACTTCGAGTTTAAAACAGACCTAAAATTCCACGGTACAGATGAAAAAGCAATAGAGGGAATAATAAATCAAGGCTTTCGTCTGCCTCAAAAATGTGGAATGTATGGTAAAGGTATTTACTTTGCAACAGATTCCTCAAAGAGTGCGCAAAAGGTCTACACGAAGGGATCAAACATGCTTCTGCTATGTGATGTTTTGATCGGAAGAACACTAACTGTTGAGACGGCAAGCAGAGGCATGACGCTAAAACAGCTGAATCAACAGAAGTTCGACTCATTATTTGCCAAGCGGGATACCAGAAAACAGGGGGGCGTTCTTTACGACGAATTTGTAGTTTACAAAGCGGAGCAGGCTTTGCCAAAGTACGTTATACATTACGAACAGGAGTCTTTGATGAAGCAGATCAGTCTTCCTACAGCAGCAAGTGGTCAGACATTGATGAAACACCGTTTGAATATTTCGCGATCTGTTGACACAACTGACCCGCTTGAAATTCATTATCGCATTGCAGAGTCGCAGTTCTTCAGATTACTGCAAAGATCAGGATTGAGAAGAAGAATCTCTTCCATAGACTTCTTCACAAATCCAAAACTCGATGACAAGTTTAAAGCCAAACAAAAAGCGCTCAAGAGTAAAAATGATCCGAGTGATTACATCTTTGCATTTCATGGCACCAAAGAAGAAAATGTTGAAAAGATTATGAAAGACAACTTTCGAATGGACTTAATTGCAAAGAATACGGGAAACCCTGGGCAGTATGGTATCGGTATATACTTTTCAGAAGAACCAGATGTATGTTTTCATTATGATGAAGCGCTGCTACTGTGCAAAGTTCTTCCTGGAAAGTGTTATGATGTAGCCACAGAAGATGTAAAAGGAAAACCGTTGAAGAAGGACTTTGATTCGCATGGAGCCCTTAAATGCCAGGACGGCTATTATAAGATCGTGGTAGTTGCTAATGAAGACCAAATTTTGCCTTGCTATTACATAAACAGTACAAAGGAAAAATGAGAAATCTGATTCAACACAACTAGAGAAACTAGAAACACTGTTATTCAAACCAATGATATAAATTGAACCTTGTCTTCAGTTTTTGACTTAAAATATGCAGAGAGTAATAAGTTTCAGCTTTGTCTAGAATAGCTATTTTTAGCTTTATCTGAAAACTTACATATTTCTTAATTTTTGTGGAATTGTACTTCTGAGCTTTGTAGAATTGTACATCTTTAATTTGGTCAGCTTTGATACTTTTCAAAGTTGGAGTTAAATTCATCCAACAATTTCTTCGTAGGTTGTTCGACTTAAAAGCAGGGCGAAACAGCTCTTTATCAATTTCATCGTTGTTTAAGTTAAAGTTTGGTTAAAGTACGATTTTTTAGATATTAATGTTAACATTTTAGTGAAAGGCTTTTGAATTGTTGCTGTGATAATTGTTTGGATTATAGTTGCGTGTTTATTGTTATTTTTTGGTAGGTTATGCTTAACAGCTCACAAGATGCAGTTGTTACTGTAATTCAATATTAGATGATGGATTGCAAACAATTGTAACTGACTATCCAAAATCCACCCATATCATTCTAAAATTCACTCCTAAGATTTATCCAATGACGCATATTAAAACGTTGTTTGATAAAAAATCAGAAGCTAAAACAATTGCAGCTGATGATAGAATTATCCCCAAATATGGACGTTAAAGGAAATAGAAAGGCTGTCTCTCAGCTTTTGATGCAAGTGCCCACCATCATTATTTGTTTTTTATTTTTTTAGATCATAACGACCTCATATATCAGGCTTCTTTAGATAGGTTCTACATAATGTTAACCTGTTCAGAATGTTGCGTCTTTTTTGCTGAAAACCTGTCAAAAATTAGCTAACTTTTGCCTTTATAATCTGAATCACATTTACGGATGCTTTCCATAGGGTATCATTTCTCAGATTTAGGGAAAAGGGGGCTCAGCCACGAGTTGCTTGCCAATGCCATTGTTCTACAAATATGATATTATAAGGTATCTTTTAAGTGGTCCTGTTTCGTCGTCTGCAGCTGTATCTATACTTTTCATGGTAATGATTCAGTAATGAGAGTTTGAATGTAGGGATACTTGTGAAAGGGCGATGACAAATTTTCCCTTTTAGATTTGAAAGTAAATTTCTGACATCTATCAAGAAATGTAGATTGTAGATAGTATGTTTGCATTTCTAGAATATTACGCTAAAAATCATACATTTAAGGAACAGAGATGAACATACGATTTATGACCAAGCATGAAAACCACATAAAGAATATTTTTTTCAAAGCAGAATAGAAAACGGATATTCAATAGACGTACTTGACAAGAGACACATATTCCTTGCGGTTGGCTGGTCAATTGAGTTCGTTCGTGCATGCCGTCTTTTATGTAAGCTATATATTAAGTTGTTCATAAGGGCTTTGGGTGATTTCCAAAACAACGCGCTCAGTCCGACTTCAAATGTTGAATTTACATGGGTAAGTAAAAATTATTTGGTTTTATTAGCCGTTATATTTGACATAAACTCGTTTGCACGATAAATTTTAACCTTTGCCCATAATTGTTTGATACCAAAATATCAAATTAGTTGCTTTTGGAAAACAAGATAATTATTATTTTATGTACAGAGTTTGAGAAATCCCCTAAAATGTAAAATATAATGCTTGCTGATATATATTGTTTAGCAACAATATGGATGTGACCTTGATCATAGTACCAGTACCTAGCCAAGATACTTGCGGTGTAAAACCCAAGTCAGAAGGGGGGAATGGACTTGAAGAAATCGAGTGCTGAAATCGCTTTTCGTCCCGGTGCCAAAACACAAGTTCACAGTAAATTATTTGTAAATGTTTTGCAGATTCATGGGCGTCTTGGGTTCTCTTGGTTGCAGTTGCTGTGATTGGGTTGGACGCAGCCATGTTGGTCGGGTTCATGTTTTACACAGTCTTGAGATGGTATCGTTACAAAAAAACAAATAAAATCATCAAGGAAGAAGAATTCATAAACTATGATGACACCGTAGTAATCAAAACTGAAAAAGTTCCCGTCATATTTGAGTGTTCTTCGGAAATTGGTTTGACAGATTTCAAAATACCGAGTTCTGTTGCCACCATGCCGAAACCAACAGACTGCACACCGGAAGATGTTCAGATTTCGATGTACACACCAAGCGAGGATTGTTTGGATGTGGATATAAAGAAAAACGAGGTAAATCAGAAATACACTCATCCTTTTATAAGAAACAAAGGTCGATGTTGAGTACTCCAGTTTCTTAATATTCTGGAAATTTCGATACTCCTTGTTTCTTAAGAGTTTCTTAATTTTGATGTCATGAATGATGTTTCAGGGCCCGCGCCACGAATTTGAAAGTGGGTGGCCAAGGCTAGAGAAAGTGGATGGCGAAGACTTCGTACCCCTTTTACTGCGGCTTTGAAACTACTTGCTTCGCAAAAAAGTGGGGGTTATGGCCATCCCGGCCCCCACTGTGGCCACTTTTTTCACGTCAAGAGATTCACTTTCGTTCTAACAGGCACGTAAATAATAGGGGGGCGTGGGGAGCGTGACGCCCCCCAAAGGTTGGAAAATCCAATTGCAGTTGGAAAACTTAAAAGTTCACTTGGAATTTTTTCTAACTATTATGACCAAATATGTGAAATTTTATAGCTTAGGATTTTGGGATTTTAAATGTAAGAATCTTAGATCTTGTTAAAATTTAAACTCTGGAGCAGGCACATCTTCTAATCGTTTTTAATTGCAAAGATCTGTCTCCACTGGATCTCAAATTGCACCATTGCATCGTTTGTTTCATTTTTGACAGGGGTTAAGTTGAATTAACTTATTTTGAATAGGCAAGGTGAATTTCTGGATAAGAGGTTTAGATTTTACCATCATTATTGATTGAGCCTGAAGTTTTGAAAATCATTCCCTGTATTGATCAGAACAATTGAAAGTGGGACTTTTTAAAGAAACAATGAGTAAAGTGGGACTTTCAAAAATAAAGGACATTGAGACCTTTGAAAATTGCAAAAATTTCCTTCGATCAAGAACAAAAGATGAAATAGTCAATTCCTTGATGCTTCTATACTTTTAAAAAGATATTTTATATAAAACTGATCTGCAGCAAATAGCTTTAAGATGGGCAAAGCAGAAAATGAACAGAATTGCTGTTAATTGACTTGAAAGAATATTACTTTTTATCACTAAACATATCCAAGATCTAGACTGGTATGGCTTTGATGCTGCTTTATATCTTACGAAAAGATTAAATGTTTCTGTTACGTTAATCAAAATTTAGAGATTTCCTTTACCTTCTTTTGTGTTTTATGCTTAAGACTAATTATTATAAGTAAAATGTTGGTAATTATACAGAGCCTAAAAATCTGGAATAAGGTTGTCTCCAAATCAATTTAGTAGGTATAGAAGATTAACAAGTCGAAAGAAAAAATTCATCAGGTAAAGTTGCATATAAGTACCTTGAGGTAAATTTTCAACCTTCCACGACCCCCCAAAATTAGCCACTTTTTTACGTCCCTGCGTTCTAATGCTGTATTTAGATGTGGGAAGTATATTTTTATCCCATATCATGTTCTAGGGCAATCATGTTCTTGGATTTTAAAAAAAGTTCGTTGTTCTCAGTTTTATCACGATTTAATAGTTTCTTAATATTTTTGCTTCGAGTACTGAAGTTTCCTATTTTTTCTGACTGTCCAGTACTCGTTTCTTATAGCCAGTTTCTTATAAAAAATTGATGTAGTGCAGTACGTCGGAGTCACTAAAACAATAGACCTTTTCAACGTTCACCTTTTACGAACTCTCGCCAGCAACTTCTACCATACACCCCATCTTATAATGCTGGGGGAAAGGAAAAATGCCCAGGTCACCTCGTCAGGCAATTTCTTAACGTAGTTTAAGGTAACGTTACAAGAGAAAAGGGGCCATGAAGAAGAAATGATTCGATTTTCAGTCATCAACACAATATATTTTTTAAATGTCAGTTTTTTTCTTGACAAAGTAGTAAACCGTTCGATACACATTTTACATGTTCGCATAAGGCATGATTTTTTATCATGATACCTTATCAATATGTAGTTATATTGTTTAATTAGAAATCATTATAATTCATAGTTGCAAGTGAACAAATTGCTTAAAATTGCAGGAAAAGGCGAAACCGAAACTGTCATTCTCCTTACATTTCGATGCAGATTCTGAAGAATTGACCGTTTCTTTGATTCGTGCAAGATTCATTACTACACAGGGATCCAAATTCGAAGAATCAAACCAACACATCACTATAAGTGTTGTGATCGTGCCGGATGGAACAATTCACCACTCTTCACAAGGCATTGCTCCGAATCCTCTCTTCAAGAACAAATTCATTTTCAGCATCAAAGGAACAGAGCTGCAGCAATCTAAGCTAAAATTCAACGTCTGGATGATTGACAAGTACTCGAGAAAAATGCCTTTCGGTGAAAGTGTCGTTGAATTAGAGAGAATATTCAAAAGTCGACCGATAACAACACACGGTATTGAAGGTGTTTGGTGGGAAATAGAGTCCAAGGACGAGCTTGTAAGCTAGTTACCATTTGTGAATAACGTTGCACTTAATGGCTCATTGAGTCCATAAACCTGAAGGATAACAGGCTCTTCAAAAGTCTTCATTTTCTTCTAACGGTATGACTATAGAACAAATAAATTGAGAGGCTGGAAAAGTCGTACTGGGACGGGTCGAACAGGGCCCATGCCACGAATTTGAAAGTGGGGGTGGGGGTCAAAGGTAGCAAAGGTAGGGGCCAAGGCTTCTTTCCCCTTTTTTGCAGCTTTAAAACTACTTGCTTCGCAAAAAAGTGGGGGGTGGGGAATGGCCCCTCTGATTGCGTGGGCCCTGTGGAAAGTTCTCCAGAAACCAATAAGAGAGGGGGGGGGGCAAAATAAGAAGAGGTGGAGAGAGAGAATGTGTGTGTGTTGAAAAAAGGGTTTCTATGCGAGAGAATCAGAAAGCTTTAGAAACCTTTCACGTCATGCGAGTGTGTCTAGAGAGTCATTAGATTACTTTTCCCTTTTTTAAATAGTTTTAAAAATGGTTTTCATTAACCCTGTTCTTGACACTTTCCGTGCGACGTAATATGCAAGTGCTTCAAGAGATTCAAGGCAGAAATTCGTTTAGTTTTTGTTCATAAGTTGTTTCATAGATTCTAGAAACTTTTGTTTATTGCTTTGGCAGTGGTGACCTTCCAGGGGAGATGCGCATGTCATGCTGGTTATAGGCTTCTCGTTTTATGCTGGATTCATGGTTCTTTATGTATGGCTTTGTTACGAAGAAATTGTTTCTTTATTTTGCATTCAAGTTCAGTTGGGTTTGGGAATTTCTTTTTTAACCAACCAATAATAAATAGAAATAACATATAACTGGTTACACTACTATCAAAGCGACTATACTACACTGGTACGACGATACCATAAGGAGCACAAGGCTGTGTCAACATGCGGCAATGTAAAGGTTAGCAACAAGTAAATATGAAACAGAAAAACCAAACAATTGACGTAGCCACTCTGCAAAGATAACACTAAATTCCATCACTGGCTGCAGCAACTAACTTTGAATAGTATCATCAGGACCGGTTTCTATAGGGGTGTGACAACCCCTCAAAAGAACATTCTGTTGCAAAAACGAGGAGTTTTTTGCCTTCTATGGGTGCTTAGTTGGCAAATCTTAAACTTGTCGGCAAATAAAGGATGGTTCATCCATTTGTCGCGAAAATGGGACCTGAAAACCCCCTTGGTCACCATAGCTAGAGATGAACCTGAGTTTCATTTTATTCAGAACGCATTATTGCTTATAGGTATCTTAAGGTCGCTTTAAACATTTCTGAATTAATATGATTCGACACGACAAATAAAATAGGGTGATGGCCATATTCCTTGAGATACCCAAAGATCTATCTAATCATTCTAGTCTATATTTATTCTACCTGAAAGCACGCAATAATTGTATTGGATGTCACTTCCTTTTTTTGAATCGGGTAAGGGATGGTTGTTTTGGCAATGAGAGTGGAAATGCTTTTTTCGGTTTTTTAGGCGAATGAAACTGCACACGGTGAACTGTTAGTGTCTCTTCAGCATCTTCCTGGTGCAGAGAAAATCAACATTAACGTGATGAAGGGAAGAGATTTAAAGTTTGAAGAATTTGATAAAGGTGAGTTTCTAGTTTCCATAGTCTTCCTGCTATCATTTGAATGGTTTGAGGTAAATTACATCTTTATATTTTCTATAGACTTTTCGACTTCTGTTAACAAATTAGGTTTTATCAAATGCAATAGGTTATAAATAGCAAGAGCAGAGCAAATCGAGCAGATTATTTCAAAACTATAAGGATACCATACCTAGTCTGGTGGATAATGTTTCTGATCGATATGATCAAGAAACCATCCATCATTTTGATAATAATCATTTTCCCTAGACATATACATCAAAGTCTCGGCATTGACGAATGGAAAGATATGCAAAAACAAAAAAACTTCGTCAGTGAAAAAAACAGCTAACCCAATTTTCAACGAGACGACGTCATTTTCCCTAAGTCCTAAGTCGCCCTTGACGGTAGACAATATGGTTGTCATATTGTCAGTGTATGCATACCGGTCACGCGGTCCGCACAAGCGTCTTCTTGGAAGGCTCTACGTTGGAGAATCGGAAAATGCGAGCAAATTGGGGAAGGAACATTGGCACAAAATGGTGGAAAATCCATCAAAAATGATTGCTGAATGGCAGCATTTGCATTGAATTTCTTCCAGACACAAGACTCTCGTGTGAAACTGCGTCATTTCAAAGTAAATTTTTGATTTCTTTTGTTATATTCGGGTAACGATAAATTTTTAATGAAAAGTCAGAAACCTATTTCTAAAGGTTGAATATAAATGGTGACGTTTGTGCAGAGGACCTGTAAGAAAACTCTTGTATATAAGTGCCAACCTATCACATCATGGTAGTGTCACTGTCCGACCCTGCCCTGCCTTGTCCTTTTTTCTGTCCTGTCCTGTCCTGTCCTTTTTTCTGTCCTGTCCTGTCATTTTTTCTGTCCTGTCCTTTTTCCTGTCCTGTCCATTCCTTTTTTTCTGTCCTGTCCTCCTTTTTTTCTGTCTTGTCATGTCTATTTTTCTTTCCTGTCTTGTCTTTTTTCTTTCCTGTCATGTCCTTTTTCTTTCCTGTCATGTCCTTTTTCTTTCCTGTCCTGTCCTGTCCTGTCCTGTCCTGTCCTGTCCTGTCCTGTCCTGACCTGACCTGACCTGACCTGACCTGACCTGACTTCCATGAATCGCCCTGACCTGTCCTTCCATGAACTGTCCTTTTATGATCTGTCCATTCATGAGCTGTCCCGTTAAGACCTGTCCTTTAATGAATTTGGCCAGCCGCAAGCTTTAAGCAAAGGCTCGACCTTCATCTGAAGTTAGTCACTTGGGTACACGCAGATCATCTCCCTAGAACCACTATTCTCAATTTCATCGTTATTTACGTTACCAAATACGTATTTGGTACCAGGGCCTCTATGAAAAAGGGGGAAGCAAAACGGAGAAATCGATACGCCTCCACAGTTTTGCCTTTTACTCCCTGCGTCACAGCCTGCGTCAGTAGAGAGAGAGTTTTGAAGATGGCGTGTCATTTTTTCTAGATTTTAAATACTTAATCCGTTCTCATTTTTTGGTACTGTTTTTGATTATGGTTTTTATACCTTTCGATGCAATTGATATTACATTATTTCTACCTTGAATATAAAAACAAGTAGATTTATTTCAAGTAGTATTTCTTGCACTGGAACCTGGCAATAGCATGTACCATAAACGCTAGGAATTTAAAGAGAACGTTCTCCATTAAGCTGATTACTTGTTTGGTATTCGGCAATGGAATTGGGCAAAACTTGTAATGACCGAAACCTTACCCTAAAGCAGATCATCGAAAATAGACAGTCAACAAAAGCAAAAAAAATGAAGACATTAGATGACAATTAATAACAAATAATGAATGAAACTGGTAGCAAATTAACTGTGAAAATTAAAACTGCTCTCAAACTAAAATTACTAAATTCATACAAAAGCCGGTGAAAATGCATCATGCTATTTGTACCTGAGTCCCTCATAAGCACTTAAAACTTTTATCAAAAAATCCAAGGAATGAAGAATATGAATAAAGTTTTTTGTCTAACCCAAAGTTAAACGTGAAAATCTTCATCATATCATCGATCATTATTGAGGTAGCTTGCGTCATCCAAACCCTTAAAAAATGGATGATTCTTATCATGATTGTCTACTGATCTTTTTATCAAAAAGTTTCTAATTATCATTGCCTACTGAAGGCTAGGACGTCTTCTGGGTGAACTGCAAAAACACAAGATGAGCATCGTAATGACGACACCAATAAAGGATCCCCCTTAATTAAAATAGCAGCGTTGCTTCAGTTATATAAAAGTCCTTTGGATACTTAGTCAGAATATCTTCCAAGGAACCGTACAAAGCATTCATGAATTTTAACCACTGGTGAAAAGGCTGTCTTAAATAAGGTAGATCGTAAAGAAAAAGGTAGATCGACAAAATATTATTATGATCTGCGTAAAAAGGTTGGTACTCTATGTATACCGCCATAACATTAAGAGACGCTGCAGATAGAAGCTTCTCAGAAAATCAATCGGTGCCATTGTGCTACGGCAGTTCTGCTATAAGTGATCATCTCTTTCCAGTGCAGTATACCTTCCTCTGTTGTGTTGGGGCCTATTTTTGCTTCACCAAGAACAAATTCTTCATCGGTTAAAGTTCTTGCCTTTATACTTATATTAATTGAAACATTGTTTTTGGTCAAGTGTTTATTTGTCATCGATGGCCCGAAGGCCAACATTTCATTGAATGTAACATTGTCAGATTTTTCCACGCACTTTGTATTTTGCTGGCTGATTAGATTTGCGTTAGCGCAAAGTGAAACAGCTACAAAGAGTTCTGAAAGAGAAACAAAATTGGTCATTTCAGCGGTTTCAAAAAAATGAAAACAGAATGATAGCGAAAACAACGCAAAACAGTAAGCCGTAAACGATAAATAAAATAATAAATAAAAGCAGTAAGCGAAGAAGCGGTAAGCGAAGTAGCGGTAAACGGGGAAGCGGTAAGCGAAGAAGCGGTAAGCAGTTAAGCAATTATCGATCCTAAGGCGGGAAGCAGTAAGCGACAAAGCTGCGTGCCAGGAAGCAGTAAGCAAGTAAACAGTAAGCGATTAAGCAATGAAGCAGTAAGCGGGAAAACTGTAAGCGGTTACAGAAAAAGAGTAAGCGATTACAGGAAAACAGTAAGCGATTAAGCAATGAAGCAGTAAGTAGAAAAATAGTAAGAGTGATAACTAGTCCTAATTACCTGTGACATCATCTTCAGTTGTCAAATCTCTGCATTTCAAAACTGCAACTATAAACTTGTCATCTTCCGCAGTATAGGAAAGCGAAATTAATATTTCTCCATTGTTTCTTGATGGTAGATCCTAAAAGAACATATCCGTGATTTTAAACACTAAACGTCATTTTAACTATGCAATTAAAAGACTGTTTTTATATCATATCTTTTATATTATATGTTTGTGTTGTGTTGTGTTGTGTTGTGTTGTGTTGTGTTGTGTTGTGTTGTGTTGTGTTGTGTTGTATTGTGTTGTGTTGTGTTGTGTTGTGTTGTGTTGTGTTGTGTTGATTTTACCAGCTTTTTGCAACGGAAGAGTAGTCTCTATTTGGTTAGCTGTATTCATTCTCAACATAAGGTCCTAGAGCATAAACCAGGGGATTGCAGACGGACGTCGAATGCTGGAGCAATAGGAAAATGGCACTTCTTTACTAAAATAATGCAGTTTAATTTGCCAAGCCGAACGCTCTGATCTTTCATATTCAAATAAATGCTTGTAAACTAAAGATGAAGGTAAAGGTAGAGTTAATTAAGGTAAAAGATTACAAGTGAGAATGCATATACCTTGTCTGGGTTAAGATTAATTTCCCTAGTCAGGGGTCCAGTACCACTAGGCCGTAGCAAGCTATCCACGAAGTTAACTAGAGGAACCCTTATGAAGCCGACCAAAGCTTTAAACATGTTTAGATCTGAGTCCCATATTGTGAAATGCAGCACAGCTACTCCAAGCGAATCTTCCTGCAATCTAAATGAAACTACTTCGTCGAATTCAGGGTTTGGTGTATCATCTGGTGATGACTGTCTCTCGTCTTCTATCGCATCGTTAATTCGCAGTTTTACGACTGGTAATCTCGCTAATTCACCACTTGGTAGTGTAATCTGACGGCCATTGATGAGATGTACATGAAGCAACTCAGTTTCCCTCACGTACTTTAGTGCGAATGTTAGACGTCCCTGGCCTAACAGTACTGCGCTATCAGGACGTGGCTTTCGCCGGTATTGTTGCTTTTCGATTTCAGAAATGTGAAGGATTGGTAGTTTCGGTGACGTCGACTTGGCTTCGCCTTTTATTGATTTTTTAAATTTACCCAAAAATAGACGACTGCCGCTTGAACGTGTTTGAGCGTCAACCTCGCTACTTCTGCCGACGTCACTGTTATTATGCGTCACTGTCTCGGGGACTCGTCGCAGTCTTCT
Source organism: Rhopilema esculentum (assembly GCF_013076305.1). Next base: position 8,085,847 of record NW_027019301.1, on the reverse strand, counting down.
GAACCTTTCGTAGCAGTTGAAAATGTTGTACAAATAGCATGTGACCAGGGAAATGATCACCAAGCAGACGCTCAGGACAATCAGCAGGACTAAGAGAACGACTCCAAAGGTACCTACAACGAAATATCAAACAATGAGCAATCACAGCAATCAGAATTGATGCCACCAGACACAGAGGAGCTTCGCAGATCTGATCGCTGTTTACGGTTCTATGTAATAAAAAATCCAGTATCCATCCTGTTCAATCGCTAATTCTATGTCTTTTATGTCGATGGAGTAGGTGGCGTTTGTGAAGAACTTCTGACCGGTTTTCGCAATCTCCAAGAAAATGAATAAAGAAAATTTGTCTCTCAGCCTTGCTTTCAGCTAATAAAAAAATGTGTTGCAAGTTGAAATGCGAGCCGAAGAGGGGCGAAATATTTGGCAGGGATAATTTGAGGTGGGCTACTAAGAAGACGGATCTGTCGCAGATTGACCGTACAAAATTGGATTCGGGCAAACTAAAGGGCGCGGTTTTAAGGACCCATTCTATTAAATGTTTGTTGGATTCCATTTGAAATAACGACTTTCTCTTTGCAGTTTAAAAAACAAGCATATGAAAATTTTGCAGATGACACGACACTGTTTACAGTTGACAAGCATTTGTTGCTAGAATGTTACTAGGATCGAAAAGGTTGATCTGTGTATAGTTTGTTGTAATTCGCTAAAGTCTATCAACATATCAACAGCATAAAACAGAGAATACAAAAAACTTAATCCGAATCGTTTAGAAACAAGTGTACGGATAGAATAAATTTCATTTGCTTGCGCTTGGGAAAAACGCCGAAAAATCAAAGAAAGGAATGAAATGATTGCTCGTTGAGAAAGAAATAGTATGAAGTTGCTTGGTTAAAAATAAAACAAAAAATTGAAGCATTAAAACCCGTATAGAGGCCATAGGTAAAGAAGCAAACCAAAAAGTCAACAAACAGAAAGCATAGAATCTAAAGATAAGCGAATGAGGGCAATAATAAAAGGCTGATGAGAATATTTGAAATTTTACGGTTTACCATCTATACATGAGTCTCGATGTTCCTTCATGCTATACAAATATTGAAATGAGTAATATTAATGAAAGGGCATTAGACGTATATAAAAGACATCAGGGTTTACAGAAATACGAGAGAAGGACTTGTCTACTAGCATTCATGAAAGAAACTTAAATTCCTTACATTTGAATCTTTAAAAGGAATTTTATAAGGAAAATTAATTTAAACCATGGCTTCATTAAAAGTATTGCTTAGAAAACACCTCTAAATGATCAATGGAGAAACAAAGAAACCTTGAATTTGTCAATATTAAATAGGACAATAAATTGAATACAACAAGATACCAAAGAGGAAAACTTACGAAACTGCGACGACAAGGTTTACTGGACAAAGACTGTATGAACGACAAGTTACCTGACTTGATGACAATGAAAATCATTTCTAAGATTCAATAATAGCACAAAACAACCCAAAAATTGCGACTGCAGGCATAGGGATAACCGAGGACGGGATCCTTTAGTAGTTTCCTTGATTTAGAGTATCATAGTTATAATTAGAATTTTATCGTAATTAAAGCTAGAATTTTTATTGTAATTAATAAAATAGTTGGTCATAATTAGTAAATTACCAGGAAACTTTTAATGAAAATGATTATGACCAGTACCAGAAATTATAATTTTTATTACTATATAATTTACGTTGAAAACCAGCGCTAACCCAACTGATGAATTCTTACGCTACGGTTTACTTTGCTGGGATGTTTACTTTGTTGGGATATCACAATAATCCGGATTGCTACAGCTAAAAGCCAGCAGTTCTCTTAAGCAACCAGCCGCAGCCGACCAACCAGTGTTTCTGATTTCCAGTGAAATCTAATTTATGCACAACCTTCTGTGATGATCAATGATCAGCCTTCTGCGTCTTGCAGAAACGGGGCAGAAACACATCTGTGATGAACAAAGTTTCCTGAACACGTCTGTTTGTCTGGCATGTGCTCGTGTTGTACGAGAAGACAGAAATTAACGAGAACAAGGTCAATAGAACAACTTTTTGAGAAGTAGCACAACGGTGGTGAATTTTTCGAGTTTACTGTTTGAGTGATTCTCTCTGCCAATTTCTTCGCAAAAATATCATTTCGGCAAGGTATATTTTCAGAGACATTCATGATTCTTGATGTTCATGATTTTTTACTTTTACAGGCGAAATAGGCTCTGACACAAACTAGAAAGTGGGGAGGGGGCAAAGGCGAATTGAAGACTCACTGCAAAAACTGCAAAAAATTCGAGGGGCTATGACCTCCTGACCCAGTGGTGTGGAGCTAGGGGGCTCAAGGGGCTGCACCTCCTTGTTGATGCTGTAAATGGGCAAATTTCTACTTTTGCTATTGTTTTTCGCAACATTTTGTGCAAGAGCCCCCCTTATTATTTTGATAGCACTACAACGTTGGCCCGACCCCGTGGCCCCCATCTTTGGGGGCCGGAGTGGATGAAATTTTGGTCTTTTGGTATTGGTAAGGAAAAAAAACTTGATATGATGCCAACAATAATAAAAACCAGACGAATGTTATTACACGATGCACACTTCAACTAGTTAAAAACTTCTGTTATCAATGTGTCTCCTGTGCCCTATGCATCTGCTATTATACTGCAAATTACAAACAAAAATGAATAATAAAAATTGAAGAAAAAACCATAAGCTACAAAATCGAACAATAAACGTCTAAGTTAAGGATAAATATCGTACAAACTTCCTTGAGAATGATCTTTGATTTTCTCTTTGAATTCGCTGTAGCTTTCAATATTTTGAAATTCCAGCGGGGTATACCAACAAACAAACAAAAAACGATCTACAATCTCTTAGCTCTCAATGACAGGCGTAAGCCATTTGTTCCTGACTTCTTCTCAAATTTCAAAAACTTGAATATATTTTGTCATGGTAGAGGCCCAACGAATCAATGTCGCAATATTAAGGTCAGTTGAGGACAACATGCATTTGACATTCTTTGTTACATTGTAATTGTTACTATAAAGGCCCGGTTTCAAAAAAGGTTCACACAGTGTAAATAGAATAGAATAGAAATAGAATAGGTCTTGTTCTATACTTACCTTGATCTTGGAGCCTTGTCATTTTAGCAAACAAGAAACTGGATCAGCAGCGGCGTTTCGATGCTGGTTCCTTGTCTATTTAGGTAAGGGTACTCAATATCTTACCAGAAACCATAGCCAGAAGCCAAACTGTTGTCTGCACAACCTCGATTGTGTCATAACGCGGAAATCATTAGTTCCTCCAAAAGCCTTGCCTTCAACTTCTAGTTAAGTTAATGGGTCCTCACTTGAAATATCAATGTAATCGTCAATACTGCGGTGTAGCTATACTGATGTTATCATCCTGTCTGTTTCTGTTTGTTTTTAAATTATGTTACCCCGTTGTGTGTTCACGGAGGCGTCTTCAATTTCTTTTTGCTCCTCTCACGCGGTAAATTACCATAACAATAAGACGTCAATCTTTTCTTTTTTTCCCACCCACGAAAAGGAAGCTGCCCGTACTCTAACAAAAGCAGATATGACCAAGCCACATATAAAATTATAAGAATTTTGTTTCCGATGAGATTCTTTGAAAAGTATATGCTAAATCATCGTTGTCATAGAAATAAATTATTCAAGTAATTGTCATCGAAATTGTAGGTGAAATTGTTGCTGAGCATCGTATCTCATGCGAAACTCTGGGAAACAACTTCCGTTTCTGGATGGAAAACGAGGCTGATTGAATAAGCTCCCAGTTAGCAAATACGGAATGGTTTACAGAAGATCGAGTAAACAAAGGTAATTTCATTACATATTTAGATACTATTTTAGCGATGCATGACCTCTTTATCTTCCAGATGATTTTATTTTGCATTTTTATTTCAAAATTTCAAAGCTTCGCTGCAGTGTTGCGAGAGGTCATGGTACATAGATCATATCAGGGCAGTCGGGGGCCATCCCTGAATTGCGCTTTGTTTGAAGTTTTGACAAACTCAAAACTTTTTCTCAGCAATACAAAATTCAATCACAAGAATGCTTTTCTTAAATAGCACTAGTAACTACATTGCTATCTTACTAGCTTTGATTAATAAATTGATTATGATAGGACACCTGAGAAAACTAAAAGAGCTTTTGAGTCATGTGCCCTGTGACGTATTTTGATAATTTTTATAAGATAACAGCTTTGAAATTATGTTGACAGGCGGGAAGTGGCTGACTGAATTAATTCACAGAACTGTTGCCTACTTCTCTTCACTTTCTCAAGCCCCCTCCCCCCCCCCCTTTGAAATTCCTTATTATGAATTTTGTAACACCAAAATTGTCACAATAAAGGTCCAAATTGCCCATAAAATTTTAAATTCTTTCTATTTATTGATAGACATTCAGCGTTTTATGCTAATGCTTAAATGTTAGATATTCAGATGCTATCGGCCTTCAAACATTGTTTGCTCTCTACCCAAAGCAGCACCATGGTTGCCTCTGGTCGGAAAATTTTCGAATTTGGATGCTTCCAGATTACTAGAAAACAAACTTTTTGAACTAATTTGACTAATACAACCTTTTTCATAGATTAAATTCCACAGTTGGAAAGTTAGTGTTGGGGTCGTCAATATCAGGGTACCAAAAACCTGACACGTTTCAGGCCTCAGGCTGTTTGTATTTTTGTAGGTGAGCTGTGAATTGCTCTCCTCATTTGCTGAGGTGAGCTAAATCAATAACACATAGAAGGTACTTAATGACAGATGGCTTAAGCCCCTTTCGTATCTGTCAATTGCCTTTAAAAAGTCTTGAAGTCAAGGAGTATGCTCCTTTACTTCTTCCAATAATATTTGCTAAACTGTGAGTCAGGCACCCCCTTTGCTTAACCGTGACTCAGGTTTTAAAAACAACGGACTCATTTAGTTTGGTGTAAAGCTTGCACAACAATTAAAATAACAATTCTCTTACCAAACAATCTTTTTGTTGTACAGAATTTGAAAATGGCTTGAAAAACATGTTTTGAAACAAACTTAAGCTTTTCGTCTGACACTCTTCAGAGTACAAAACGTCAGAACAAAGATAGAAAACTCTATGCTAGGAAATATATATACCCAGTTGTAGATCGAAAAAGGCCAATCAGAAAATGAGAGCACATGACTGTTGAGGTTGCCCCGTGCTCCTTTCCTATTGAAAATGTTACCAACGGAGTCCTAAGGTGAAAACGAACTCCTTCTGTCTACACAAAAGCGATTTGTCATGTTTGTCAGGTTTGTCATATAGTAGATAGATTCACAAACTGCTAGATGGAACGATGATCAGGCTTTGCCAATAATCCCAAGCATGTTGCCCTTATAGTTTTTCGCCCAATCTGGGTTTTGCATGCATGTTTTGGTTGTCTTTTTTTATCTGCAAGACTGAGTAATCTGTTCTCTTTGATGGAGAGTTTTGTTTCTAATGCTGGAAGGAACCTGCTGTTTTATTATATCCCCCAATCTACAGTTCCTTCCAATTTCTTTGAATTTCCTACCAAGAATATACCTGTTTTCATAAGATTGAATGGTTCTAAACACTTTTGCTTCACTATCCTTTTCCAAATAGATTGAAGTTTGTGACTAAATATCATAACAAAAACCGGTGACAGGCAGAAATTAACTGCAAAAAAATGCAATGACGGGAGAAATCGTTGTTACCAAAATAAACCAATTAACCTTGTAAGGTTTTCAGGGTTCTCTGAATGCAAAAAGGGCAAACGAATGGAAATTTTAGGGGAGCAATTTTTTCTTCATCCAAGTTATTTATACAAAAGGGATAATGGAGAAGCACATAACAATAATCATGCAAATGATCAAGTGTCAATGCTTCCATGCAAGAAGTTCAACTGTCTTGCATTGAATGACAAAAGACAATTGAATCTAAGAAAAAGCAACAAGAAAAAGAACATTATAATTTCTGTCTAGTTTTAGAAACAAAACTCATCCCCAAAGAGAACAGCTATGATATTTTCCATATTATGCTTTTCTAAGGCAACACCAAACAACATAGCTCCATGCCAACATCTTCAGGTGGGCACAGTTTTTAAAATGTATGAATGTATAGAAATCTCAAAGTGTTGTCAAATTTAGCGGAAGGACCCAGATTATACTTGACAAACACAGCAACATCCTAAACACTTCTTTATGATAAACTACACTTTAGTGATAAGATAGCAAAAAGACCAAAAAATTCTTTATGAATGTTAAGCCGTTGTTTATGAATGTTTTTTGTTATGTGAGAAAGCAAGCATACATCAAGAAATGTCTGCAAGCATCTGAAAGTATTTGAATAGATACTCAAGAGAAGTGACTGATATGACATGTTTTGACACTCAAATTTGGCAGTAAAAGCTTACACAGCAATTGGCTATATAAAGAAACCAAAATACAACAAATCTTTAAGACCAGTGCAGTGATAACCAATTTATGTATAGGTAATTGGCAAAAGCATATTGATAATTCAAATTTTGCACAGTGATAAAGCTAAGATTAAGAGACTTTGTATTAATGAATAAAGAATAAAGAATGAACAACTATCAGTGGATGCCTTTATGAAGCTTATTGAAATTCATGACAATATTAAAAAGCAATGATGCTAGCCTACAATAAAAATGGTTATATTATATGGAATCTCTTGAAAATCATTCAATATCTAAAAGCTAGATTTTGGTTAATTTTTCCATTTCTTCTTTAAAATCTTTAAAACATGTTTAAACCAAAATACATTTTGCCAAAATTCCTTTTTTTATCTTTGATTTTCTTTAAAACATGCAATAAATCTCCAAGAAAGCATATGACCCTCAGCATTGAGCCACCATTTTCCGTTAGAGGTTTTCAAAATCTTTTGGTTTTTTCCACATCAGTTCTTTTATAATATGCATGTTTTTGCATGATAAATTATATTTAGCAAGAGATTTGAATTGTTTTCTTTTGTGAATATCTTACGTTTTCAGTGGTTTATAGATAATGCAAAATTTTTCACTATTTTTAATGTTTAGAGCAAACCAACAAAAAATGATGTATAATATGATGTCCTCTAGTTTGAAGGGGATGAGCATCAAAACGTTTTAAAGGCAATGCCCCGATTTTTAAAATATTCAAAATATGTACAGCGATAAAATCAGTACAATAAACCCTTAAAGATACTGATCCTTGGTTATTTAACCAAAGGTCTGCCTTCTGTTTGCCGATCAAATATATCTCACTTTGTCTAGAGATATACTCAAAAGTTAAGTCCTCCAAATGTAATTAAAGGTGTTTGAGAGAAACGGTGGTTCTTGCATCTCCTTCATTTGTTATATGGTAAAGATGACACACAGTAAAGATGGATCTTGCATTTTAGATTTCACTGAAGCTGGCTTACTGAAACCCACACCTGTGGATCCAAGTGAGTGTTCTTTTGAGTTTTCATAGTAAACAACCTTTTATAGTTGGCTCTATTTTTTGGTCACCTAGATTGGCAACTTTTTAGGAAAGAAGGCAAGAGGACACTCTTTGTTCAGCACATAATTATCTACTAGAGAATCATTTCATAAGGCTTTCTGGGTTACTAAAGACCTAGATTATAGAACTCACCCACCCCCCTCCCCCTATCAAACCTTGGATAACTACACATGTTGTAGTATATAAGTCAAGGTTCGAGACACATTTAACAAATTAGCAAGATAATTTGCAGTTTCGATTTACCATGACAGAAAGGCAGCTGCTGTCTTTAAGTTTGATGTGCTCACTCAAAAACAATATAGGGCAGCAGTTCTGACAAGGAGCCAATTGGAGTGCCTGTTTGAATTCAAAGAGCTCGAGCTAGTTGAAATAGTAGATCATTTTCATTGAAACTTGGTTCCAGTCTTGACAAAAATAATCAACTTCGTAAGGAACATGAATAACCATTAAACCATATTTCAGCTGCCGTATTTGTCCCTGAATTATGTGCCAATCAAGTGGCTTGAAAAAATTATCTTTAATTTGGAGAATTTCTACTGTAAAAAGGCTTCTTTTTTTAAAATCTGAAAACCATTCCTCTACCTGAACATTACGAATCACTTTCCGTTTGTTTCCATTTTCAAAGCAGCCTGTGAATTCACGAAAATAATCTTTTTAGTATTTAGTCTATTCTTATTTCGTTTACCACCTTGTGTTTGTTTGATTTTAAAAACAGTCAAGTTCGTTTTTGCGAGACTGTTGTCCCTTCCCGTTGTTGCAGACATACGTATAGAAACTCCAATGATCTTAATTTATATGTATCATTCTAACCGCCCCATTATTCTACAAAGGTGTGAAACTTTTCATTTAATTGTTCAATTGGTGATTTTATGTGTAGAATGAATTTGATTTGAAATTTTCTGAGAAACTATGTCATCTTATCAGTTCGTGCCAGTGAGCCACTGAATGTCTTGGCGACAGCAGCATGTCGTTCCAGTGGGCCAACCCGTCCCCACTTGAGTACATGTATGGCCCGACCATTATTCTGCCAACAATCCTCTTACTCGACCCAGACCTCGGGTTTGCGCACACTGCCATGATGAAACTCACTTTATCCATGTATTCGTTCGGTATATCGAAAAGAAAAGACTCGTTGAAAACTGGGTTAGCAATGTCTCGTTTCCGAAACGCGGACGTCTTCTTTGTCTTTACTGACTTTCCGCCTGATATCATTGACACTTTCACATATACTCCTAAAAAGATGCACAATGTTAAAAAATTGGCTTTGAACTGTTGCAATAAAATTTTCAATAACTTTTTTTCTTTACGTTCTTTGAAGTTGGTAAACGTACGCTACTATCTAAGTTGAAGCTAATTAAAACCAACTACATATATTAACAAGAACCGAATTTAACAACAGTAACAGTAATAAATGAATTACTGATAAAATACACCAATGTAAAGTAGGTACCCTGTCATTTTATGTAGCCCACTTGTCCTATAAATGGTTTACAAATGCGGCATGAGCAATTAATGCGTAGCTTCCCATTCAATTAATGCGTAGCATACTAATCAATTCGATTGGAAACCATCGGAATCAGAGCAATATCCGAGGACCTTACTAGTTCCAATAACATTTAACCTTGACCATTGAGAGATGTTGTTATGGCTGTCAGTCTCCGCCCGGGCAAAAACTACTGCAAATCTCATAAGTGAGGCAAATGCTTTTTCACCCTGTTGAAGGTAGTCTCGATTAATTTAGGAACGTGGAGAAGTTGAGAAAAGAAGTGAAAGTATCTTAATTACCAGAGTCCATTTCGTCGTGTACTCGCAAATCCTTGCACTTCAAGATCACCACGGTCAGTCGTCCTGCAGTCGGCAAGTGCATCAGCGAAATCAACATGCTCCCGTTAACATCCCCTGGCTGTTTGATAAAAAATCATTTCATAATCGGGAAGTCAGTAAATCTAGGTCATCAGCAGTGGCGTAGCGTGACTTTTTCAACTGGGTATTCTCTATTAATCAAAAGGGTGGGGCAGGGTGTGGCTCGATGCGGCTTGATGAAAATAGGGGGATAATAGAAAGATTAAGAGGACTAGCTATTGACATTTTATCTAATTTTCTTTTTGGTTCGGTTGGCAAGTACTGCACTGTCAGGGCATTGCTATGATAAAAACGATACTTTGCTAAAGGACCCTTCAAATATACTCTTCGAACTCATTCATTGCATCATATTACTATTAACCATTTCATCAAAAGTAATTCAAATCAAAACATATCATTGAAAGCCAGAAAAATTTTACTGGTCGAAATATGTCCCAATAGTTGTTGTTAAATCGTCTAACATTTGCACTGATGTAAAGAGGAAGTAACTGTAAACACCTACTCTTAATACCTTTTAATACAAAAGGGCTTTCGAAAGTTTCAAAATTATTCACATAGGGCATTACATGAGTTATAAATGATTTTGTGGTATGCAGTATAGACTTTTTCTTCATGGTCTAATCGTGATACTTTCAATACAAGTTAATATTTGAAAGAATCGAAGGTAATGAGATGAGACTGCACAATAATGCAAATAATTGCGCTCGAATAATGCAAACAAAATAGGCCAACAAGATAACTGAATACACCAGGCAACTATAAGGATATTATCCAGGCCTATCTGCATTTACTTTAATTCTATCACATAATACAAACAGAAACATCCCTGATTGGTAAGCAATAACAAATTGGCATTTCAAGAGGGAACAGATCTGAATCAGTGTAGTATTATGTAGCAGCCTACCTTACCTTTCCACTTTGCTGTTGGTAGATTAAGATTAGGGGTCAAATGAGAGAATGATTATGAAACAGTAATACAGACATTGCAATAGTTTTTTAATTAAGTCATGTTTACTGTTTTCGATGCAGCTCCATCACTCCAACCGCTCCGACGACGACTGTTTATATCGATCTCATAACGAGACTATTTTGAACCAACTTTGAGGCTGTACGCTGCATATTTCTCAGCGTACAGAACCATTGTTTTAGCTGATTAATGGCAAATATTATTCATGGAAAGGAGCATTTTGATTGGTTAAAGTACCGTCTAGGGTATTCACTGCGTATTCATGACCAATCTCCATACAACATGAAGTAGCTCAATCTTCAAAATTAGCTTCAAAGATCTCCCAGCTTCTCTATGCTTCGCAGCGTTATTGTTTCCATGAATTTCGTGATATTTTGTACTTGTACAAAATGTAGAATATTGAAGGTAACGAATTCAACCAGAATCAATAGCCCCAAAACATTTTTTACTTATTACAATTATACGTCGTATTAATATTTTTTCTGAGAAATCTCAGGGTATTCACTGAATACCTTGAATACCCGGACGCTACGCCACTGGTCATCAGAGATTTACTACTTTGTTTAATAGATGCTAACAATGCCTTTTAAAGGAGCTCAAGCTATTGGGACCGATCTCCCTCAAGCCATTGTACTCTGGGTAATATTACAAAGCAAGTTCGATGAATATCTTTGATACATTTGAGGCTTAGATACAAATCAGAGCCTCGTTATAACACAGTTTTGTAACGATTCAAAGCATGAGAAGCAAAATGGTAAATCAAAATATTTATATTTACTATGAAATCATCTTTGGTTATTTCTCTCCATATTTCTTCTGTGCCTTGATCCAAAACGAGATCCTCCTTCGCCTCAATTATCGGAAAGACTATATATCCCATGATACTTTGCCTTGAAAATCTATCATATGTACAAACTGTCATCCTCAATGTTCGATTCAAGATGTCGTCTGGAGGAGCCGTGTAAACGAATTCTTCATTAAATTCTGGGTTGACATCTTTAACAACTCTTGTCTGCTGCTTTCGTTTTTTGTCGGGCATCAAAACAATTTTCGCAAATATCTGGGGGGTTGCATTCCTTTGATGCAGCTGGGCAATGCTGTTTATTTTAACGTGTAGCTTTTCTGCCGTTCTGTCATATTTCAGCTGAAAGCACATTCGTCCGAGGCCCAGGTAGGGCAGTGACCCCATCGATTCGCTTTTTTCTCTTGAATACATTTCAACGTCTAATGTGGCGGGATCAAAAGAGTGTGGATCATAGGAGTGTCTTCGCTGTATCCCAAAAGGAACAGTGGTGTCCACAAACTGTCTTTGTGCTAAAGGGCTCGACGGCAACGATTTCGGCGGGTACTGGGATCGCAAAGGCATTTGTTGAGCATGAAGGCCCGCCTCGTACCGAAACGCAACGGCACTTTTTAACTCTTGCTTTTCTGTTCGATTTGAATGGGCCTTTCTTTTTTTCAGACACCAACGGACCCATATCAGAATGAGAATGATGGTAAACACAAACGAAATGCAGAGAAGGAAGTAGAACAACCATTCCTCTGAAAACAAACAGTTTGTTTTTAATAAAACAAGTGTTATGTTAATAAAAATGGTACATGGTATGCGAATTTGAATCAAGATGTTCTCCATGGAGCAAGAATTGCGAAAGGTAAGACTACAGTAAAATTCAATTTTTCTAGTATCATTATTATCAAGGCTGCTGTTTCCATGCATTGGGGAACGGAACAAGTACTCCCCGACAATATTTTTGTTGGATTCGCCACACATCATATCAGTGCTACTTAGGCAGGATTTTTATCTATAAGGATTGATTTAAAATCAGTAAATGGATTTTCACCGTGAATGGAATGAGTGAATGCTGTTTTTCAATGACACAGCATTTTGTCAGATAAACAATATCTTCTTGACCAGCCACGCCCAAGTTGAACACGGTCTTTTGATACATTGAAGCCTCTATGAATTTATTATTTGTATGGTATATAGTTAACTGTTAACTGCTCGAGTGACATGACCAAGCAGATTTTAAACCCACGGCCAGCGGCCAGCGACACTATGCCTTTGGTTTACCAAATGAGCTACCCAGTCAATCCTAGCCCAAACTCGTGTCCCTCAGCCCCCTTTTTATTGGAGCCATAACAACATCCATCTCAATATGCGCTAGATCTGCTATGAGGAAAGACGTCCCACACCAGGGGATGGGCTATCATAGCCACTATATCACGGTTGGGAGGAAATATAAGATCCTTTTGAAAAATCCTGTTCTATTATCCCAAGTCATGTTATGTTTATCATAATCGCCTGATGTATCTTCTTTCTTTCAACATTTGGACATCAATATTGAAACTCGTGGAAGATACTTGCACGTGGCCCTGTTGAATTTTACTTGTTTTGGACGGTGTGTGTTTGCTTTCTTCGCAACCCATCTCACCAAGGCGGCACTGAAAACTCCTCCATAAGAGAATGCTGCATGAATTTTCGGCATTCAGCTATTTGAAATACTTTGGTTCGATGATAAAAATCCAAAGTACAAGTGATTAGAAAGGTGTATGTTATAACAAGAAAGCAAAAGTGTTCAATTTGTTTAAATATTTGTTTTAGATTTTGTTCCTTTTTTCACTTAGTAATCTTACCCTGAATCAAGGCCATAGCTTGCTTTGAACAGTCCAGCTGTATTTTCTTCAGTCTTTCTGTTCTTTTTCCATTTTTTCCTCAACCTGCAAGTAAACAGGTTTCCAGGCTTAATTTGACATAAATGATCATTGTTTTGTTGTTAAACACGGTGATCGGCAGAAAACACAAAGTGCTATTCTGCGGTGACAGACAAATCAATTCATCTCCTTTTCGATACCTTTCCGACAACCGAAATCTTTCCGGGTAAATTTTGGATCAGTCAAATTGCTTTAAAGAAATATTTCGCCTGAGACTTCTTTTCATCTAGCGGGATGAGTGGTTTGCACATAGCATATTCAACATTTGAGTTTAAGTATCTTGATTGGCCAATCGATGTGTTGTACAGCCGGACATTTGAAAATGTTATAGTCATATGCAAAATCACATAATTATGTTAATAGTGTAGTAAATGATTGTTAGCAAATAGATTTAGCTATCTATCGAGCTAGTTAAAGCAAACTACCCATAATAAATATGAAAAATAATTATCATATATAGCTAGTATGTATACCAAAACGTCCTGTTCATCTAAAACAGCACTCAAAGTTATCTATAGATTTTGTTTTTCGTTGAGCATATCCAATGTTTATGACTCTTTGATTCTTCCAGTAACTTTTTCCATAATGTAGGTGCATATATCTAATTGTCTCAGTGCCATATGTTTTAGCACTAGGTAAACCAATGTTGTTATTAATTCAAAGTTTATATTGTATGACTTCGGATATTAGCAGTTTTGAATATCCCAATCCAGAGCAGCTATGAATTTCTCTGACAAAGGGACACTAAATAGGTCTCATAATCATCATTGTCATATCACTAAATAGCTGATAACTGGTTCAAGTTTGAATGTATTTTAATATTCAATTTTCTATGATGTAATATACTGACAATTGGGCAATAACTGATATAAGAAATTTTGAAGGAAGTCATTTTGAAAGCTAAATGCGTTGAATCCATCCATGACTGCAGAGGCCAACATCATGCGATTGAAAGCTTAACATTTTGCTTAGAAGTGCGCCAAGAAGCTAGCGTTTATTTTACTGTACTCATTTTCAAACCGTTAAAATAAAGGCAATTGTTCCTGTCTGGATCAGATCCATGTGCGAAGAAAGTAGCATCATCTACATAATTACATAAATCACTATATTTCACCAGACAAAAATGTCGTTGACGAAGATTTTGAATAGCAAGGGGACGTACTGAACCTTGTGGAACGCCAATGGAAGCATTTTTCCAAGAACTGAATCTGCTTTTATTTTCCTTCTTTGCCGCAGCTCATGCAATAATTGTGTATGAAGGGGTCTTTTACTGAATCCATATGCTATGAGGTTAGCTATCAAAAGCTCACGATTGAGGCAATCAAAAGCCTTGGAAAAGAAGCCTTGTTAGAGCCTACTGTGTAATGTAGCCTTCCCGAAAGGCACATGGATATTTGGATATGAGGAGATCAATTAAAAATCTAGTTTTTTCAAAAAAACGGCCCGAATATTGCCCTCTTTGAACTTAGCCAAAAATGCTTCTTTTTCGATACAATTGTTAGGATTTTTGTAGTATGTACAAGAAAATATCAGAATTCCCCATTAGACTCCTGTCAGGGATGTTATCAATCAGTTTGTCTTATTTTTTTAATCCTTGTAGTTTTTGCAAGGCTTTATCACTAGCTATCATTGGAAACCGAAAATCGGCAGATCGTTGTAGGTTTGTGGGTTATTTTATTTTCTAGATGCAGTGATTCCCAATGGGCCATTTGTGCAAGTCAGGCGACGCATTTGTGATCCTTTGTGTTTTTTGATATCGTTGAAAAGGAATTGATTTGTATATTGCTCGGAATATGTTTCCGTCTTAAAAACAAGCGAATCTCAAAGACTAATCGCATCTTCTTTTTTCGGATTGAACAATAAAAGTATACACTCTCGCAAGAAAGACTTTCTAAATGCTACAATTTTTAACTAGATCTTCTTGTACTATTTGTTTCTCTTCGTTCAGTTGACGAAACATGGTGGAATTAAGTCAATTGATGCATGTACAAATTACGGCTAGATCTACACCTATAAAGTTACAAAGACCAAGGCAGTAACTGTTTCATACCTTTTTCTTCAAAGAACAGAAAAATCAAATGCCAGGGCATCAAAGACACTCCATGCAAGCAAATGTGAAGCTTTCGACGCAAGGTTTAAATTTGAGTCCATCGGCAAATATTATTTTTGCATTTCATTCAATTTCTTCAACCACCTGCTAAATGGCTATCAGAGTTTAACTTTTTTTCATATAAAAATTTCACTTTGCAGTTTACGTTGCTTAGAAACTAGTATCCTTGGTATTATCTCCTTTGAAACAAAAATCAAGTTTTGTTTTGTTTATCGTTATCATTGCGCGAGATGTCTCTGAGACGAGATGTCATTGAGACTTTATGTACAGCCGTAAAGAGATTGAGACCCTGCTGATTCTACCATAATTTACCCTCACAAGAACAGTATCATTTCACAGGGAACTAAGAGTGTTGACCTTCGTTTTTTTGTTTACTTGTCTTTCTCATAGAGATGACATGAAACCAAGAATAAGAAATTGTTTTTTTTGGCTGCAGTAGCAACTTCAGTAGCGAAATATCACTTTTTTTAATCATAAGTTACCAATGTTAATTTAGCCATGATGATCAGCGGAATTTGAAAAGCTCTCACAGAGGCCGAGCTAAAGTTGATCTACAAGATGAGCTGACTGGTCACGTGTCCCAGTGGCTAAAGAGACATTGAAAGATGTAACAAAGTAGCAAAAAACCCAAAATTCGTGGCAAATTTGCTTTTTCGAGGAGGGGGGGGGGTGTATCCACTGTGCCCCTTATATGATCTTTCATCAAAACGGGCACGACCTTTACATCTTGTATACATGCTACGTTTCACCTGGAGTTATCATTTCACCTTAAAAAATTAGATTCACAGCAGATTTTGTAACTGTAAGCATAGAAATTAGCAACAAACTGTATACTCTTGATAGATTCATTGTGTAATGGACTACAGGTAATACAGTCCTTTAATGGTTATTGATGATTGCTATTACGGCCAAGTCCCCACTGCTCAGTACTATATTTACAAGTTTTTCATACTCCAACTCGTTGAACATGACGGTTTGATATTTTAACTTTTTCATCAGTTATCTCTTTTCACCCCTTTGGCCCCTGCAGCTTACACCCCTTCCGGCTAGCACCCCCTTTTGGCTAACGCCTTTTCTTATTAACATCAAAATTTTTGCCACAGCTATCGATGTTTTTGTCATATCCCCAGTTAGTCTAGGAATCGCGGAAACGGGGGGAAAATTTCCAAAATGTACTCAAAACCATACAAAAATCGCCCAGCTCTTGGTTTTTTGTTTAACCCCCTCAAAACGTTTTAGCTCTTTCAATCTCTGATATTCTCGGCGGTTCTTGAGTAACTGCCTTTTCTGCTTGTTGTTGCTTTTCTAGTATGTTTTTACATGCTTGTCTTAACACCTTAGTTCTCTGTTATTGCTGCTATTGCCGGCTGTTTCTCATTTGCTTATATTACAGCGATCGTAACGCAGTAAATCAGCCCTTAATTATCTTCATCTTCGACGCTTTTTCCTGCTTTCTTTCCTTCAGGCCTTTCATACACATCCTTAGATGTACATAGAAAACATGAAACATGACTTTGAATGAGTACTTAATGTATGAACGCACAGCATCCACTTACAATGTTGAACTGGTCTGGTTTCTTTAGTTCAAGGCATCATAAAACTATTTGTGTATTGATGCAATGTAGGTGCCATGTGCCTGTTTCCTCGGCCTGTTTCCTTCGAATGACTTCACGTGAACTATTGCTGCCTAGAGGCCAAAAAGCAACGTGTAGAAAATCAAAGAAGCTGTTCTAAGCTGTGTACACCTTTATTGTTTTGGTCAAACAGCCCACTGTATCAGCTGCTGTCTTCTTATCCGCGGCTTGCACATATTTTCCTAACGACCCGTCGTTGATTCAATTTACAGGAAAAATAAAGCCGAAACCGTTCTGTTCTTCTTTATATTACTGGCGCTAATTTCAAATGTGACATAAACTGCTTTATTTTTCACCCGTTATTTATTTAAACAGTTTAGAAGTCCGAATGCACTCTAATCGGTACTCTTTGCAACTAGGAGAAAATGACATTTTCATTTCTATCGCTTTTCCTTATTGGCCTCATATGTGGGATTATGAGCAGGGAAATAAGTCAACACCCTTATGAATTTCTCTCGGTAGATTTGTGTTTCGATATAAAAAATGTAAAAGATTGCGTTCTTATCAAAGTGTAAGTATCTTACCCCAGTCGATTGACGTTTTTGCTTCACAACTTTTCCAGTCAGCATTGAATCAAGGCACAACAGCACCTTTTTCAACCAGCAAACATGACAGAGAGTCGGTGCTTATTTTGTTGCACGCTGTTTATTCAAAAAACTTGTAACGTTGAATATTTGAAATCGGAGGCTGGTCGACCACTCTGATTGGCTAATTGCGCAATTACATATCAGGACACGTTTTAACTGCCTACAAAAATCCATGTAATGGAAAATTTGGTAATTAAAGATCGTTGTTGCTGGAAATAGTTAGCAACAAAGTAAATTATATCAGTAGATTCATCTAGAAACTCATTTAAAAACAAATTAAGGGTTTCAAAAGGAAATGTGGTCTTCTGATTGATGCGAGAATTGTCATTCGCTCTCAGGCTGCCGAAACAATATAGGCTAAGTTCAAGGCGAAGAAAGAAAGACGCTTAAAACGTGAAGAAAGACGCTTTAAACACTTTTGGTGAGATTACGCACGGGGCAGCCAGGTAAATTAGTGCTGTCCGGAGAAGGGATTATGTTAGCGCAAGCTATAATGATAACGAGTCACTTTCGCAATGACGTAAATCAAGATTGATAGCGAGGTCTGTACGCCAGAACGAGAAAAGTGATGTGTCTATCAGTATTAATGAATGATATCAATATCTTGGTGATATAGAAACGTCAAAGGCGCTAGATATCTAACTTGCTGTTTTCAGCTGAGGCAAAATACCCAAGCGGAAATACTGGCAAAAAGACGATCACGCATAAGGGATCAGTACCGGAAATTGCAAGGCAGACGAAGGAAAACAAATATTTTCGAAAATCGGCATAAATTTGAGATGTAAGCTATACTGTATCAGCTTGCCATATTCATTCAAAAGGTTTTAAGTTATAAATTGTTTTGGTAAACGGGGTTTTAAGATCTTTAAAAAATTTCACTGGCTGCGGCGCTCGTGAATGCACAGCAATGTTTATGTTGTCAATTTTTTTTTGGCTTATTCGCAAAGAATCGCAGACAAAGAAATCACGATACCAAAAATCATTTTACGAATATAAATTGAGCTATCATAGTACGTTGCTTTAACAGGTAGATTTTTTTGCTTGCTTCCTGTTTGTGCTCGTGCAGGGTCCAGCTCTTTCTTCTCAAAGTGAGAGCAGAAAAGTAGACGATGCCCTCACTGAGGGTCTCAGCCTAAAATTATTGACAATCATTTAGATGCATTGTAAGTTATAAAAACGACACTTGATGTTTGATTATCATCTTGAGGTGGAGGTTCATCATGTGCCCCTGACACCATTTTTAATTGTAGCACTCAGGGCCCAAGCAACGAATTTGAAATTGGGGGCCCAAGGCTAGCTAAAGCAGGGGTTCAAGGCTTCTTTCCTCTTTTACTGCAACTTTAGAGCTGCTTGCTTTGCAAAAAAATTGTGGGGCCGTGTCCGCCCGCCAATGGAAATGGGAAAAACCAGCATTGATATAGTGTTGAGCCATCTTCAAGTTTAAAGCTATATATTATAAAGGATTCATATACACTGCAACAGCCCATGGACAAAGCTTTTGATAAAAGTCATGCATGGGAAGCATACAAAGACATTCTAGGAGTCTGCAGTTGGCTTTAAGACGTCATCGTCCTGTCCACATCTTTGGGCTTCAGTGGTGGTAGCATATGGGAAATAAAGTGTCCCTACTCAAAATACATTTGCAGGCATTCTGAAATCAATAAAGACATGGTACTATTTTCAGGTTGGGGTAGTATTTTGTTGTCTTCTTTGGCAATAATAAACTCTGCATTCACAGAGACAATTTATTATGATGAATAATTTGTTCAAGCTGAAATATTTTTATTGTGTGGCAATTTTTTGCCAGAATTTTTAACCAAACGTGTAAAATGTGGTTTTGAATTAACTAAGCTGATGGCTGGGAAAACTATCCCAACTCAAAGTGAACTTAACTTAAGTTTCCATGTTTTGTGATGGTGATTATGATGCAAGACGTGTAATATTTTTTGCCTTACTCAGTTTGTTGTTCTTTGAAATGCTACCAAACAAAATTTAAACATCTGCATTAATTGTACAATATTAAAAGCACAGCTTTACAAAAAATAGCAAAGGAGAATATTGATTGCAGTAATTTTATATGAATCCTTTATTTCATCGAGTTTAGTAGAAACATTAATAAGACATATATACATAAATTCAATGCAACTTTGTGAAGGTAATCGAGAAAACAACTACATCTACAGTTTTTTTACAAAGAAGTACTAGAGGATCTGAGTGATAAGGAGGTTTTCGAGGTCTTCTTTCTTGAAAGTTTGAACAGAACTCCGAGGAGGATTCAAGGGCGGAACAGAGCCCAAATTCAAACGCCAGTGACTTGGATTTCCTCTTATGTCATTGTCACTGAAATGCTTCTCGCAAAGTCGAGTAGAAGTTCTTACTTTGAATCCATCCTTTCCATCAACTCTTTCTACCAAGTGGCACCAACCGAGCTTTTTCTGGTTTTTTTTGTGGGAGTGGAAAAAATATAGGCCGCTTTGGTGTACCATCAGTGTTGCATGCATACTCTCTTCCAAGAGATCGCTCTTTTTTCTTCCTACCATTCGCTAACAATCTCTTTTTCACACTACCCATTTTCGATTAAACTTTCGATTAAAATCAGTAAGCACTCATTTCAGCAGTCAGCACATCACTAATCAAAATTGGCGAGCCTCGGTTCTGATGAGGGTCAAGCAATTAGAAGCTCGATCCAGTCTTTTATAGAGATCAGTGGTCGGAACATCAGTTTTTCTCGTTTTGAATAATGCGCCTCGCTTTCATACAGTGCTGCCACACGTGAGGATTTCTACTTACAGTAGGGATTTTGAGGGTTTGTAGGTTGTAGGGAAAACCTACGGTATACATCTTGAAATGTAGGTATTTTTTCGAAATTTGTAGGTAGATTTTTTCAGAAAGTGCAGGTGAGCTGTAGGCCAGGGTAACTACAACTAGAAAATGTGCGAAAAATATGCGGAAGTGCAAAAGTTAGTTCTAAAAGTATTGTTTCTCTATTCTAGAGAATTTTTGCAACCAAAAATGGAAGAACCTCCATATACCATGAATTTTTCGCTGGTTTGCCCTACCTGAGAGATTTAAAATACAGCTATAGAACAATAGGATTCAAATATAAAAATATAAAATTGATGGTTTATCTGTCTTTCTTATCATGCAATGCCCCAATCACAAAAATCTAGCGACAGCATTGGAAAGTAGACACCGCCGAAGGCTTTCCGTAGGTAGAAAGTAGGTTTTTCAAAATTCGTAGGGAATTGTGGGTAAAAATTGACTTGGTGCGTAGGCTGTGCGTAGGTAGAGATTTGTAAGGAGGTAGGTGGAAATATTATATTGTGCGTGGCAGCACTGCTTTCATATGCTCATTTACGTCATTGCGAAAGTTCATACCGTCATTGCGAAAGTTCATACCGGATTTGTTGCCTATGAGATTACTGTTCATACCGGATAGGCATCGAGTGCGCACGACGAAGTGAAACCACCCTATTTTGAATTTGCTTCTTGCTATGCTGTGAAGAGGGTATTGTCGCCGTGCGAACAGAAGTTGAAGCTGAATCTGGTACCCTTTCGACAACTATGATATTTGTATCGGATTGGGTCAGTGAACCTTTTATGTATAATTTATTCAGTACTGGTTTCTTTTACAAAAATAAAAATATCAATAATGATATCCACTTGCTTTTAAAAAATCAGGTTTCCATCAGAGTTTTGAATTATGTAGTATTTTGTGTGAACTTGTAAGTGGGAACAGGGCCTAAAATCCGTCAGCATGATGAGTCATGGTTGAGTTCGGCAGATAAGGTTTTAGAAAAAAGAATTGTTTATCAAAATAAGGTGTGACAGTGGCTGCTTATCTGAAAAATATTGTGTTTTGTAGAAAAACACACGTATTTGCTTTTCAATCTCCCCCCACCCCCCTTCCAAAAGGCCTTTTTTCTAATATCATAGATGACCAGCAAATGTTTTCTTTTAAAATTATATGAAAAAATAAGAAAGAACATCCAATGCTAATTTTATGATGGCTCCTTTGGGAACATTTTCGAATCGGCTGGTTGTGAGAGATTTTGCTCTCATTTTTCTTCAAAATGTTTGCAGCAAAGGAAAAGGACACAGACTTGCTTTGGCGTGTTGGATCTGTTATGGAGAGATAACTGGTATGTCAAGTTACAGAAAGTCGAGCAGGAATTTCATCTCTGCATGGTTTTCTTCTAGATCTTCAAACCGCTGTTTTCATTTTGGATATGTTTAAGAATGATATAACACGAATTTGAAAATGGGGGGGGGGGCAAGGCTAGAAATGTAGAGGCCAGGGATTCTTACCCCTTATATTATAGCTTTAAAGCTACTTGCTTCGAAAAAGAGTGGGGGCATGGCCCTGTTTAAGGGAGAGAATAAGCCTCCCTTGATGACTAGTTGCCTGGTCGCGGGGGCTCGGCTTGTTTGTTAACTAATTCTGTGAAACAACACTCTATGTAAAACAAAGAAAAACTTTTAAATTCCGATCTTGTTAGTTCTGTTTTATGAAAACCTTTTTTTAAAAAAAAGACCTGTCCAATTAATAATTTGCACCGTGTATATTTCTTTGGAATGCTAAGCTTAACAGCAAACTCTTTGTTAGGTTCGATATGTAACGGTAAGGTTGTATGCAGGAACCGCGCACCAGTCTAAATGTGGGAGGGCTGAAAAGGGCGTGTCCGAAAATTTTTTGAGGTTTCGAAATTATGACGTTCAGTTTACTTTTCTAGAAGATCGTTCTTCAATACAGTGAATCAAATTTCGAACTACGAATTAGAACTTTCACTAATCCGAAATTATCAGTTTTGTTAATGGGTTGATAATGATAGTATTGACTATGTGTTTAATCTTATAAATAAATGTGAGTTGTAGACCCTGTTTGAAGAAAGCAAGTCAGCTTGATAGAATTGCTAATGATTGTTGCTCCCAAGGACTAAAGGTACCATGAATATCGATTGCCAGCATTGCCTAACATAACAATAGTAACAGTTCAAGTTTTTTGTTCTGCCACATGAAGAATGTTTTTGTTGGCCGTTTTTGCCACATGAAAAATTAATTTCCTTAAAGCTGGTTATATTTTACCTTGTTTTGTCCTATTAGACGAACAAATTGTTCTAGAATGGTTGAGATTGCACTGATGCAGACGACGTGTTGTTGGATTTGTGTAGCCAGTTAGCCTGAATAAATACTAGTGTCTGACTGGTTGAACAGGGCAGATAAATTTCTTTCCATGTAAAAAATGAAATGTTATCGGTAAGTTCAGGTCAGTGAAGCTGACTGAAACAATTTTACATAAGCTATGCAATATGAACGAAGCATTCATATAAGAATAGGCTTGAAATCATGGGACTAACACCATGATATAAGATGGTCATTTTGCATTGTATTTTTTGCCTAATTTCATTTCAATTTTCATCAGCTTGCTTTAATAGTACGTATCAACGGAACATTCAAAATGGAGTGAAGAAAATTACTGCTCTATCCTTGAAACATGGCTAACTTTATGTATCTAGTAAATACTTTGGCCCAGGAGGACGCAAAAAAAGAGCCCTACATAGCCTTTGAGCCATGCACTTTTTTAGAACTGACTTACAGTGGGATGGAAAAAGAATTTCAACGATATTCTCGAACGATCACTTTGCTTGTTTCAGCATGACACCTATCACTTAACAATTGATCTCGAACGATCACCTTGCTTGTTTCAGCACATCACT
This sequence comes from Rhopilema esculentum, assembly GCF_013076305.1. Next base: position 8,062,751 of record NW_027019301.1, on the reverse strand, counting down.
GATAACTTAAAAAATGATCTCGAACGATCACTTTGCTTGTTTCAGCACATCACTGAACACTTAGGAATTGATCTCGAACGATCACTTTACTTGTTTCAGCACATCACTGAACACTTAGGAATTGATCTCTAACGATCACTTTGCTTGTTTCAGCACATCACTGAACACTTAGGAATTGATCTCGAACGATCACTTTGCTTGTTTCAGCACATCACTGAACACTTAGGAATTGATCTCGAACGATCACTTTGCTTGTTTCAGCACATCACTGAACACTTAGGAATTGATCTCGAACGATCACTTTGCTTGTTTCAGCACATCACTGAACACTTAGGAATTGATCTCTAACGATCACTTTGCTTGTTTCAGCACATCACTGAACCCTTAGGAATTGATCTCTAACGATCACTTTGCTTGTTTCTGCACATCACTGATCGCTTAAAAATTGTTCTCGAATGATCACCTTGCTTGTTTTAGCAGGTCTGGAACGGTCAGTTTCCTTGTTTCCGCATATTATTCTTGCAAGTTTTTTAATTTCTTTATTATTCAATAGAGAGAAGGCGGAAGGCTCCATTTTAGTTGATCAAATTTTGATTTCTTTATGTGACAATAAATGAAGGCGTATCATAGTGCACAATGAGTAAGACTTTTTGTGGTGTGTGACGCTGCTGTTTTGCGAGAAAAACATTTTGGCACATTAACTAGTTCTTTTCAAAATTAAGTTCTTCAGAATGGGCGACATCAGAAGGATGGGCGAGTTTGAATAAGCATTTTGTTTCAGTGTGATTAGAAATTTCAAATGATTTAGGTATCTGTTGTTTGCCTATTGACGTTACGGACTAGTCCTTACCCTATACGCATATGCCTGTAACATTAAACTTTGAGCTTGAAATTTTGTTGAAAGCCATTGTTTCTATGAAATCGATCATGTTTGTGGTGTTACGTCACAATCAATCAAAACCACATATCTGGATCACTCTACTTGCAGTTCACAAAACACAGCAAGTGGCTGAACTGCCCACAAAGCCATAACGCTATTTTAATAGAATCCTTTCTGATCTGAGTAAATAAAACCCTGTTGATTAGATCAGATTATGAATAATACTGGTAGCATGATTCACGTTGCAAGCTTCTATTTCTACGAACTTCAGATCTTGATTTCATCTCTTGTTTTCATCTAAACTTAAGGTTTGACGTGCTTTTGAAATTATGTCAACTTTGCTGCGAAAGGTGAAATATCTCTTCTAGGGGACAATTTGCATACAAGCGTGCAGAAAAATTTATTTTATCAGGAGGTCAATTTCCTGGCAGCTAAGTAAGCTGAAGTGGATCCCTATTTGAGAAGTGCATTTAGCTCGATCTACTTACAGGTAAAGGTCTAGGTAAAGCTGAGTCCGTTTTCAGTCCTGTCGTTAAGGAAGTTCGGGCTAGAGAGGGTACTTGTCCTACGCCAACAGTATTCTGTCTGTGATTCTGTGACAGCATGATCAGGTAGGGTGGTTAGCTTCTCTCCTCCCAGCCTTCAGCGTTTTTTATTCATTATCAAACAGGAAAATATCATGACATCAAGTAACTGCGAGCTTCACCTTACTTGCGTTATTCAGTTTCGAAACCTTTGCAAATTTAAGCACTCTTTCCTGCCCTTGAAACCTTTCTGAACGTTGTCTTTTTTTGCAGAAGAGCATGCCTATGGAGAGAGCGACAGCAACTAGCCCGGTGATCAGCCGACGAGGTGATTTGTTTTTCATCAAATCAACTAGATATCATACAAGTGGCTGCTTTAAGAACTGAGCCAAAATAACCTTCTTATATTTTTAGCCCTTAAATTTTCTTGCTTTATAATGTTGTATTTGCTCTTTATTGGCATTAATCTTGGCACTAAACTTGAGCACTATGCTAATCGTTAAATAGGCAGTAAAAACTTGACTGACTGCCAGATCTGGAATAGTTCCGAGGCTAGAGGGAGGCTATTGCCAACCGAGCGGAAAATTCATCACATCAACTTTTTCTGATGTAGTTTTGGGCATGGATTACGAATTTGAGTGTTGATCAAGTGTTTGAGGGGGCGTTCCCGAGAAACAGGGTGTCAGCCCCAAAAATTAGGGTAATTCTCCTTTCAGCAATTGACTGCTTGTTGTAATTTTGATATCAGTTAAAACATAATATTGCTTATAATTAGCTCTATATCAGCGATATTTGTCATTATAAAACCGGTTCCTATTTTGGGGGGCCTATGAACTTTCAACATTTCATCTTGTCGGAAGAAAAACCTACAAAATTTGCATTTTTCAAACATTTTTCTAGGAAATGTGACTAGAATGTATTTTCAATAAATCTGCTAGCCTTAAAAGGTCTCCAAATGATATGTGGTTTCCCTGTAAAGACAGAACAAATAGGAGCTAAAAGATAAAATTCTTCATCATTTTCTTCATCAATGAAAATGATATCGCCATTTGTCTTGAACTTCCTTAGGCCTACACCGTATCGTAAAATGATCCATCTTTGAGCTGCATTCTTTTTTATAAGAACCAGTAAGTTTAAGTTCAGGCTGGCCATTTATTTCGAAGATATGCAGCTGGATTGTTCTTAATTTGCTCTTAAATTATTCAGATGTAAACCGTGCAATGTTGGAATAAATCGCTTCCATTTTTCTTCACAACGAATGAGCAGAATTATGCACGATATAGCTCGTGTTATTGCCGACAGTTGCAAAATCTTGACGGAACACATCCTGGAGTTAGGGAAGAGCCGCAAAAGAAATAGCTCTCCTTGTGTCGCAACCTTGTTAGCACTGGCAAATATGATGATGCTGGGAAAAAGTTTCATGCGATATAACATTTATAACATTTACGATTTTAATTGGATTCGACATGTCGTTATTAACCGCATAGAAAGCCCATAAGAATCTAAGCTAAGTGAAAGTATGAAAAACCTATATATAAATAAAATGATCACATCGCTTTCAGATGGAATCAAAGACTTCACACAACATAATTGCACTTACAAAAAGTGGGTCCTGAATATGGCATTTCAATGAAAAGTTGTGAATACGCTTCTTTCCCTTACCGATGTTGACAAAGTATCTAAAAGCCCACAGAAATGTCTTTGAGCTAGAGATATTATAAAACCGAAAGAAAGCGTTATGCAAGCTGCTAATTTTTAAAAGATCTTGCTTCAGGTAAACCATTATTTTATCTAGCCAGAATGGATTTGCAATTTGCTTGTATCAGCACTGCATCTTGCAAAGAGAATCGTCGAATTGATTTGGACAAAGCTATCTGTTTCCCTCTTTCCCCGATACCCCTTTGCACTGGCAACAGCTAATAGGATACCTAGTATTTCTCTTTGAACAGTTTGTTGGCAAAAAAGGCTTGAACACGCTATTAGCAGTTGCACTGCTTATACCATAACATTTAAGAACAAATTAAGAACAAACCAGCCACAAATTTTCGAAAAACTCTAGAACAGCCAGCCTGAACATCAATTTACTGGTTCTTATAGAAAAGAGTATAGCTCGAAGATGGATCATTTTACGATTAAGTATGCGCCTTCTTCTTCTTCTAGGGGTCTTGTTCCTCCAGGATGTTGGCGATCGTGGTTTTTCACCCGTCTCTATCTACATGTCCAAAGATTTGCAGTTGTCTTTACCTTATAACCTTCATCAGGCTTCTTTCTACTCCTGCTCTTCTTAAAACTTCTTCATTAAGAACTCTGTCAGTAAAATTGGTATGTAAAGTTAAATCACATTTCAATTGATTTAAAACTTCTTCCATGCTTTCATTAATTGTCCAAGTTTTCACTAATTGTCCATAGAGTAAAACTGAGCATTCATCTTGTCGAAAACCTCCTTTGCAATCCCAACTCTTTTCTCGATTTAAGTTACACACTTTCCATCTAATGTTATCAAGCTGCCTACATAGGTAAACTTCAAAACCTTAGTTATTGCTACGTAAAGGAACATTTGTTTTTTCCGTTGATATAAACAAACATTCGGTGTTTTTTACATTAATTTGAAGACTTTTTTTCATTTTTTGATACAACCTTATTCAGGGCTGCTTCATTTTCCACAACTTGTACAGTGTCATTCGCATATCCAAAGTTGTTATTATTGACAGCATTAAGTTTCACACCTGGCATATTCTCTATCTCCCTCAGATTGACTTCACTGTATAGATTAAAAAGATGTGGGGATAACAAATATCCTTGTCTTACACCTCTCATAACTGATGTCAACTAATGGCTGCACCACTCTGTTCCCAATAAAGGTTCCACATCCGTTGTAGATCTTTTCCATTAATCTCTAATGCTTCGAAAACTCCAAACATTTCTTAATGGTTTACTTTATCAAATGCCCAGAAGCGTAGCCAGGGTTGCAAGATTTTGGGGAGGGGGCAAAGACGAGTTGCGCAAGGGAAAATTGGTGGTCAAACCCCTTTTGAATGCCAGAAAACGCCTTTTTTAAAAGAGAATTTTTGTTTAAGATTTGGCCCCCTGTTTCTAGGAAACGCCCCCTTAAACACTTGATCAACATTTAAATTCGTAATCTACGCCTGTAACTACATCAGAAAAAGTTGGTGTGGTAAATTCTCGGGTGACAATAGCCCCCCCCCCCTCCAGCCTCTGGACTAGAATTGATGCATTGTGCCATTTGCTACCATTCTTGTTATGAAGCTAGGAACTTGGAGAACTGGAAGCTAAGCAAGTAAGAGAGTTTTTTCTGGCCATGCTATCTTGATGCTAGGGCCTTTATTATATTCTAACAGATAGAAATTGCCCACCCAGCACCAGTTGAACGTCTTCATTTTAAGCAATGGCCTCTTGCTTTTTTCTATAAGATGAAAAGCTAGATACATGGTTCCAAAATACGAGACACGAGTCGACATAACTACATGTCTCAAGTACCCTCTGGTTAGTTGTTTGGTTGGGTGATCTTGGGCAACGCACTTTTTACGTTAGGGGGCTCTTGGTGCACTAGAAGCAAAGCAGTTGGCCCAGGAAACCATTTTCAGGAATATTGATCTTAGAGGTTCTTTAAGGTGTAGTGACTGGACGGAAACTGGTGTTATTTACTGCAAGTCAATTCACAGAGCATATTTGACACAGTTTGTAAACGAAACTAAAATCTTGTACAAGATTAAGACAGGTTTCTCACAAAAATCAGATAGGATGCCTGATTTCACTCATTCCTTTTTAAACGCTGTCACATTTTGATTCGTAGACCCGGCGCCTTTCACCATACCCCAAAGTTACCATGATAGCCCCCTTATGCCACGACGACTAGAAACTGCTGCCCAGTGCCAGACAATGCCCGGAAACTTGCTGAAAAGTAAATCAAGATCACTTGAGGTTTTCGGAACAGTTATAAATAGAAAGGCGATTGGCTACGTATCTATTGAAGTTTGGTTTTCGCAAGAGGATGAGTTGGTTTTTGTTAGATTGCAAAACGTGGATCTGACGGCGAAGCCAACCCCGGCGGCAATAGGAACTACGTGGGACTTAGAATTAGAAGTGAAAGTTTGCTTGCTTAATCAGAAGCAGAGGCAGCGCGTGCTTAAACCACATTCTGCTGCCTACATCCCTGTTAAGAGAAGTTTAGTCAAAGAGCAGTGTTTGATGATAACATGTTACGATGCAAAAAGACAGAACGATCTAACTCCAATTGGCCACGTGTTTGTGCGATTGACTGATATCGATCTGTCCTGGAAATCTACTTTATATATCCGAGAAATAGTGCCAAATTCTAAGGTATTTTTTTAATATCTGCTTTTATTTGCCAATTCTGGTTGCCAATTTGTTGTAAGCTTCCATTATTTCAGGATTTCACGATAAAGAGGGCAAGAATTGAATTTTGACGATTTTTTGATAACACAACAAAACAACTTCTTATATATAATACTTAGAGAATACGGTTACACTTTTCTTTCCTAAACTATGACTCTCTCGTCTACCCTCATGAAACCTCCATGACGAGTCCTTAGCACGATGCTCACTGTTGAGATATTCACACGTGGTTACTCTCAAATCTAATTAAAGGCATGATATAATTTCGGCGCACGGGGGTACGCTTCATAATTCTAACACACTCCCCCGGTTGAATACTTGTAATTCAACAAGATATAATTAATTTCAACAAAACAGAACAATAGCATTATAATGAATTTCCAATAATTAATAACAATCGTCTCTTCTTCTAATTTCTCCGATTATAGCAGCGTTTCTTTTTGCCTTTCTACTAGATACACTAATCTCTGCTTGGTCTTTGTCTGGTACAGTTTCTAACCTAGTACTATCAGTTTTATTTTCTGAACTACATTCACTAAGTTGAACTTCTAGCGGGATAAGATGTTTTAACGACCTGGTTAAAATAGATGTACCCTTCCTATTTGGGACCTTGACCTTGGCAGCACGGACATTCTTATCATTATTCGACCCTTTGACTGCAAGCGTGTAGGTTACTTCTGGTGGGTTTTTTACGACTTCACGATACGCTTCGTATTCTTCACTGCAATTGTTTACCATATTATCTGGCCATTCACTAGCGGGTAATTTTAAAAATTCTGGTCCCTCCCACCAAAGACGATTCTGGGCAAGGTCCTTCCCGCCCAACCCCCGGGAGGGTAAATCAGCCGGATTTTGGACTCCTGGACAATGACGCCATTGACTCTTATCAGTTAAACGATTTATTTGTTGTACCCTATTTCTTACGAATTGTTTCCACGGTTTATCGTTACAAATCCAGCACAAAACCGTGTACGAATCCACCCATAATGTTGTAGTGAAGGAGTTCATACCCAACTCCTCTGAAAGGACTTCCTTCACGTTACTAATGTGTTGAGCTAATAAATGAGCACCCATTAATTCCAGCCTTGGAATTGTTTGACGTGACAAGGGTGCTACCTTTGCCTTAGATGTTACAAAACGAGTTACCAGAGTACCGTCTTCATACTCTATCCTGATATAAATTACACAACCGTAAGCCTGTTCGCTAGCATCAGAAAATCCATGTAATTCTATATTACTTATTTCTGTCTTGTTAAAATAACACCTGGGAATACGAACTGAGGATAGGCTTTCTAGCTCCCTTAGGAAGGAATAAAACTGAAAACGTGCACCCCCCTGCAAACCTTCATCCCAGTTTATTCCTTCTAAACAAAGTGTTTGAAAGGCTACCTTCATTCGCACGATGAATGGACTAAGTGCACCTAATGGATCAAACAATTTTGCACATAACTTCAAAAGTGAACGTTTTGTTACAGGCAAACTTTTTCCGTAAGAAATAACATCATTAAACTGGAAATACAATTCGTCAGAATCATTGTCCCAATTTATGCCTAAAATCTTATTAGTAGTATGAATACCTACCATTGTGTGGGCAAACGAAGAATCTTCCTCTTGTAATTGAGTTTCATTCTGTTCTATTTCTTTGCCCATTGTCGTCTTGGATTTGGAATTACTCTCACATTCTAACTCAACTGTTAGTTGTTTTCGCAATTCTGCTGAGTTAGAATTAAATTTCCGCAAATTAAAAGCCCCTTCAGCCAATATTGTTTTAGACGTGCGAGCAATATCCAAGGCGCTGTCCGATGTTTTGGTACTGCACGATAAATCGTCCACAAACAAACGGCCTAAAACTTCTACAGTTTTTGGAAAACGTGCAACGTACCCTTCCAAATGTTTCCTTATTGTAGCGCCAAGGATGCTTGGAGAAGGGCGTAACCCAAATGGAAGACGACAAAATCGAAACTGGAT
>NW_027019301.1:8021171-8052031 GCF_013076305.1 Rhopilema esculentum | reverse complement strand
AAGACGGTAGAAAGACGGTAGAAAGACGGCAGAAAGACGGTAGAAAGACGCCAGAAAGACGGTAGAAAGACGGTAGAAAGGCGGTATAAAGACGGTAGAAAGACGGTAGAAAGACGGCAGAAAGACGGTAGAAAGACGGCAGAAAGACGGTAGAAAGACGGCAGAAAGACGGTATAAAAACGCCAGAAAGACGGTAGAAAGACGGCAGAAAGACGGTAGAAAGACGGCAGAAAGACGGTAGAAAGACGGCAGAAAGACGGTAGAAAGACGGTAGAAAGGCGGTAGAAAGACGGCAGAAAGACGGTAGAAAGACGGCAGAAAGACGGTAGAAAGACGGTAGAAAGACGGCAGAAAGACGGTATAAAGACGCCAGAAAGACGGTAGAAAGACGGCAGAAAGACGGTAGAAAGACGGTATAAAGACGCCAGAAAGACGGTAGAAAGACGGCAGAAAGACGGTAGAAAGACCGCAGAAAGACGTTATAAAGACGCCAGAAAGACGGTAGAAAGACGGTAGAAAGACGGTAGAAAGACGGTATAAAGACGGCAGAAAGACGGTAAAAAGACGGTAGAATGACGGTAGAAAGACGGTAGAAAGACGGTAGAAAGACGGTAGAAAGACGGTAGAAAGACGGTAGAAGGACGGTAGAAAGACGGCAGAAGGACGGTAGAAAGACGGTAGAAAGCTTATTGTTCGTTCAGTTAACCTGGGGTACTTTTATGTAAGCTAACATTCATTTAACTAACATTAATCAAGCTCATTCACAAGGGGCGTGTTTCTCTGTTCTGAATCCTCTCCTTGTAGCCTACTGATATTGCAACTCTTTAAAATTCTTCATAATGATGATACTTTTCTTTGTTTCTCAGCTTGAAGGTTTTAGCACTGGCGAGATTGAAGTCAAACTTCACTGGGTGTCGGCTGCTGGGACACTGAATGTGAAAATTGGATGTGTACGTAGGCTGAAGAGCCCTCGTGGCACCTTGAAAAGACCCTTCTACATCAAAGTCTTTCTGTTTATCGGTGGCTGTGAAAAGAAGCGGTGGAAATCATCAGCTAAGTTGGCGGAGCCAAATTTATTATTTGACGAGGGCTTTTCCGCAGATTTAGATTCAGCTCAAATCACCGAAGCAATTATTCTCATTCAGGTTTTCGCTAAACCAAAAGAAATCTTTAGCTTCCATCCAGAACTGATAGGAGGAGTGATAATTGGCCCATACATGCCAAAGTTGTCTGACACGTTTACCCATTGGGAAAATATGGTGGCCAAACCGTTCGAAGAAATTTCTGAGATTCACGATCTACATTTATGAGCACCAAATATGTCATCAAGGTAGAGAATATTCTGTAGAGATGCAGGTCCAAAGGAGTCAAAGAATTTGGGTAGGCCTTAAGATGACAAGAAAATCTGAGTGAACTTTGAACAGCAATTAGTGAGCAGCCCATTGGGAAATGTTCTCTCTCTCTCTCGCCACAGGACGACTTCACTAGAGGTCAGGCTTTCTGTTGTTTATCGGTTGTTAAAGGAATATCGTCTTTCATGAGATCAAAATTCAATTGACTTTACTGGAAATATCTTCGATTTCTTATAACATGTCAAAAAAAATAATTTTCTTGTAAATATTATTTTGTATCGAACGTTATTTTAACCATTGCCTTAGTATAACATTTTTTTATGCTCTTAGCTTTCATGAAGCACATGCGATATTTTTACGCTGTAATTAAGTTATACTGCCATACACATAGCTTTTTCAAGTATCCTTTTTAATCGTGTTGTCGTCACACGACTTAAATTATGCTTTTTTATTTATTCATAGCTTTGTTTAAAATACCGTTTCTTAGTATATGCATTCACAGTTCAAGCTGAAATTTCGATTAAATTTTTCAAACAATGACCTCTTGCATTTTTTTTACATTGTCCTGTTTGGTGTGAAGAGAGGCATCATGGTATTCTTTGTATTTCACATGAATCCTTACGGGGTTCTTGAATGAATATTAGAGAAATATGCGCCAAGCTAATGTAGCTGTTTTTCGTGCTGCATGCCTCCTCATTTACCTGCACTACTCGACCACCCCAGTCCTATCAATCCATATTATTCCCCTAATTCTACCACTCCCATTCTGCCATTTTTTTTCTACCACCCCACTTCTAACTCACCTATTCTACGTCTCCAATTGTACCACTCCAATTCTACCATCCCCTTGTTCGAAAAGGCAACAATTTGTTCTTTAGGCGCTGAGTTCGACAAAAAAAGATGTACAAAATTTGAAAGAACAAAAAACTTTGGTTATTAAAAATCTATATACAAGTTCGATTTCGATAAATCCGTTCAAAACTTGTTACAATTCTTTCCGGTCAATTACGATTAAATTGGCACTCTTCTAAATTGGTACTAAAAATTCCAAAATATGTGCTCTCAGAGCACTACAAAAAACAGGATTTAACTCTTCAACCCCTTTCGGCGACTATTGCGCAAAATTCTAAAATAAGTAAATGTGATTAACTGCATACAATAGGGAGGAAAATCTTTTCTTCTCCAGAAGCGCTAACAATTTGAATATAAGTGCAAGGGCAATAGGCTAATATTTGAGTGCATTATAAACTTTGGTTATCATAGATAAACAGCTGATTAGATGAAATATACGTTTAAAAATCCTATTGTTCTAAAAAATCTCTTACCCCTCGGGCAAATTGCTTTGATTGAAGAGAGAAAAACAAGCATATTCATAATACCCCAAAGAAAAATTAACTGTATTATTTGATTCCAACTTGCCGTGATCGGACTTTTTTGTGCACTTGAAAAAAGTGAGAACTCTCTTGATATCCTAAAAAACATGTACCGAAAAGCAACGTGTGCTGTAAAAGTTGGGAACTGTAGAACCAAATTCGTCAATTAAATGAACATTTCTAGACATGGTTGCCTATTAAGCCCTTTCCTTTTCAGTATCTTCACAAATGATTTGCAGATGGTCAAGTGCTCAAAGGTACTTCCAGGTAAGCCTGTGTGCCTTAAAGGTAACACGAGGCATCGTGCCAGGTATTACATTCATCTGATCATACCACCTGTAAAATGTACCTTTAAAGACTCATTGCTAACAATGAGCCATTGCTCTACGCAAGCATCCCATAATGCATTTTTAGTCTGTCTGAAATCAATTTTGGTTAATCCGTAGAAGTTTACTGCCATTGTTTGGACCATCGCCACGCTCGCAAAGGCCCATTGTTAGCAATGAGTCTTTCAATAGAGTTATTGAGGGGAAAATTGAGGGGGAAAAGAAAGGAAAGAAGATGTCAGTTTAAAAGTCAAAGGGCATATGTGGTGGCCTTTGAGCCTGCCGTGTCCTTGGCACTGCAGTGTAGATTCATAATTTTCACAGGTCGTATGACAAGATTAATGTAATACCGGGCATGATGCCTCATGTTACCTTTAAGGCAGCACTTGACCATAACCTGACCACAAGAAGCACTTGACCATAGCAGTTTTACAACATCTATAAGGTTCAGATATATTGTGAACATTGGAACACGAATTGAAACGTAGAAAGTATTAATTGTATTACATTCCAAACAGAAAAAAAAATTGATTAGAAGAGCAGATTTTTTGTGGAATTAAGGAAAATGATGTAATAGTTTTGAAGAAGGCCTTTGTTTTGTTTGATATGAGTTTACGACGAGAGAGAAATTTACTGTTGTGCTTTAAGCTTTTTTTCCTGACAAAGCATAAAGACAAAGCCAATGAGTTCACTCAAATTCCAGCTCTAAGAGACTTTTTGAAGCAAAAGGAGCACAATTTTATCTGGAGGAATCCCTCATTCTCATCATAATTTCAGCCTCTTTTGAACGTTGGTAGTATCCCAAATCCTGGTTTTTGGCTCTGAAATACGAGGAACAAACAACATTTTTTGAAGCATGTTTATGTTTTTGGATCACGTCGAAAAAGCACTAAAGGTGGATGGTCTTTTTTACCGTTGTTACCTAATCAAATTGGATCTTATGCCAGCGGATCTTAACTGTAGTAAGCATTTCGAGAATGTTATGCAAAGTTTAATTTTAGAAAACTTTCACGCCTTACAATATATAATAGGTATTTGACGAGGGAAATTTATTTATTAAAAAGGGGGGATTTCTCTTCCTTTAAAAAACGGTATTTCGCTCCAAAACAGACGATATTTGTGTTAAAAAGCTAAAATTTAATCCAAATAGCTAATGACTTCAAGCCAATGAGAATATCTGAAGCCAAAGATGGTTGAAAATAGCCATTCCATTATTTAGTATCACGTCATATCATACGCTGGCCCTTATTAGCGAAATATCATCAGTACACAAAACAACTTTATTGTCTTTTTTGTCTGGCACGTGTGTTGTTACTTGTCTCGTGGATTTGGTCTACTGCGCCGCAAGTACTCTTTAGGCGGAGTCCATGTAGTCCAAAGTTCGTGTAGCAGTTCTGCTAACGTGGCCTTTTCATCGTTTGTATATCAAAATAATTATCATTGAATGGGACGAATTTCGATCGATAAAAAACTGTGGAAATATGTTGATGTTATTGCTGCAATGTAAGATTAGTTTAGTTGCGTGAAAAACCTAAGATTCAATTTTGCTTTTTATCGGTCGATGATTTTTAAATTATTTACACAACTTTATTTGTCTGTAATTAGATTTACTTTGTGATTCAGTTGGAGGAAGTATTTTTGTGCTTTAAGCGGCTTTCAAATTGGTATAGAAATCTGCTTTTCAGTGTATTGAGGAGGATTGGCTGAGCGTAAAAACAATGTTTGCTATATTCAGTATTTGAACACATGCACAGGTTGGTAAACAAAAGAAAGCAATCTAGTCAACAGGTGGAAACTCTCTGCAAATCCACAATGACCATAAGGAAAAGGCCATGTGTTTCAAGAGATAATAATGAATAAAGTTTTGGGGTGCATGGCAATTAATGCATATGAAAGTGCGAAGCATTCTAATATGCTGGCTAGAGATCCTACCGAAAGATGCTTATGAGAGATGCAACGAAGACTGCAGTTTTCACCTGAATATTTTAGCGACCCAACCATAGAGGTAACGATTTTTGACAAAAGCAGTGAAGTGATCGGCGATGGAGCGCACAAAAACAACAGATGAAAATCAATCAAGAGGTAACTATTTCCCGACAACGCAATTCTTGTTGACGACGTTTAAAGAGCCTTTGAATGCTCGGATCAAAGAGGTTCGAGTTTTCATGGAAAGAGGCTCGAGTTTTCATGGTCCTGCAATGCAGCTACTAAGCTCAAATTATATTATATCTGGCACTGGCAGGGACGGTAAACGGAATTTGAGCAGTGAACCTGAGCCCTGATGTTCTAGACAGGGAAAAAATCCAAAACAACAGAAATGATAAGCTGAAACTTAGGCAGCCCTTCCACTAGGCTGGCTAAAAACAACAACGGGTTTTATGTAACCAGCTTAAAAGGCCATTCAAAAATTGCATTGAGATAGGAATCATTGAGTATAGAATTTTTTTTCAAAAGAAATGTCTTGTTTTATAAATAAGTCAAACAGATAAGAGCATATTTTTGTTGACGTGATAGATGAATTCGTTCCAAGTAGGATGTCTGCTTTGTCTTGTTTTCCCAGTTAATTCTGTATGCTCCTTGCTTTATTCATGGCTACATATGCCCAGTATTTCCATTGTATAGAGAGATTCTTGAAAATCAGCTACATTTTTGTCCTTATATTGAAACTATGAATTTTTAAACCGGCCTTTTCCGCCCCAGTTACCCCCTACTCATAGGATAGAAACAGCAGTTATTTTGGGTTTGCCGAGCTCCTTATGAAATATTTTGCACCATCCTTGTTATCCCTTTTGTCCAAGCCTTTCTTTATCGGCTTTTATCGGTAATGACTTTTCACAACCCAACTCATCAGCTTTGTGTTTGAATATATTTTGTTCTTTTCAGCAGATTTCTTTTGACGTCAGCATTACGTAACCACATATTTTTATTGACTTTTCTATGCACCGAAAGTTACCAAGCTTACCATATCAATGGTCTACCAAGCTAACCATAGCAGATTAACCATGTACTGAAAAAACAATTTTGTTAACTTAGAGATTTTGGCCTGCCACGAGAAGTGTTTGTTATAGTTCAATACACTCATCATGATATATAACCCCTTCCCTATCCCTGCATTCAGGCACACTTCTTTGTATTTATTATTTTTTGCAAAAGGGACTAAAGCCCCCGCAGCCCGCCTGCCCCGCAGTGTTTGTTATTTGACAGACTAATATTTGCGGTAAGTGCTTTGCTTACTTAGGTTGTAGAAGACCTACCCAATCGCATGAGATTTTTTAATCGGCATGCCAGGGAACGGTTGCCTGTTTTACTTCTCACTTTCTGATCTTTCCCTGCGCCAAGATATTTGCAAATGCAGAGCCTGAGAGAAATTTCTATGATATGGAAGGAGAGGGCTGAAAAAATGGTGTGACAAATTCTACGAAGAGAGGACAAGAAAGATCTGAAGGGAGGCTTAATGTTGACACAAAGCTCTTAAGACTAGGTAATCTAATTGTTTTTGCTTCTGCATTTCAGACAAAAGTTTTTTGATTGGTGGCAGTGTTGCACTGGGCATTCTTTTGATGCTTTTGGCAATTGCAATTTGGTGGTTTATCATCAAAAGAAGAAAATTGAAGCAGAAAAACAGTAAAGCTGCCTCCAGGCCTTCAGAGGTTCTTACTAAACCACCGGACATTCAAGTCAACAAAATTGAGTTTACGGTGCCTTCCAGTAATTTGAAGCATCGGGCATATGACAATTTGTCACCAAATGAGCAAACCTTGCCGTTAATTGGACCGTGCTTTGAGACTTCATCAAATGAGTCGCTGGACTCCAACAGAACACCCGAGGGCATTCCGACCGCGTTTGGTTTATTGCGACCGGACTTGTACTTATCAGATACTGAGAGTGAAAACAGTGGATTTCCGCCCGGTCACATAGGAAGAATTTGGTTCCGCCTAGAGTTCAACTGTGAAACGGAGAATTTGTTTGTAACTGTAGCTAAAATTGAGAATCTACCGGCTAGGCAACATCGTGGGAGCTCTTTGTCAATGAGTGGAGCCAGTACTTGTGACTCTTTTGTTAGGATTTTCCTGCTCCCTGATGAAAAGAGATATCTGCAAACCAAAGTGAAAAAGCGTACTTTAAATCCAAAATTCAATCAGGAGTTTGCTTTTTGCATGTCATACAGTATATTACGAGAAAGAACTCTTCGATTCTCTGTTTTTGACGTTGATCGATTCACAAGGCAAACTGTTATTGGACACGCGTTGTACTCCCTTGAAAATCTGGACATAACAATGGCGTTAGATGAATGGAAAGACTTGGAAAAAGTTGCTTTGGTTTGTTTCTCTTTTTTCATTTCTTCTCTAAACATCTTGTTCTCTACGTCTCTTTTTATTGATTTATAAACTTACTCTAAACTTATACTAAGTTTGTCAGTTTACTTTTTCTTCATAGTGTTATAAACATTAATTTCAAGTAAGTGTTATTTGGTTGAAAGTTGGTAAATTATTTTAGATTAAATTAGTTGTTTGACGATTAGCCAGTCAGTTAGGGACTTTGCTTTTACTGGGCTTTGTTAACTTGAAATTCTCTATGATAAAAAAATGAAGGTTCAACAACACGGTGAAAGAGAAAGAAGAAGTGAAGGAATAGTAAAAAACGACAATAAGAAGATAGATGAAATCAAGGGAGATTGATGTACGAATTAATGAATGAATGCATTAATTGATTAATTAACTAATCAATAGATTAATTAATTAATTAACGAATTTGATTAATATTTGGCTTCGAAAAAGAAAAATTATAAGTAAAAGAAGAAGAAAAAGGAAATCAGAAAAACCATGACATATTTAGAGTCAGAAGCCTGCATGATCTACATCTAATTCTAATTTTCGTTCCAACTCATTTAGTTCACTTTAACTGGCTATAATTTTTTGCTTATTGATTTGCTTTGCAATCATTTTACAGCCCTCGACAGAAAATTTTGGTGAAATCTTGATATCAATGACCTATCTTGAACCAATCAATCGCATGGCGGTGACTGTTGTCAAGGCAACCGGACTGCACCTTGTCGATTTTCAAATTCTGAGTAAGTCTAAACCTATCTTTTATTTATTGATAGACAATGTTTTTAAGGTGGAGAGTCCCCAAAGTGGTGTGCTTGATTAAAGTATGCCATAATGCGGCACAATTATGCCAAAATAAACCAGCAAATGTAACTAGAACTAGTCTGTTATAAGAACACTCTTAAAAGCAGAGTAAGCCGTTCTTGTTAGGTCAAATTTAGGAGTGCTCCTCCTACCGGGTGTAGAACAACGAGCTCGCATATGTGTACATAAATGCAAACGCAATAGTGGATGTTAGGGGCCCTTGTCTACGGTTTTCATGAGTCTGCCCTTACTGATAGCTGAGAAGATGAGAGTTTCCCCTTATTAAGGAAATGTTTTGACATCGAAGTTTTAAAAGCGTAGTTATGATCCTTGCAGATCCCTATGTGAAAGTGAGCCATTCAGTTTTGGGGAAAGTGACAAAAACGAAGAAGACGCCAGTTCACAAGGAGAACTCATACCCAGAGTTTGATTACTGCTTCGAGTTCAAGATCAACCCTGATATTTTGGAACGGACATGTTTTACCATTGAAGTTATGCACAATACTTCACCAGCCCTGAAACAAGACAAGATGATTGGGCGCATCGACATTGGGGGACCACTTGTGTCACGTGGTAAAGAGCTTGATCACTGGAATGAAGTCATGCTGCATCGCAATTACCCGGTTAAAGAATGGCATTATTTGAAACATTTGACTTAACCTTGAATTGACCTCGCTATCTATCAATATCATACATCAGAGGACAGTTAGGTGATCATGATATTTAAGTAATCATTTATTTTAACAATGTTTATACACTGAGAATTTCATGAATATGTTACTAGTCTTCAGCTTTGATGTAGGTATGAGACAAGATAATTTTGGGGATTCTGGGCTTTAATCTAAACAAGAAATCAAAAGTATGTATTTGTCACCAGTAGGGTTCTCCAAAATATATGGTAGTTTTTTGGATAATATTGTCTTTCAAGTCAATTTATTTCAATTTTAGAATTCTTCTTATTTTCAATAGATTGAAATTATAAGCGTAAGAAAGTCACGAGAAGTAACGGTTTCTTTTACAATGTTTTTGCAACTTCTTTCCTTGTGAGCATATCAATAGGAAAAAGGAGACATTTTGATAAATATATTTGATTGCTGAGGATAAACCAATTCGAATGATCCGAAACAATAAAATTCTTAAGAAGAACCTCGAAATGGACATCTTCCGCCCTATTCTGTATCCTAATCTATTTGGATCCGATCCCAACTGTTTACACGAGACCTTTTTGGGATCGGATCCAAATGGGATCATCTTCAAATGCGATCCCAAACGGATAGCAGATTCAAACAGCGAAGTTTCTCTTTGTTTTGTTTGTTTTCAAATTTTCGTGACATTTCTGTCAAGAGATTGATTCTGTGTCTTCAGTTTTATACCTGCAATCAATTATATTCACAGAGCTTTTATACAGAGCATGGATTTTCATGAGATTACGGAGTACTTGGTTTTCTCAAAATTCACTTGTTTCTAATCATTTTGCTTCGAGTACTATACTGTGTACTGAAGTTTATTAATTTTTCTGATGGCCCAGTACTTGTTTCTTTTTTCTAGCGAGCTTCTTGAAAAAATAGGCGTATATTGCACAACGTAGTGGTGAAATCAGGTTTTAATTTTGGTTGTGGGGGCCCAGGCTTACGATTTTTAGATTCAAATTTAGATATTTCTTTTCACAACAATTCGTTACATATGATTTAGCATCGAAAAATATAAAGCTACTGCTAAATTCATGATGATTAAGTAACAGGAAATAGTTATTTACATATTCATTTCATAACAGTAACTATTAATGAAAATGAAAAATGAAAACTGAAAACAAAATGAAAACTGTAGGACAAGTGGAAAAAACTCATTAGAGCTATCTAGCCATTTGCCCCTGTTTGACGTGAATTTATGGTAGTATTAAAATGTGAATTTGATCTAAAAACTGTAAGAGGCCAAAAGATGTGTTATTTTATGTCATGTAATACATTCACAATTATTCATAATTCCACGATGATAGGCAGATATTATCATCTTAACGATAATATAGTTAGCAAATAGAATGAGTACCAGAATGAAAATATGATAGTTTGATTGTTAAACTTTTCTATAATGAACTCTTTATCAAGTGGCTAGAAAAGAAACGAGCCGAGCAAAGAGAAGGCGAGATTCGATAAATACAAAAGAAGGCGAGATGCGACGCAACCAAAAATCAGAATAGGGGAAGGGGAGGAAAGTAAGAAAAGAGTAGGTAATAGATGTAAAAAAAATTATTGAAGGAAATTAAAATTGTTATTAAGACCATTAGGATAAAGAGTTTTTAGGCTAAAAATTAAACGTATGGTGGTGTCTTGAGTGTCTTGCGGTGCATGCAATAAGCCAAGGATAGAAATGTCGCCAGTAGAATGATTGAAGGAGTTAAAATGATTGGATATGTTGCTATCTGTATCGCTTTAGTGTTCTTCTGTCAGATAGATTTTGTTAGCAACATTTCTCCAATGTTCTCCAAAACGGTTGTTAACTTGACGAATTAAATTTGTCGGTACTTATTTGTCCAATTAAGTCAGTACAATAGGATATAACGGAAAAAATAAGCGAAAGAGTACTACGCTAAAAATGAAAGAATATAAGACGAAAAGCTCAATTTTCCGAAAAGGACGAAATTTGGAGGATTATTGCCCCTAGCTCCGCTGCCCGTACAGACAGAAGTTCCGTGAAACTTTTTACGCAAGGCTAAGTCAAGGTGGTAGACGAGATTTAAGGAGGATCATTAATATTATGGAGTTCAAAAAGTTCCGCGTTCCCCAAAGAGTTCCAGGATGTCTCCGTGGAGTTCCGAGCAGCCACTCATAAAACAGATCCTTTTTCTTCAAAAAAGCGCGGCATGCTTTTATACAGAGCTGGGATATAAATTTATTTGCTTAACAGTTGCTCGGCCTTTGCCCCTCTAGCAGCGGTTGAGGAGAACTTCCATGTTGAGAAAGCACTGCGCGTGGTCAATGAAGGTCCATGCAAAGAGACTAAGGTGATTCATTTCTATGAGTCGAGATCTAGTAATGAGCCTCTTTAATCTTCTCGTAGTTGATAAAATTTCTTTGCCTCTTTCCTATGAATTACTAGAAAATTAAAACTCATCCAAGTTTGGCACCCGATCATGGTAGGCCATAGCGCACAGTCGAAGTTAACAGTTACTAGCACAGGCACATTTTCGATTCATAGGTGCCTTCCTTCCTATGTGAACTGTAATGTCGAAAGCATAAATGCAAAAGCCCTGTTGATTTTTCTGTGGCACTTTTCTGTAAGTAGTTATTAACAAAGAATCTAGCCTGGTATTGCTCATCTATTTCTATCAAAAATGTGTTCTTTGAGCAGCACAGCATACGCACTTTTTGCTTTGAAAGGTAGCAAAACCAACCTGAAATGATATTCTCTTTCAGGGTCATTGGATGTAAAGGACTCCTCTGAATAAAAATAGTGTTTGAAATAATTTTGTAACGTGCTTTCTTATTCTTTATGCATATTTGTATGATAATCAGTAATTGTTTACATTTTTGTTAGTTATTTAATGTCAAGTATTTGCATGTAGTAAAGTTTAAACCAATGAAAACTGAATATAACAGAGCTAATCGATGCTGCTGATCACGTAAATAAAATAAAATCAGGCTGCATGCTTTGCAAGTGATGCAGAAAACCTGAAAAATGTGCAAACTTAGAACTGCATCATTAAACCTTGTCAATTGATTGACATTAAAAATATATTTTTTGTATCTTTTCATGCAGTGGCTGGAGGTGCTCATTAGCTCAACTGAAAGAACATAAAATGAGAATATTAATATTTAGTAGCAGTGGCTGCGAAGAGGTACTTTGTTACTGTGAATAAACATTAATGCTTACTGGTTTTGCCAATATTGCTCAACACCTTATAGGCAGGCCCTGAGGAAAACTGAATAACCATGCCCCCATTTCTGCTCTTGCAAGCAAAATTTTCGTGAACACCGATCAGATTAGCTTAAAGTTTATTTCAGAATTTTTCTTGCAGTCATTTCTTTCATTTGTTTAAAATTCTTTACTATTCCCCCCTCCCTTGCCCCCCTCTTTAGGTGGTCCTGCTTATAGGCAGAGCTTTATATGATTTGGTATGTAGAGCAGGATTGCTATAATCTGCAACCCTGAGTTTCACACTTAATGTGATCATTATGACATTGATTTGTAATTTGACTGGTGTAAGTAAAACAAAACTTGCAGTTGTGAAGGTTTTGTCCTTTATTTCGCAAGTTCTTTTATTCACTCTTTTTCAAACCAATGGCGAAATCTGACAGAGATGCATGGGTAAATGTGCAGGCTGTGGATACCTAACTCTGTTTTGCTCATTCTGTTTCAATTTCTCTATTTTTTATTTGGAATGCAGCACTAAAGGAGATCTATCCATTTGTCTCTGTATAATATCTTGCTTTGATGATTTTTTGCAATGGAAAAATTATCTTTTTATTTACCAATTCTATATAGTAATAAGCTATTCAAAGAACCATTCATTTTCCTTTGATTTCCAAAATTTTCTTATTGGACAAATTTTATGCTATCATTTCATTTCAGTAATATTCATGATTGAATTATTACATAATAATTGTCTTCTTTGAAGTAATTATGTCCTGGCTATTTCTGGCTATTTTCAATTATATTCAAGTCCCAAACTGAAATTTTAATTTTCCACTTTTCTTTGTTTTTAGGCTCTCAAAATTTTGCAGAATGACATAAAAAGACCAGAAATTTTGTGACACTGTGAACTTGCATTCTTAAAAGGTTATGATATTTTGATAGTTCATTAATTTGCAGAAATATTTGTTGCAGTTCACATAATCTTTCTAATTGCTGATGATATTTGGAAATGGTTGTCAAAACCTACCAAATAATTAGGTATGAAGTAGGTATAAAGTAGGTGAAAAGCAAAATGTCACTTTCAGTGTTTAAAACCTTGCAATTAGAAGTTTCCTAGAGGTCTGCATATAACCATTAGTCAATACAAAACTGAAAATTTAGCGTATTCCCAGTTGGTGGGATTAAACTGTCCCTTGTCAATAGTCATTATTCTGGAAGATTCTGATGCATCAAGCAATATGAGAAATAATTTTTAAAACAGAGATAGAAATATTTTTTGAAACATTTTTAAAATCTTAATCCAGAGTCATACTCTTGGCCACTGTTTGGTATTGTTAAAAAACATTTACAAAATGTCGCTTATGATCAGTATAATCCTTTACACCTGGGTGCCCTCTCACCCCTGCGTCCAGGGATGATGCGAGTAAAGGTGGATCACTGTATTGTAGTGTTGTATAAAATAGAACGAGATATCCATTTTATTCATGTAACCCCCCATTAATGTATAATATAAATACATATATAATGTATTACTGATATTAACTTAGGACTCTTGACTCACAACTCACTGACTCACAATTTCGGCAACCTCAGAATTCTTTATCTTTACTTTTTTGGCCATGCATTTGTTTTTTTGGTTTGAAGGTTCTGGAGGTGGTTGGCTGTATGGTTGGTTGGTTGGTTGGTTGGTTGGTTGGTTGGATGGTTGGTTGGTTGGTTGGTTGGTTGGTTGGATGGTTGGTTGGTTGGTTGGATGGTTGGTTGGTTGGTTGGTTGGTTGGTTGGTTGGTTGGTTGGTTGGTTGGTTGGTTGATCAAAATTTATACCGTTGATGGAACGGCTGAAGCTGCTTTTTTCTAAAATTCAACTGAAATGTCTTTTTTCCAAGTTCTGTGTTTGATAATGATAAGCTCAACTTTAGTTTTACGTGCCTCCCTTAAAATTATTTTTGAGTCAAATTTAGTCACTTTTGGTTAATTAACAGCAAAATTTCTTGTTTCAGTTTTTATCTAACAATTAGTTTCTTGCTGGCTGTTTGTTATAAATCTATTTTATTTTTCAAATTTAGATATTTATTTATATATTTTCATCTTCAAATTTCAAATCATTTTCTGATTTGTCTTTTTTATGCAACTTGCTTTGATTTTTTAGGAAAAATTTTCTGTAAATTGGACACAACTGTATCTTGACTCATCATTATTAATAACAATTGAATTTGTATTTAGCAATAAATTATATATTTGTTTCTGGATAGCATGTCTTCATAATGTTTATCAGACAAAAACTTAATGAAAATATGCTCTTGTGTATTGCTTGGCCAGAGCTATAGCCATTTAAGGCTAAAGAGTATTTTATTAGCTGATATATTTTTCTACCAATGAGGCTCTATTTGAAAATTCATAATTTTACATTTTTTATTTTTCAGCAATTTGGTCAACAATTTCAGCAGTTTTTACATTCCATGACAACAGATACAAAGATTTTATTTCTCTTAAAGAATACTTTTATTGAGAATCTTTTCAAATGCGTGTTGTTTTTATCTACAGAGGTCTAGTTTAAATTTCTATGGATTCACTTTCTGCCGTTTATTGAAGAGTCAATGACTTTTTGTTGTATAATTGTTTACTTTAATTTTTATCCGTATTCATCATGGTGGCTAAATATGTCTCACTTTTCACGAAAAACTCTCCAGGATATAATAATTGGATATTGATCAAAGGGTAAGCAGAAATTTATGTTCACATGCAGATAGAAAGTTATACTTGAGGAATAATCCAAGTTTGACTAGATTGTCATTCCAAAGCAATTCCTCACACAGCTGAAGAGTCCAAGAGAGAAGAAGAAGAGAGAACAAACTATTTCTGTCTACATATGTTGGGATCTTTTGTTAGGAAAAGAGCTCCTGCACCTTTTCCAATGAAAGCTTCTAAAGATGTTCTGGACAGTTGTTCCAAGCAGTTTCTGCAAGCTATTTAGTAACATCTTTTCATTTTCAGTCACCTCTTGCATGCATGTTTTATGCTTTATTTTGACTTTTATTGAGAATCTTTTCAAATGCGTGTTGTTTGTTATCTACAGTGGTCTAATTTGAATTTCTATGGATTCACTTTCTGCCATTTATTGAAGAGTCAATGACTTTTTGTTGTATAATTGTTTACTTTAATTTTTATCCATATTCATCATGGTGGCTAAATATGTCTCGCTTTTCACGAAAAACTCTCCAGGATATACTAATTGGATATTGATCAAAGGGTAAGCAGAAATTTATGTTCACATGCAGATAGAAAGTTATACTTGAGGAATAATCCAAGTTTGACTAGATTGTCATTCCAAAGCAATTCCTCACACAGCTGAAGAGTCCAAGAGAGAAGAAGAAGAGAGAGAACAAACTATTTCTGTCTACATATGTTGGGATCATTTGTTAGGAAAAGAGCTCCTGCACCTCACTTTTTCATTTCACATCTTGCATGCAAGTTTTTTGCTTTACTTCCATTTTTTGTTTGTTTGAAGTTATGGACAGGACAAGATAGGAGCATGCCTTTGTCATTATACCCTATGTTTTTTGTCAAATTCGTTGTTTTTATGCATCTTTTTTCTTTCTGTTTTAGGTTTGATTGGAATTTTTACAACAGTACAGTTTTAAAAATAAGTTCCTTAATTATTTCTTTCCCCATTGTTCTGATTAGAGCATTTGTTTGAGGTGAAAAATGACAAGAATACAAGGTGATCAATTTTTTTAACTTTCAAAGGAAATTGTATACAAGCTTTATAAACACATTTTTGTCAGGTAAATGTTTTTTAATAATCAAGAAGTTTTGGCTATGGAATATGTATGGAATCTAGCAAATGGAAGACTGATCAATTTTTCTGATTTTACCAAAAAAAAGTTTAGTTAACATTTGATCAAATTTCTATGCAATGACTCTAGGTATAAAGTGCTGATAAAGCGTCTTCAAAATGTTTAAAAATTTGCTTTGCTTGCTTAATTTTAGCAAACACGAAATAGATAATTATTTTTATTGTGCAGGGTGGTGAAAGCTGTGCATGCTGTTGTTATTTCAAGATCTATTTGTTCCAAGTAAAATACTGCAAAGGTATGTTCTTACTTTCACATTTGACCTAATTTGATAAAAATTCTGAATTGAGAAATATTTTCTGAACTTTTAGTAAACGTTTTTCTTTATTCATTGGCAGTTTGGTTTTATGTATTTATTGGTTTTGTGTTGTAAATAAAATAAAGCAACTTATACAAAGGATAACTTCTTATTGCCAATGAAAGATATCTTGGACAGAACAAGTGCTAACAGAAGACAGAAGTGGATTATGGCTATCAATGTGGATTTTCAATCATTCTCCCCTTCATACTGTCCCTTAATCATCTCATTTAGAAGTTTAATCAAAATTTATATGCGAAGTTCAACAAGGGCTTTAGTTACGAGGGCGTAGAGCTGCAACAACTCCTTCGAAAAATCCTTTTCAGAGACGACTTTTTGCTACCTAAAGGTGCCTCATCGGCATTGGAAAGTAAAGAGGATGGTTTTAAGCAGCCATTTATCCGGCCTGCATGTCAACTCCGGCCTGCAACAAGATTTCGTCAGGCCCCCCGAACTCTTTTACCTTTTTTTTACCGAATAAATTTTGGCTTGCA
The DNA here is from genome assembly GCF_013076305.1 of Rhopilema esculentum. The sequence goes on along the minus strand of NW_027019301.1, from coordinate 8,035,348 downwards.
CTTTCAAAATTTGGAATTCGACTTAGTTTGTAAATGTTTTCTGCTCAGAAACCTTCTTTTTCTCTGCAGTAAATGATAATATGCATTTCGTTGAGCAGTTATTTGTCCGGAAAAAATATCTAAATAGGAAATGCTTTCAACTGAACTCTTTATAGCGAAAAATAGGTACACGGAATAGATTTTATTAATATAGAACCTAGCATGAAATAATTGGCCTGTCATCCTATCTACGGTTAGGCCTGGTATATATAAGATCTGAACTTCATTTTGAGCAGCTTTGTTGACAAAGGATATGTAAAAGTTGTAAACTCAGGGGCTCTTCCAAAAGTTGTAAACACACGGAAAATCCACACATTTTCTGCCACGGCACACAAACTATTTAAAAACCCCGGTTTAAAGGACTCATGCTACCTATTTTACCTTGTAATTTTATTGACGAATTCGTTTTGAAAATAGGTCAAATTTAGGTTTTTTAAGTTTTCCGCCAAAAATTTTATTTGGAGGAACCAACGATGCTGGAAGTATGCCAGGGCAAATGGGACATACCTTTTAGAGATAGAGATAGTAGGCGCTTTTTTCTGGTCAGATTGGGTAACTTCGCTCACTGCCCCTACCATTCCTTCTGTATGAACAAGAAAATTTGAGTGGCGTCCTGGCATTTTCCGTTTTCTGCTCTGACTCTCCTCGTGGCGTTCGAGATCTGCAAAACATTAAATTTTTTGACAAAATGCGGGATAACTTTTCACTGGTTCTCATTTCCTTCAACCTATTTGCAGCTTTCTTGATTCCATACAATACATTCTCTGCCGAGTTATCTATTGCCTGTAATTCCCTTGACAACTTCTACATGATAACAATGATACCACATACAGTGATACCACCAAAAGTGATAGATTGTTCTGTAATTCAAAAGCCTGAAGTCGAAAACACGGACATGGACCTTTAATTCTCCTCTGTTGCTTCGATTACTTTATATTTTATTCAAAGCGATTCAATTCTTTATGTATCTTGATTACCACCTTTGCAGTTTTTCCCCAACGAGTTTCCCATAGACTTTTTTAGATGGATTGACTTCGCTGATTTTAGGTATGAAGATTCTTGCATTGCTTAAGGTTTTTCTTGCTTCTGCTGGATATCGTTGAAAGGTTGTACCCTTTTTTGATAGGCACTCACAAATACATATCAGTCCTGGCACATCTGATTGCTTAACAGCATCTGTACGTTAAACAATGGACATCAAATGCTCGTTCTCCTGCGAATTCTTTCACTTCCTTTGCGAGTTTCTTTATCACTGAACAAATTTGATTTCTCTCTAGGCCACATCTTGAAACAACATCTTTCAAATGCTCTAGTAAAGCAAAAGCAACTAGGCCACTAGAACAATGCCAACAAAAATCTCCTTAATTTCATATGCATTGGAGACTCTCCGAAGAGATATTGAGACTTGTTCTTTTTTAGAAATGTCAGCTGATTCATCTGCCATGATTCAAGATTTTTTCTTCTTGAGCAACTGTAGATGTGCTTTGGTCAGCTATTGTTGTTGAACTTGTGGTTTTTAATGGTAGAATTTATTGTTAATGAATTTATAGAGCCAAAAAATAAGTTGCAGCTGCTACCAAAGACCCAAATAATTTCTTCTTTCTTAGAGGTTTAGTCTTTCCGTTTTGTCTTTTGAATTATATTTCCCTTTGATATATTTTATTCTCTATCAATCATTTGTGGTTGATAAAGATTCGACTCCAGTTCATATATTTGTAGAGGAAATAAATAAATTTCAGTTGCTATCAAGGACTCAAATAATTTCTTCTTCCTTAGAGTTTTAATTGGACGTTGGTTGTGTTTTTTAGTCATATTTCCCTTTGGTATATTTCAATCTTTATCAATCATCTCTAGTTGATAAAGATTCGAATTCGGTTCATATATTTAAAGTGAAAATAAATAAACTTCTTCTACCAAGGACCCAAATAATTACTTCTTTCTTAGAGTTTTAATTGGACGTTGGTTGTGTTTTTTAGTCATATTTCCCTTTGATAGATTTCAATATTTATGAATCATTTCAAGTTGATAAAGATTTGAATCCAGTTCATATATTTAAAGTGAAAATAAATAAACTTCTTCTACCAAGGACCCAAATAATTACTTCTTTCTTAGAGTTTTCATAATACGTTGGTTGTGTTTTAGAGTCATATTTCCCTTTGATAGATTTCAATTTTTATCAATATTTTGTGGTTGATAAAGATTTGAATCCAGTTCATATATTTAAAGTGAAAATAAATAAACTTCTTCTATCAAGAACCCAAATAATTACTTCTTTCTTAGAGTTTTCATAATACGTTGGTTGTGTTTTAGAGTCATATTTCCCTTTGATAGATTTCAATCTTTATCAATATTTTGTGGTTGATAAAGATTTGAATCCAGTTCATATATTTAAAGTGAAAATAAATAAACTTCTTCTACCAAGGACCCAAATAATTACTTCTTTCTTAGAGTTTTCATAATACGTTGGTTGTGTTTTTTAGTCATATTTCCCTTTGGTATATTTCAATCTTTATCAATCATCTCTAGTTGATAAAGATTTGAATCCGGTTCATATATTTAAAGTGAAAATAAATAAACTTCTTCTACCAAGAACCCAAATAATTACTTCTTTCTTAGAGTTTTCATAGTACGTTGGTTGTGTTTTTTAGTCATATTTCCCTTTGGTATATTTCAATCTTTATCAATCATCTCTAGTTGATAAAGATTCAAATCCAGTTCATATATTTAAAGTGAAAATAAATAAACTTCTTCTACCAAGAACCCAAATAATTACTTCTTTCTTAGAGTTTTCATAGTACGTTGGTTGTGTTTTTTAGTCATATTTCCCTTTGGTATATTTCAATCTTTATCAATCATCTCTAGTTGATAAAGATTCGAATCCAGTTCATATATTTAAAGTGAAAATAAATAAACTTCTTCTACCAAGGACCCAAATAATTACTTCTTTCTTAGAGTTTTCATAATACGTTGGTTGTGTTTTAGAGTCATATTTTCCTTTGATAGATTTCAATCTTTATCAATATTTTGTGGTTGATAAAGATTTAAATCCGGTTCATATATTTAAAGTGAAAATAAATAAACTTCTTCTACCAAGGACCCAAATAATTACTTCTTTCTTAGAGTTTTCATAATACGTTGGTTGTGTTTTAGAGTCATATTTTCCTTTGATAGATTTCAATCTTTATCAATATTTTGTGGTTGATAAAGATTTGAATCCGGTTCATATATTTAAAGTGAAAATAAATAAACTTCTTCTACCAAGGACCCAAATAATTACTTCTTTCTTAGAGTTTTCATAATACGTTGGTTGTGTTTTAGAGTCATATTCTCCTTTGATAGATTTCAATCTTTATCAATATTTTGTGGTTGATAAAGATTTGAATCCAGTTCATATATTTAAAGTGAAAATAAATAAACTTCTTCTACCAAGGACCCAAATAATTACTTCTTTCTTAGAGTTTTCATAATACGTTGGTTGTGTTTTAGAGTCATATTTTCCTTTGATAGATTTCAATATTTATGAATCATTTCAAGTTGATAAAGATTTGAATCCGGTTCATATATTTAAAGTGAAAATAAATAAACTTCTTCTACCAAGGACCGAAATAATTACTTCTTTCTTAGAGTTTTCATAATACGTTGGTTGTGTTTTAGAGTCATATTTCCCTTTGATAGATTTCAATATTTATGAATCATTTCAAGTTGATAAAGATTTGAATCCGGTTCATATATTTAAAGTGAAAATAAATAAACTTCTTCTACCAAGGACCGAAATAATTACTTCTTTCTTAGAGTTTTCATAATACGTTGGTTGTGTTTTAGAGTCATATTTCCCTTTGATAGATTTCAATATTTATGAATCATTTCAAGTTGATGAAGATTTGAATCCGGTTCATATATTTAAAGTGAAAATATATAAACTTCTTCTACCAAGGACCCAAATAATTACTTCTTTCTTAGAGTTTTCATAATACGTTGGTTGTGTTTTAGAGTCATATTTTCCTTTGATAGATTTCAATCTTTATCAATATTTTGTGGTTGATAAAGATTTGAATCCAGTTCATATATTTAAAGTGAAAATAAATAAACTTCTTCTACCAAGGACCCAAATAATTACTTCTTTCTTAGAGTTTTCATAATACATTGGTTGTGTTTTAGAGTCATATTTTCCTTTGATAGATTTCAATCTTTATCAATATTTTGTGGTTGATAAAGATTTGAATCCAGTTCATATATTTAAAGTGAAAATAAATAAACTTCTTCTACCAAGGACCCAAATAATTACTCCTTTCTTAGAGTTTTCATAATACGTTGGTTGTGTTTTAGAGTCATATTTTCCTTTGATAGATTTCAATCTTTATCAATATTTTGTGGTTGATAAAGATTTGAATCCAGTTCATATATTTAAAGTAAAAATAAATAAACTTCTTCTACCAAGGACACAAATAATTACTTCTTTCTTAGAGTTTTCATAATACGTTGGTTGTGTTTTAGAGTCATATTTTCCTTTGATAGATTTCAATCTTTATCAATATTTTGTGGTTGATAAAGATTTGAATCCAGTTCATATATTTAAAGTGAAAATAAATAAACTTCTTCTACCAAGGACCCAAATAATTACTTCTTTCTTAGAGTTTTCATAATACGTTGGTTGTGTTTTAGAGTCATATTTCCCTTTGATAGATTTCAATTTTTATCAATATTTTGTGGTTGATAAAGATTTGAATCCGGTTCATATATTTAAAGTGAAAATAAATAAACTTCTTCTATCAAGAACCCAAATAATTACTTCTTTCTTAGAGTTTTCATCATACGTTGGTTGTGTTTTAGAGTCATATTTTCCTTTGATAGATTTCAATCTTTATCAATATTTTGTGGTTGATAAAGATTCGAATCCGGTTCATATATTTAAAGTGAAAATAAATAAACTTCTTCTACCAAGGACCCAAATAATTACTTCTTTCTTAGAGTTTTCATAATACGTTGGTTGTGTTTTAGAGTCATATTTTCCTTTGATAGATTTCAATCTTTATCAATATTTTGTGGTTGATAAAGATTTGAATCCAGTTCATATATTTAAAGTGAAAATGAATAAACTTCTTCTACCAAGGACCCAAATAATTACTTCTTTCTTAGAGTTTTCATAATACATTGGGTGTGTTTTAGAGTCATATTTTCCTTTGATAGATTTCAATCTTTATCAATATTTTGTGGTTGATAAAGATTTGAATCCAGTTCATATATTTAAAGTGAAAATAAATAAACTTCTTCTACCAAGGACCCAAATAATTACTTCTTTCTTAGAGTTTTCATAATACGTTGGTTGTGTTTTAGAGTCATATTTCCCTTTGATAAATTTCAATCTTTATCAATATTTTGTGGTTGATAAAGATTTGAATCCAGTTCATATATTTAAAGTGAAAATAAATAAACTTCTTCTACCAAGGACCCAAATAATTACTTCATTCTTAGAGTTTTCATAATATTTATTCTCTATCAGTGCTTTTCATTGGACGTTAGTTAGGTCTTCTGAATCATATTTCCCTTTGATATATTTTTATCTTTATCAAACATTTCTGGTTGATGAAAAGTGTTAATGAAGGCACAAATTATCCATTCTCTATCATTGTATTTCATTGGACGTTAGTTAGGTCTTCTGAATCATATTTCCCTTTGATACATTTTCATCTTTATCAAACATTTCTGGTTGATGACAACTGTTAATAAAGGCACAAATTATTTATTCTCTATCAGTGCTTTTCATTGGACGTTAGTTAGGTCTTCTGAATCATATTTCCCTTTGATATATTTTCATCTTTATCAAACATTTCTGGTTGATGACAACTGTTAATAAAGGCACAAATTATTTATTCTCTATCAGTGCTTTTCATTGGACGTTAGTTAGGTCTTCTAAATTATATTTCCCTTTGATATATTTTCATCTTTATCAAACATTTCTGGTTGATGACAACTGTTAATAAAGGCACAAATTATTTATTCTCTATCAGTGCTTTTCATTGGACGTTAGTTAGGTCTTCTGAATCATATTTCCCTTTGATATATTTTCATCTTTATCAAACATTTCTGGTTGATGAAAACTGTTAATGAAGACACAAATTGTTTATTCTCTATCAGTGCTTTTCATTTGATGTTAGTTAGGTCTTCTGAATCATATTTCCCTTTGATATATTTTCATCTTTATCAAACATTTCTGGTTAATAACAACTTTTAATGAAGGCACAAATTATTCATTCTCTATCAGTGCTTTCATTGGACGTTAGTTAGGTCTTCTGAATCATATTTCCCTTTGATATATTTTCATCTTTATCAAACATTTCTGGTTGATAACAACTGTTAATGAAGACACAAATTATTTATTCTCTATCAGTGTATTTCATTGGACGTTTGTTAGGTCTTCTGAATCATATTTCCCTTTGATACATTTTCATCTTTTCCAAACATTTCTGGTTGATGACAACTGTTAATAAAGGCACAAATTATTTATTTTCTTTCAGTGCTTTTCATTGGACGTTAGTTAGGTCTTCTGAATCATATTTCCCTTTGATACATTTTCATCTTTATCAAACATTTCTGATTGATAACAACTGTTGAAGAAGACACAAATTATTTATTCACTATCAGTGTATTTCATTGGACGTTAGTTAGGTCTTCTGAATCATATTTCCCTCTGATATATTTTCATCTTTATCAAACATTTCTGGTTGATAACAACTGTTAATGAAGATACAAATTATTTATCTTTTATCAGTGTATTTCATTGGACGTTAGTTAGGTCTTCTGAATCATATTTCCCTTTGATATATTTTCATCTTTATCAAACATTTCTGGTTGATAACAACTGTTAATGAAGACAAAAATTATTTATTCTCTATCAGTGCTCTTCATTGAACGTTTGTTGGATCATCTGAATCATATTTCCCTTTGATATATTTTCATCTTTATCAAACATTTCTGGTTGATGAAAATTGTTAGTGAAGACACAAATTTTTTATTCTCTATCAGTGTAATTCATTGGACGTTAGTTAGGTCTTCTGAATCATATTTCCCTTTGATATATTTTCATCTTTCTCAAACATTTCTGGTTGATGAAAACTGTTAATGAAGACACAAATTGTTTATTCTCTATCAGTGCTTTTCATTTGATGTTAGTTAGGTCTTCTGAATCATATTTCCCTTTGATATATTTTCATTTTTATCAAACATTTCTGGTTGATAACAACTGTTAATGAAGGTACAAATTATTTATTCTTTATCAGTGTATTTTATTGGACGTTAGTTAGGTCTTCTGAATCATATTTCCCTTTGATATATTTTCATTTTTATCAAACATTTCTGGTTGATAACAACTGTTAATGAAGGTACAAATTATTTATTCTCTATCAGTGTATTTTATTGGACGTTAGTTAGGTCTTCTGAATCATATTTCCCTTTGATATATTTTCATCTTTATCAAACATTTCTGGTTGATATCAACTGTTAATGAAGGCACAAATTATTTATTCTCTATCAGTTCTTTCATTGGACGTTAGTTAGGTCTTCTGAATCATATTTCCCTTTGATATATTTTCATCTTTATCAAACATTTCTGGTTGATGACAACTGTTAATGAAGACCGAAATTATTTATTCTCTATCAGTGCTTTTCATTGGACGTTAGTTGGGTCTTCTGAATCATATTTCCCTTTGATATATTTTCATCTTTATCAAACATTTCTGGTTGATAACAACTGTTAATAAAGGCACAAATTATTTATTCTTTATCAGTGTATTTTATTGGACGTTAGTTAGGTCTTCTGAATCATATTTCCCTTTGATATATTTTCATCTTTATCAAACATTTCTGGTTGATAACAACTGTTAATGAAGGTACAAATTATTTATTCTTTATCAGTGTATTTTATTGGACGTTAGTTAGGTCTTCTGAATCATATTTCCCTTTGATATATTTTCATCTTTATCAAACATTTCTGGTTGATAACAACTGTTAATGAAGACACAAATTATTTATTCTCTATCAGTGTATTTCATTGGACGTTAGTTAGGTCTTCTGAATCATATTTCCCTCTGATATATTTTCATTTTATCAAACATTTCTGGTTGATAACAACTGTTAATGAAGACAAAAATTATTTATTCTCTATCAGTGCTCTTCATTAAACGTTTGTTGGGTCTTCTGAATCATATTTCCCTTTGATATATTTTCATCTTTATCAAACATTTCTGGTTGATGAAAATTGTTAATGAAGACACAAAATATTTATTCTCTATCAGTGTATTTCATTGGACGTTAGTTAGGTCTTCTGAATCATATTTCCCTTTGATACATTTTCATCTTTTCCAAACATTTCTGGTTGATGACAACTGTTAATAAAGGCACAAATTATTTATTTTCTTTCAGTGCTTTTCATTGGACGTTAGTTAGGTCTTCTGAATGATATTTCCCTTTGATACATTTTCATCTTTATCAAACATTTCTGATTGATAACAACTGTTGAAGAAGACACAAATTATTTATTCTCTCTTGTATGTTTCATTGGACGTTAGTTGCTCTTTCTAAATCATATTTCCCTTTGATCTTTTAATTTTTATCCATTCTATCATGTTCATAAAATTTGGAATCATGTTGATATATTTTGAGTAGAAATGAATAAATCCCAAGTAATCTCGTAGATATTATCTGTTAAATTTCACCACTTGGAATCGCAAACAAGCTTTATCTCTATAAAACATAGCATAGGCAGAACTTGACTTGCTTGGAGACAGTAGGTCTCTTGAGAAACACACAAAGGTAGTTGCACGAGAAAGGGCTTTCTTTTCTGTAGTGTGAATAGAATTCAAAGTTTAATGATTATAGGCTTGGATGATTCCGTCGCTGAGAAAGTAAACAAGGATATCTAAGACTAACTTTTACCACGTGCATGGATTTCGGATCTTGTAATTTTATTTATTGCTTCATGGACGATTCTTCTTCGATTTTGCTGGCTTCTTGTTTATTTTTTGCAGACCGCAGCAAGATTTGAAGGCAGCCATATTGGTGAAGCTGAATTTATTGTGAAGATTGGAAGATACAAGAACACTTGATCGAGATATTGGACTTTTATCGAAAAGACTTTGTTGTTAGTTTGTAATTTGCAATCGGTACTTTCTCGCTAATTTCGCTCACATCCAAAACCAAGTTTTTTGCTACAAGAGGTGACCCGAAGGAACATTGCCACATATATTATGATAATCAAGATTTCGATTTGAAGAAGCTAAGAGGCAATTTATGACATATTATTTTCGCACTATGAAGGATAGGATTCGAATCGAGTTTCCAGGTAAAGAAATTTCCACCTTGCATATGTACCCGTACCCTACAGGTAATTTCAGTCATTGTAACTTTGCACATACCCACTTCCCGCACCCTCTTAGCTAAGTCGATTAGAGAATATAAAACCCCTCTTCGAATCCAAGATTTTTAGCTTTTAAATAGACTATTAAGCATCCCCTCCATTTTCAGTAGGTCATTTTAGTCAATTTAACCATAAGATAATCGATATAGGACTGCTTAAGACCCTACCCTTCTCCATAGAACCCTCTTTATCATAATCGAAGTTTGATATCGTATTGCGAGAGAGTATCGATACTTCGTTAGGTTAATTATTTCTAGTTAGACATTTTGTAACATTTGAAGGCATATTCTTCTAATGGGTGTGAACAAGGCGCCTGTTCGCATCTGTTTTTAGAATAGGCCTTTCTCGTTTAATGTAGTTTGTATTTGTATTTTAATGTATTTAATTAGTTGCTTAGGAGACTGTTTTCGGTGTTATGTTAGCGGTTATGTTAGCACGGTGTTTTAATCGAGGGGTTAACGGGAAGGAGTTCTTCTCTTTTTTGTTGACCCTTTGCTTAAAACACCATGTTAACATAACCCCTAGCACAACATTCGAAGGGTTTTCTTGGCAGGGTGTTTTAATCGAAGGGTTAACAAGGGGGACTTCTTTCCTTCTTGTTAACCCTTTGCTTAAAACACCATGCTTAGACAAACCCCTTTCGAAAACAGTCTCCTCGGCACTAAGGTAGAACTTAACATTGTAAGTAGAGTAAGATCGCTTGAATGAAGAGGAGAAAATCGAGCAAAAATTCTTTCTGACCCCCGTCTTTTGACCGGTCCAAACGAGGCTGTAACCCCCCGTCTTCGGTGGGCATCGAAACGAGGCAAATCGGGTTGAAATAAGCGAATCTGATTGGTTAAAAACAATTGAAAGGACAATAGAATTTTCTAAATGATGATTGGTCAGAAAACAATAGAAAATTTGAATTGAAGGGCTCTGATTGGTCAGTAAACAATAGAGTGAGACCAAAATGGCTCAATTTGATTGGTTGAAAAACAATGGTGGCCGCCAGTGGCCGCTGTTTCTAAAATTTTCCCTATATTATAGGTGACGGCCCTCGCCCGCAGCCACCAAAAGGGCTCAAATGAAGCAATCTGATTGGCTAAAAACAATGACCTGTCAATCATTCGCGGCTCCCAGCCGCATTTTTTGCAGCCACCGTTTAGGGGCATGGCCGCCGTAGAAGAACAATGGAAAACCTTCAATCGCCAACAGGATTTTCTAATATAAAGACGGGGGAATATCTTTTCAATTTCTTTAGAAATCTATAAAGGCTCTTATAGAAATAGGCAAAGGTTTTCTGAGTCAAGACAAAAGAAACACTGTCAAACTTCAAAGACAATTTTCAATGAAAACAAACGAATTTTTTTGATTGAACAATAGTTGTAAGACTTATAAACAAAGAAGTTCGGGGGTAAATTGAATAGATTTAAATCGAAATTACAATGGAAAACGGGGGTAAATTGAATAGATTTAAATCGAAAATACAATTGAAAACGGGGGTAAATTGAATAGATTTAAATCGAAAATACAATTGAAAACGGGGGTAAATTGAATAGATTGAAATCGAAAATACAATGAAAAACGGGGGTAAATTGAATAGATTTAAATCGAAAATACAATGGAAAACGGGGGTAAATTGAATAGATTTAAATCGAAAATACAATGGAAACCGGGGGTCAATTCAATAGATAAAAATCGCAAATACAATGGAAACCGGGGGTCAATTTAATAGATTAAAATCGAAAATACAATGGTAAATCGGGGGTAAATTGAATAGATTTAAATCGAAAATACAATGGAAAACGGGGGTCAATTCAATAGATTTAAATCGAAAATACAATGGAAAATCGGGGGTTAATTCAACAGATTTAAATCGAAAAACAATTGAAACTTAGAGGGAAATTAAATAGATTGAAATCGAAGTTACAATGGAAGATCGGCGATTGCTTCGACATAATACAACCAAAAAGGGTTTGCGTATTTGACTTTTGAAAAATCAATACTTTGATACTTTTGAGCATCACAAGTTTACGATTATCCAATTAGAGATACGATGAAAATGGTAATGAATTCAGTAAAACTGTTCACTGTTCAAATTGAAAAATGTCAATTCCCCAGAAACGACCTCAAGCTTTAACCAGAATCATCTGCAATTCGAGCGCAAGTGGATGGCCTGACAGGAACTCTTCGCGAAATTCAAATCTTTTTTCGAGCCAAATTCTCAAGTATAGATACAGATTACCTGCAAATAGTTTAAAGGCGTTAGGATATAATTCTCTCTTAATAGCATCGCTAAAACGAATCATCAGGGAAAGGTTTTGTGTTATGGCGATTTCACATATGGTTACTGTGCAAATGTGTATGAGACAAAAATCCGATGTAAAAGAAACAATATTTTGCACATTAATTCGCAGAATTTTTCAGAGCAAGAAGCAAGAACCAAAAAATAATAAAACAAATAAATACCGTTTGCGAAGGCTCGAGAACATTCGGTGGCCAAAACAGCAAATGAATAAAAACAGGAACGCCTCCAACTTTAGACAGCAAGTCAACACAACACAACAATCATCGAGAAACAAGAATCCACAGAGATAATCTGAAATGCAGGGCAGCAAATGCTTAGAATATCGCCAATTTCAGTAAAGATATCAACCTCAAGTTAGCAGTTTATTGACAAAAATTGCAGCTTTGCCAGACCACGTTTTTAGGTGTGAAATCCTTTTGTTCAAAGTGTTTTTGTTTAAACTCAAAAAGCATTTGTTCGAAAGAAAAGAAACCTTTCAAAATAATTTCAAAAGAAAGGCTACCTGCTAGCGACTGAGGCTTTTATTATTGAATAGACCATCTGAACTGGCATCAAAATAGGGGAAATTATATATACAAACAATACAAATTAAAAATAAAAACAATACAAAATTATATACACAAATCAATTTATAAATTTACAAAAAATATGAAGGGAAAATTAGGATTCATCATGAACAGGTGACCATTTTAAGTTTTTATGAACCTCTTTAAATTTGGTAAATGCCTCAGATCCTTTCTTATTTCTGATTATTTTCCTAAAAAACATTTGCCACCAAAAACAGGTGACCATTTTAAGTTTTTATGAACCTCTTTAAATTTGGTACATGCCTCAGATCCTTTCTTATTTCTGATTATTTTCCTAAAAAACATTTGCCACCAAAAACAGGGAAACATTGAATGTTTTTAGCAACACTCGTTAAAAGGCTCTTTCACTAGCAAAGGCAAACATATAAGTGAATACGAAGCAAGCACGGTAATATTTATGGCTTGTGGTATGGGAAACAGAGGCTAAAAACGGCAAAGACACTGGCAAGGGAAACTGGCAAGGGACACCGGCAAGGGACACTGGCGAGGGAACACTGGCGAGGGAACATTTGCGACGAACACTGCCAAGGGACCCTTGCACAATAAATCTTGATAGCCATTACGATTTGATTATGCTACAAATCTTAAAATTGAGGTCTTGTTCATAATTAGGTACTATACTCATTTGAGTTTAAACCACGGCTTAAAATTATATTTTGGCACGATTTTCTACAGTTTATAATTGTTTTATCCAGATCTTGCCAAGCTTTCCTGCTACCTTGAAACTGAGCGTGATAATGTAAAAGATGAGGACGAAATACTTCTGGCTGCTATTGATGATCCTGTGCTATTAGTGTTGTTTTCTATTTTTGAGCTTATTTAGTCAATTAACATTGATAAAAATTTCGTCATTTCAAACTAAGTATCTGCATGGAGGTTTTATGGGTGAGGCTTACTATCGAAGGTGGCGGCCTATATAAATAGGGTGGCTTATAATCGATAAATACGGTAGGACTAGATAATATTATCGAACGTTAATGCATCATCAGCGAAAAAAGCACGGTTTCTGCAAACAACGGCCAAAGTGCGGTCAACAAAAAGACTTTGTGATCATGATTCCCTCTACCCTGGGTACCAGACTCACTCTATATAAAATAATTTTCTTAATTCTTTTATATAGTGAGTCTGGTACCCAGGGTAGATTCCCTCGTGGTTCACCTGGGGATTGCAGGGAAAGAACAAACACGGATACGGAGAAGTGATGAGGAAAGAACACCTAGAGAAGAAGAGGGGCAAAGGAGGAATAGGAAAGGAAAGAATAAGAGGAAGACAAAGAAAGGGAAGGAAAGGAAAAATAAGAGGAGAACAGTAAAGAGAGAGGTAAAAGGAGAAAACCAGGAAAGGGAGATAAAGAAATAATAATAGGACCAGGAAAAGGAGAGGAAGGAAAATGGAGAGAACCAGAAACGGCGAGGGAAAGGATTATAATAGAAGAGACGGGAGGCCACTTAACATGAAATCTTCTTGAGAAGATAATTTAAGTAAATATAAATATAATGGTTAATATTTAAATTAATAAGAATCGTTGAAAAGTACAAAAACAGCCTCGTACAAGGTTTGTGTAGCCAATATAAACACAGTATAAAGTACAAACACACCTGATAATCCGCAAAAGCCCTTTAGTAGCCTCCTCACAATGAATGGATGAAGTTGTTCGAAATATAAATACTTCTAAAGAAATAGTGATAGCTTCAGAAATAGTTCAAGTCTTAGCTTCAGAAATAAGAATATGATGAAGGGTGAATGACCTGCTTAATTATGAGTTTCTATTTGCAGGGCTTTGATTAGCAGGGCTTTGATTTGCATCCTATCAGTGTTGTAATGGGCATTAATTCATAGAAAGTAATTT
>NW_027019301.1:7907397-8015560 GCF_013076305.1 Rhopilema esculentum | reverse complement strand
ACGAAATTTAATAGCAATAAATAGCAGTGACAGAAAGGGGTAGAAGACTACATTTATTAGGAGTAAATTTTTTGGAAGGACAAGGAAAAAGACGAAAATTAATAGCAATAAATAGCAGTGAAAGAAAGGGGTAGAAGACTACATTTATTAGGAGTAAATTTTTTGGAAGGACAGGGAAAAAGAGGAAATTTAATAGCAATAAATAGCAGTGAAAGAAAGGGGTAGAAAACTACATTTATTAGGAGTAAATTTTTTGGAAGGACAGGGAAAAAGACGAAATTTAATAGCAATAAATAGCAGTGAAAGAAAGGGGTAGAAAACTACATTTATTAGGAGTAAATTTTTTGGAAGGACAGGGAAAAAGACGAAATTTAATAGCAATAAATAGCAGTGAAAGAAAGGGGTAGAAGACTACATTAATTAGGAGTAAATTTTTTGGAAGGACAGGGAAAAAGACGAAATTTAATAGCAATAAATAGCATTGAAAGAAATGGGTAGAAGACTACATTTATTTGGAGTAAACTTTTTTGGAAGAACAGGGAAAAAGACGAAAATTAATAGCAATAAATAGCAATGAAAGAAATGGGTAGAAGACTACATTTATGTGGAGAAAACTTTTTTGGAAAGACAGGGAAAAAGACGAAATTTAATAGCAATAAATAGCATTGAAAGAAAGGGGTACAAGACTACATTTATTAGGAGTAAACTTTTTTGGAAGGACAGGGAAAAAGACGAAAATTAATAGCAATAAATAGCATTGAAAGAAATGGGTAGAAGACTACATTTATTAGGAGTAAACTTTTTTGGAAGGACAGGGAAAAAGACGAAAATTAATAGCAATAAATAGCAGTGAAAGAAATGGGTAGAAGACTACATTTATGTGGAGAAAACTTTTTTGGAAGGACAGGGAAAAAGACGAAATTTAATAGCAATAAATAGCATTGAAAGAAAGGGGTACAAGACTACATTTATTAGGAGTAAACTTTTTTGAAAGGACAGGGAAAAAAACGAAATTTAATAGCAATAAATGGCGGTGAAAGAAAGGAGTAGAATACTACATTTATTAGGAGTAAACTTTTTTGAAATGACAGGGAAAAAGACGAAAATTAATAGCAATAAATAGCATTGCAAGAAAGGGGTAGAAGACGAAATTTATTAGCAGTAATTAGCATTGAAAGAAAGGGGTAGAAGACTACATTTATTAGGAGTAAACTTTTTTGGAAGGACAGGGAAAAAGACGAAAATTAATAGCAATAAATAGCATTGAAAGAAAAGGGTAGATAACTACATTTATTTTGAGTAAACTTTTTTGGAAGGACAGGGTAAAAGACGAAAATTAATAGCAATAAATAGCATTGAAAGAAATGGGTAGAAGACTACATTTATTAGGAGTAAACTTTTTTGAAAGGACAGGGAAAAAAACGAAATTTAATAGCAATAAATGGCGGTGAAAGAAAGGAGTAGAATACTACATTTATTAGGAGTAAACTTTTTTGAAAGGACAGGGAAAAAGACGAAAATTAATAGCAATAAATAGCATTGCAAGAAAGGGGTAGAAGACGAAATTTATTAGCAGTAATTAGCATTGAAAGAAAGGGGTAGAAGACTACATTTATTAGGAGTAAACTTTTTTGGAAGGACAGGGAAAAAGACGAAAATTAATAGCAATAAATAGCATTGAAAGAAATGGGTAGAAGACTACATTTATTAGGAGTAAACTTTTTTGGAAGGACAGGGAAAAAGACGAAAATTAATAGCAATAAATAGCATTGAAAGAAATGGGTAGAAGACTACATTTATTAGGAGTAAACTTTTCACTAAAAGAAAGGGGTAGAAGACTACCTTTATTTGGAGTAAACTTTTTGGAAAGGACAGGGGAAAAGAGGATATTTAAAGCAGTAAAAATCACTAAAAGAAAGGGGTAGAAGACTACCTTTATTTGGAGTAAACTTTTTGGAAAGGACAGGGGAAAAGAGGATATTTATTTGCAGTAAAAAGCATTGAAAGAAAGGGGTATAAGACGACATTTATTAGCAGTAATTAGCATTGAAAGAAAAGGGTAGAAGACTAGATTTATTTGGAGTAAACTTTTTTGGAAGAACAGGGTAAAAGAGGACATTTATTTGTAGTAAAAAGCATTGAAAGAAAGGGGTAGAAGACGACATTTATATGGAGTAAACTTTTTTGGAAGAACAGGGAAAAAGACGAAAATTAATAGCAATAAATAGCATTGAAAGAAAAGGGTAGAAGACTACATTTATTTGGAGTAAACTTTTTTGGAAGGACAGGGAAAAAGACGAAAATTAATAGCAATAAATAGCATTGAAAGAAAAGGGTAGATAACTACATTTATTTGGAGTAAACTTTTTTGGAAGAACAGGGTAAAAGAGAACATTTATTAGCAATAAATAGCATTGAAAGAAAAGGGTAGAAGACTACATTTATTTGGAGTAAACTTTTTGGAAAGGACAGGGTAAAAGACGACATTTATAGCAGTAAAAATCACTAAAAGAAAAGTGTAGATGACTACATTTATTTGGAGTAAACTTTTTGGAAAGGACAGGGGAAAAGAGGATATTTATTTGCAGTAAAAAGCATTGAAAGAAAGGGGTAGAAGACGACATTTATTAGCAGTAATTAGCATTGAAAGAAAAGGGTAGAAGACTAGATTTATTTGGAGTAAAATTTTTTGGAAGAACAGGGTAAAAGAGGACATTTATTTGCAGTAAAAAGCATTGAAAGAAAGGGGTAGAAGACGACATTTATTAGCAGTAATTAGCATTGAAAGAAAGGGGTAGAAGACTACATTTATTTGGAGTAAACTTTTTTGGAAGAACAGGGTAAAAGAGGACATTTATTTGTAGTAAAAAGCATTGAAAGAAAGGGGTAGAAGACGACATTTATATGGAGTAAACTTTTTTGGAAGAACAGGGAAAAAGACGAAAATTTATTTGGAGTAAACTTTTTTGGAAGAACAGGGAAAAAGACGAAAATTAATAGCAATAAATAGCATTGAAAGAAAAGGGTAGAAGACTACATTTATTTGGAGTAAACTTTTTTGGAAGGACAGGGAAAAAGACGAAAATTAATAGCAATAAATAGCATTGAAAAAAAGGGGTAGAAGACTACATTTATTTGGAAAAAACTTTTTAGGAAAGACAGGGTAAAAGACGACATTTATTAGCATTAAAAATCATTGAAAGACAGGGGTTAAAAAACGATATTTATTAGCAGTAAATAGCATTGAAAGAAAAGGGTAGAAGACTACATTTATTTGGAGTAAACTTTTTTGGAAAGACAAAGAAAAAGACGAAAATTAATAGCAATAGAAAGCAGCGAAAGAAAGGGGTAGAAGACGACATTTATTAGCAGTAAATAGCATTGAAAGAAAAGGGTAGAAGACTACATTTATTTGTAGTAAACTTTTTTGGAAGGACAAGGAAAAAGATGAAAATTAATAGCAGTAAAAGACATTGAAAGAAAGGGGTAGAAGACGACATTTATTAGCAGTAAAAATCACTAAAAGAAAGGAGTAGAAGACTACATTTATTTGGAGTAAACTTTTTGGAAAGGACAGTAGAAAAGAGGATATTTATTTGCAGTAAAAAGCATTGAAAGAAAGGGGTAGAAAACGACATTTATTAGCAGTAATTAGCATGGAAAGAAAGGGGTAGAAGGCTACATTTATTTGGAGTAAACTTTTTTGGAAGAACAGGGTAAAAAAGGACATTTATTTGCAGTAAAACGCATTGAAAGAAATGGGTAGAAGACGACATTTATTTGGAGTAACCTTTTTTGGAAGAACAGGGTAAAAGAGGAAACTTATTTGCAGTAAAAAGCATTGAAAGAAAGGGGTAGAAGACTACATTTATTTGGAGTAAACTTTTTTGGAAGAACAGGGTAAAATAGGACATTTATTTGCAGTAAAAAGCATTGAAAGAAAGGGGTAGAAGACGACATTTATTAGCAGTAATTAGCATTGAAAGAAAGGGGTAGAAGACTATATTTATAAGGAGCAAACTTTTTTGGAAGGACAGGGAAAAAGACGAAAATTAATAGCAATAAATAGCATTGAAAGAAAAGGGTAGAAGACTACATTTATTTGGAGTAAACTTTTTTGGAAGGACAGGGAAAAAGACGAAATTTACTAGCAATAAATAGCAGTGAAAGAAAAAGGTAGAAGACTACATTTATTTGGAGAAAACTTTTTAGGAAAGACAGGGTAAAAGACGACATTTGTTAGCAGTAAAATCATTGAAAGAAAAGGGTAAAAAACGACATTTATTAGCAGTAAATAGCATTGAAAGAAAAGGGTAGAAGACTACATTTATTTGTAGTAAACTTTTTTGGAAGGACAAGGAAAAAGATGAAAATTAATAGCAGTAAAAGACATTGAAAGAAAGGGGTAGAAGACGACATTTATTAGCAGTAAAAATCACTAAAAGAAAGGAGTAGAAGACTACATTTATTTGGAGTAAACTTTTTGGAAAGGACAGTAGAAAAGAGGATATTTATTTGCAGTAAAAAGCATTGAAAGAAAGGGGTAGAAAACGACATTTATTAGCAGTAATTAGCATGGAAAGAAAGGGGTAGAAGGCTACATTTATTTGGAGTAAACTTTTTTGGAAGAACAGGGTAAAAAAGGACATTTATTTGCAGTAAAACGCATTGAAAGAAATGGGTAGAAGACGACATTTATTTGGAGTAACCTTTTTTGGAAGAACAGGGTAAAAGAGGAAACTTATTTGCAGTAAAAAGCATTGAAAGAAAGGGGTAGAAGACTACATTTATTTGGAGTAAACTTTTTTGGAAGAACAGGGTAAAATAGGACATTTATTTGCAGTAAAAAGCATTGAAAGAAAGGGTAGAAGACTATATTTATTTGGAGTAAACTTTTTGGAAAGGACAGTAGAAAAGAGGATATTTATTTGCAGTAAAAAGCATTGAAAGAAAGGGGTAGAAAACGACATTTATTAGCAGTAATTAGCATGGAAAGAAAGGGGTAGAACACTACATTTATTTGGAGTAAACTTTTTTGGAAGAACAGGATAAAATAGGACATTTATTTGCAGTAAAAAGCATTGAAAGAAAGGGGTAGAAGACGACATTTATTAGCAGTAAATAGCATTGAAAGAAAGGGGTAGAAGACTACATTTATTTGGAGAAAACTTTTTTGGAAGGACAGGGAAAAAGACGAAATTTAATAGCAATAAATAGCAGTGAAAGAAAAAGGTAGAAGACTACATTTATTTGGAGAAAACTTTTTGTAAGGACAGGGTAAAAGACGACATTTATTAGCAATAAATACCATTGAAAGAAAGGGGTAAAATTCGAAATTTATTAGTAGTAAATATCACTAAAAGAAAGGGGTAGAATACTACATTTATTTGGAGTAAACTTTCTGGAAAGGACAGGGGAAAAGAGAACATTTATTAGCAGTAAATAGCATTGAAGGCAAGGGGTAGAAGACTACAGATATTTTTTGTAAACTTCATCTGTAGGGCAGGGTAAAAGACGGCATTTAATAACAGCAAATAGCAGTGAAAGAAAGGGGTAGAAAACGAAATTTATTAGCAGTAAATAGCATTGTAAGAAAGGGGTAGAAGACTACATTTATTTGGAGTAAACTTTTTGGAAAGGACAGGGGAAAAGAGGACATTTATTAGCAGTAAATAGCATCGAAAGAAAGGGGTAGAAGACTACATTTATTTGGAGTGAATTTTTTTGGAAGAACAGGGAAAAAGACGAAATTTATTAGCAGTAAATAGCATTGAAAGAAAGGGGTGGAAGACTACCTTTATTTGGAAAAAACTTTTTTGGAAAGGAGAGGGAAAGACAGGAAATTTATTAGTAGTAAATAGCATTGAAAGAAAGGGGTAGAAGACTACATTTATTTGGAGTAAACTTTTTGGAAAGGACAGGGAAAAAGAGGACATTTATTAGCAGTAAATAGCATCGAAAGAAAGGGGTAGAAGACTACATTTATTTGGAGTAAACTTTTTTGGAAGGACAGGTTAAAAGACAACATTTATAAGCAGTAAATAGCATTGAAATGAACGGGTAGAAGACTACATTTATTTGGAGTAAACTTTTTTGTACGGATAAAGAAAAAGAGGAAATTTATTAGCAGTAAAAATCGCTAAACGAAAGGGGTAGAAGACTATATTTATTTGGAGTAAAATTTTTTGGAAGGACAGGGTAAAAGACGACATTTATTAGCAGTAAAAATCACTAAAAGAAAGGGGTAGAATACTACATTTATTTGGAGTAAACTTTTTGGAAAGGACAGGGGAAAAGAGAACATTTATTAGCAGTAAATAGCATTGAAGGCAAGGGGTAGAAGACTACAGATATTTTTTGTAAACTTCATCTGTAGGGCAGGGTAAAAGACGGCATTTAATAACAGCAAATAGCATTGAAAGAAAGGTTTTAAACATTATACTTCTAAGCAATAAATAGCAATGAAAGAAATGTGCAGAAGACCACATTTATTTGGAGCAAACTGCATTGGAATCAATAGGGTGAAAAATAAGTTGAAAGACTAAATTGATCAGAAGAGAAAAGCACTTGAAGTCAAGGGCCTTAACACTACCTTTATTCGAAGAAAACTGCATCAGAAATAATGAGATAAAAGGATATACTTATTTGCAGTAGACTGCATTGGAAAGAAAAGGTCTAAAAGACCAAATTTATCAACAGAAAATAGCATTGGAAGGAAGGGATATTGCATGTAAAAGAAAGTGATGAAAATCTTAAGTACTTTTTTTTGGCAGCGATTTGCATTGAAAGAATGTTCAAACAACAATTGTTGTTGGCATCAAATTGCATTGGTATTATGTTTGGGAAACAGACTTGGAAATGGTAAGCATTTGAAGTCTATCTGGTAATGAAGTCTATCTTAGGGGATGCAGGGTTATTTCTCTGATCTCCTGGGAGCAATGTCCATTATAGAAGATCGGAGCTGTTGATGAGATTAATGGCCTTGGATTGGATCTTGTTAAGAAAGGATGGGCAAGGTTTAGGATAACACCTAAAATACGAGAGCAGTACTCCAAGGAAAGGTGGTTTGGGGACACATAAATTGTCAAGTTGTGTAGTTTAGAAGAATCCCCATCATGTAGAGGGGAACACAAATTTTAGAGAGGAATGCTCAGCAATTGAAACTGCCAGGTTTCCAATTTAGGATGGATAATACAAAAAGGTCTAGATGTGAAAAAAAAGTGAAAATAACTAAATCAGCACAATTCATGGAAACAGGAGAAAAATCAGGATTGTAACTATCTGAAATGTCAACATGCATGGTTTTAGCTTGATTATACCTAACAAGATTGTATTTGGAAGTGGAAGGAGAATGTAGAGCTCAGAAAAATGTAATCAGAGAAAGAAAAAATACTTGTAGCAGAGGTAGCCTCTAGCAGACTCTAAAAATTTCCAATGGAGTCTGCATGCAGGCTTAGCAGAGGAAGAAAGTGAATAAAATACTACAGGATACTTGGAATGTCAGCATTAATTTAATGATATGGGAGATGTAACAATAAATTTAAAGGCTATGGACCTATCAGAGAGAAAGCTGCCAATCCAATTTATGAGGGTTTAGAAAGAAGACCTTGTGTCACAAAAATTAGCTTAGAAAAAAGGCAGAGCTATACTGAAACTTTATATGACCCTCATATATCTCATATATCTGTATTCCTTGTCAATCTATTGCCTGCTGGTCAGATCCTTAAATAAGAAGTCAAAATTTGATGGTAAAATATGTGTCATGAAATTGAAAAATTCATCGCACCTTGGATAGTTTTGGGACTACTTCCTCTTCATCTTTTGTTGCTGATGCAGATTCTCTGACAAGAACAGCAGCTTTTTGAAACTCTGCAAATAAATTAGAAAATGCCATCATTCTTATTAGCAGGTTAAATGGTGAATGGCACATGAAAGAAGTTTAGGCCATAGTTAAGTCAAATTTGACATGCAGTTTAGGCCAAAGATATTACTAAGGTTTGGTTTTGAATGAAGGGGGCTAATGCAAGTAAGGAGCCCTGTAGACCCTGTTGGAATGCAAGGTATTTTTCCTAGAAATTTTGGGTTTGCATCAAAAAAAATTCTGCACTTTGAACATAATGTGATGTCAACACAAGATTCTTTTCTTAGAAATTGTAACCAATGATTGACTGTGCTTTCAGCCTAAAATTTTTTCCACAAAGAGGTTTTCTTCTTTAATCTTCTTTAAAACTTAGTCTTGACAATTGCTTCATCACAGGAAGATTTAAATTGTAGCACATACGATGAAGTTTACTTTCCTTTTAAATTTCCTCTGAAAATATAAGAAATTTTGAGAAATTTAGCTCCAATCAGGAAACAGAAAGAAAACATCCAATCTAGAGAGCTTACCTAGTGAACCAGGAGGGTTGTAGTTCTAGTTTATATGAGGTCTTCTTGCCAATTAATGTGTTAATGTGCCTTTATAATTCTATATTTTCACCCTTTCTTCAATTTGGAGTTTTAGGTAGGGGTCTTACATAAGAAACTTATAAACCAGTGTTTCTGTTACAGCAACAGGTTAAGGGTGACTGCATTTGAAAACCTTACCCTCACTCAAGTCCTTGCTTCTCTGATATAAAAATCTATTGAGAGAGCCCCTCCTTTAAGAAATTCTTGCATGCAAATCTCTTTTGTTTTTGTAAAATCATCTATATTTTTTTCTTGTTCTCTATTTCTCTCATTGTATGTAATTTATTTCATTTTTTGTAACCTATTGCTGTATTTTAAAAGATTTGCATGTATGGATTTTTTAAAAATGAAATGAACTGAACTGAACTGAATCTTAAAGCTGCACAATCTCTTCAGCTAAAACTTTTAGCTTTGTATACAAATCTGTTCATAAAATAACCCCTTTTTGTTTCTATAACTTCTTTACATTTGTGGTATCTGTTCATTACCATGGTACACGTCAAGTTGGCAAAGATGACATCTCTTCAACTCAGAAAATATTACCAATCAACATGTTCTCAGATTAATAAAACACAATGGACCAAAATACTCTTGTTGTGTATAGCAAATTTCTCTTTTGACTAATCTGTATGCTTGTATATCATTTGTGGCCTGTAAATATTAAAATAGTTGTAAGTTATTTAATGTTTTGCGTATTTGTATATAGTGGAATTTGAAATAAAAAGAACAGAACTGGAAGAAAAAGGTTGCCTTTCCCTGTTCTACATGAACAAATTAGTAATTCAATTTGAACCAACAGTTTATCCTTTAATCAAAACCTAAACATACTATTTTAACAAATTGTCTTCATTTTCGTTGCACATATAGGTTTTAAAAAGTGGTTTTGACCATTAAAAGGGTAGAAAAGGGGTTCATTAGCGGTTCATTTACGTTAAATGTAATGGGGCAAACATTTAATAACACCATTAATTAAAACTGCAAAAACTGCCAAGCGGAAAATCAAATGTTATCCAACAAAAAGTTATCGATTCAATAATCGATCAACAATCTCAACAAACCTGTTTGTCAGGAACAGATCACCCCCTTCTAATAACATATCCTTTTTCCCTATATCTTTCAACCTCCAACTCTTTTTCGACCGCCATTTTGTTGATGGCAAATTTATCGAATCGAGGCTACAATATAATTTTCGCGGTACCGCAAGGCACAACTGTTGGTCCTCTGCTCTGGCAAGAACCCAAGAAGATTACTTGTCACACTTTCAATATTGGTATCGTGACCAGGGAGAAGGGGGGCGGCTGGGGAGTTAGGAAGAAGGCTTTAGGATTTAATCGCCACAATGACCCTGGATCTTGTATTTATATTTGTTGTATATACTTAGGAAGGCGATGGATACAGTTGACTTCTCAACTACCATGCCAAGTCACTGATCTATGAAAAAGTCTTTTATTGAAGATCAGTACATCAAATAGGGAAGACTGGAAATGCCAGAGAATCCAGACGAGGATGATGAAATGAATGTAAAAATACATGAGTAAATTAACTAAATAATTAGTGAATGAGTTAATGAATGAATAAATGAAATAATGAATTATTGAATGAATGTTTTTCCCTTATCAATCTTGCGACCATTTTAGATAAAAATTATGATCCCGAGAAAATAATGAATTAATTTATAGCATAATAGGTGGATTAATAAGCAATTTCATTTTCATGCTAAATAAAATCTCATAACGAAAGGCTCAGCTTTGTTCCTTTTTAGAAATGCTCATTTGTGCTAGTTCTAGGCACACTATTATTATTGAATAGTTATTTATTGTTTTTCTTTTATTTGCTTACAATAAACATGATAATGTTTAGAAAGAGATTCATTATGTTTTATGAAGCTGCAAAGCTATCAGTTACATTTTGTCACTTTTTAATGTTTTTGGTACCGCAAAATTTGAGGATGGCACGAAATAGAGGAAACTTTCAAAGCTCTTTAATCTAAAAAGGTAAAAGTGCTATTTTCTTATCGTCTAAAGACAGACAAATATTATGCTGAAAATACATAATATAAAAGTGAAAAAATATTGGTTTTGGTAAAGCTTTTACTGAAAATAAGCTCAGTTAAAGACCGAAATCACAATTATTTCGAATGTGTTTTACAAAAGTCATAACTTTTTATAAGTTATAAGTAGGTCTGATGTATGAAAAAAGTTTTGTAAATTAATTGTTATTAGGAAAGAGACCCTCTTGGCTTAGACGCCTTTTTTTAAAAAATTCATTTTGAGACGAATATTTCACTGCCTGAATCTAATTTCTGCTTGGCTTTCGAGAGGCACATAAGCCGACGCAACATCTAAACATTTAGGAAAAATAAAGTTCAAGGCAGAAAATCGTAGTTTGTAGAGGAATCTGGTTGTTAATTTTTGGACCGAAGACGACACTTGATGATGATGATGATGACGACGATTCAAGAGGCACTTTTCAAGAAAGCTTACCAAACGATTATACCAAAAGGGCACCAAATTTTTGTAGAGCATAGCATGCATAAGTTGCCTCATTTGTCTTTTGAATCATGGTAAAATATCAATTTTCATGCTTTGAAGCTTTTTCCTTACAAAAGCACTGATCTATCTGGATTTGACACGCTTGCTGCTTAAGGTAAAACTTCCCCGTCAGAATAGCTGACCCAACACAAATAACTTGATTATTGTAAGGGCCTTAATTAGTCTATTAACCTTTTTCTTGCTAAGACAAATTAGACATTTAACAGTTACTCTTTTATTTTAAGGGAATCGTCGAAACAAGACTTTAGTGGCCTGCACTCTTTGTTTGATTTTTACAGTAGACTCAAAAGAACTCACGCAATTCTTTGTTAGTTCGTTACCAAAAGTCGGCTTGCCAGGTGGTTCCAATGATCATACAATCGTGTCTCTAGAATGCAAAAATGAAACAATTCTCCAGTCTGCAATATTTCTACGAGTGATCTGTCGTGTACAAATGAGAGTCAAACTTCAGCGCGCTATTATTGAATAAACAATAGCTAGACAATTGCGGACGTAAAATTGGCTTTGTCCTTTTAATCGTAAACACAAGAGCTAGACGTGGAGGAAAACTGTTTAATCTTTGCTGTCGCCCTGCTTGGAAATTTTGCAAAAGAAAGTTGGCAATATTAGTAACAATAACAATCAAGCTTTTGCAAAAGTCTGGCCTAGTATCAGTGAACTCTACATTTTGCACAGCAATCTTTTGTTTTCTGCTATCATTGCTTGAAATCTATATACAACACTGACTCCATAAAGTCTCCAGTCAGGCTAGTGAACTGGATGTGAGTTACGTTTCAAAATTGCTAAAAGCATTATGTTGAAGCAGTTTTTAGAGCTTTTCTTTCCTCCAATTGTTCCTTTTGAGGTGTTTTTCTCTGGTATGAATTTTAAAGCAGGGTGCAAACACTCTTGAAACCAGGTGCTGCCATCTTTGATGATCATGACGAATATTTTGCTTCGTTTGGATATTTATTTTTGTTAAAATCAAAGAAAAATAACTGAAGCCTTATAATCAAACCAGAAGAATGAGATTTGTTGGCAAGTTTGTTATATTACGGATGGAATGCTCGATTAGGCCATGTGATAAGCCTTTCGAAAATGAAAATGTCTCGAAACGATGTTTTCTAAACAGCAAGGCGTCATCACGTCTGTTATGGCCTCCTGAATTAAACATAAAACGGAAATATGAACCTACTATGGAGGTCAAAAAGATAAATTTCATTAGAACAGCACATCAAGATTATATTCCTGATATTCCATCATCAGCAGTTTCAAAGTTTAAGGGACTGCACCAAGCAAACATGCGCGCATGACAAGTAAACATTTCGATATCAAATGAGCCTCAATCGAAATCCAAACACTTGCCGTTTGAACTCAATTTACAAAGAAGGTGCAAACCTTCACTGTTTTGCGTTGCTAATAAAAACAATCATTCAAGAATCACAATAAATGCCTTATACAACTATCCATTTAGTCAAATGCAGAGGCATACACCTTGTGAAAATATTGCAACCTCGAGGTCCAATTTTTCTGCCAAAAGTCTCCTCAGTAATAGTTTTATCGTCAGAGCAAAGCTTCCAGAAATTTGCTTTGAATTTTAACACGTATGTTTCATTCTTCTCTAAAAAGGCGTCGTTTCATTGTCACATTTCCGAATTCTTAGGTAATCTTTTACAGAAACTTTTTGAAACAGTGGTTTAAACACTTCGCTAAATTTCTAGCTCAAACAGCCAACTAATTATAATTATTTTATTTGTAGCATAACAATTTTGTTTTCAACCGATGTCAAATGCGTTTTTCTGCCATAAACGTCATTGCCAATCCCCATTCACGGCGTAAATTGTTTTAAACTTTATCGGCTGTGGCACTTGGCAGCTGTTTCGCTGCCATTTTGGATTACCATTTCAATTCTTTTGCGAAGTTAGTGTGATGAGATTGAGCTCTTATTGTTACCCTCGGAGCTTTAGGAATTACGGGGCATTTCTGAAAGCTAAAGATTTCTCAATATATCTAGATTGAAAAGAAAATGTACTTAATTGGAAATGATTGCTAAAAGTACTTTTTGGAAAAAGTTTGGGAAACTTCTCTTCCAATAATCTAATACCAGTCTTTGAATGGAAGAAGAGAAATTGCACCAGTGTGGTGTGGTTAGAGTTGAAAGGGGGCTTGAAGAAAAAGATTTCTGACGAATTCGGTCAAAGTCATAAAGTCTTCAGGATATTATAATTATTTGATTCTGTAGAGGGGCCATAGCCCTTTGCTCTCTCACCTACTGTGCCATTGGATACTATTCTCAGGTGGTGCATAATATTTTTCTTCAAAACTTCTGTTGCAAAAAACCAGGAGGTTCGGAGGAAGAGATAACGATAATAAGGAAAAAGACAATTCGTCAACATTTTCACGATTGATTCATTAGAAAGTAAAAGCTTATTATACAATTACTTTCCTTCCTAGACGTGGGCGAAAATATTATCCTTGATGTAATTCTTTTTCAGGGACACCCGGCACACGTCATAGCATACCATCCGTTGTCTTATCGTGCGTAAACACATCTGGCTCTGCAAGTGCAAGAATTTCGAATCGGCGAATTTCTAAAGGCTGCAAACTGGGCAAAGAAATGCCTTGCATTAGCTGAGTCATGCTTTGTGCTTTAATAAAACTAATTATAAGGTTCTTAATTAATACGAAATCGTTTTCAGTGCTTCCCCATTGCCCATCAGTATAACTTCATGGAGCCTCCACAGTCACGCAATACAGACTTACATTAGTCTCGTTAACTGATATTTAGTGTATTACTATTATTGTGGCATAACGACGGAACTACTTGGGGCCCCGTTAATTGGAGGACCCTACACTTTATGGACCGGTCTTAGGAGACAGGTACAACATATTGCCCCTGTATAACATGAACTTATTAGGAGGAAAAGGAAAAATATAGGTAGGGTACACTTACGTCAATTTCATACACACCCCTTGCGTAGATTTTCCTTAACGGCCTTAACCCTTTACACTACTTGCCTAAATAAGATCCTATTACGTTGAACGCAACTCGGCGAATTCAATAGAGTGAATTTTCAAGCATCTTGGAATTCAAAATAGAATCCTCTTTATAAGCTCATCGCATTATAAATACTAGTCAGAATCCAATTGACAATGCTCAATGGCACACCAGATGTGCTTCCGTGCTCAAGGGGATCCGAAAATTATTCATATCTCAATGCCTGTGCAGGCAACAGTATGAAAAATACTTCATTGATTCAGAGTTGGTAGGCATTGAAATCCAGAGAAGGTGAAAATGGACTTTAAAATCAGCCTGTTTTGATTCTTTTGGAGAAAAGGAAATCCAAGAAATGGCAAAACGTTGATTCAACGACCTAGAGAATTGGTGACGACGACAAACTTTCTACAAAATCATTCGAGAACATTTGATGACTTCATAAAAATCTATTTCTAGAACATTTCAATTTGGACCACATAACCCTAAAAACAATTAGGAAATACCTCTAAAGTTCAAAATCGGTTACATGGGCTTGGTTCTAAAATCTATGGACCAGAGCTAGCAAGCACAGTTCTTTCACTTAATATATTAATTTGCAAGAAATTTATCTTATTTTGCACTTTTGCATTATCCAATGAATTTCTTTACATAGCAAAACAGCTTTTTTGTTGCCACACAGATTACCCACATGCAGTACCTATTCGTTTATAAGTCACCCTTGTTTATAAGCCTCCCTTGATTACAAGCCAAACCAACAAAACCATGCAGAAATATTTTGTTAAGGCTAATGCAAAAGCCGTGGGCCTTATAAGGATATGCTCACCTCAGGGGCTAGCAAATCAGAGCTATGTAAGGGCTGTTTATTTGAATAATGTGCAAAACAGTTTTGGAAAAAAATGGGGCTGACGTCCCTCCCATCAACCCCGGCTCCTCCGATCTACAACAATTTTCGTAAGACTTAGAATGCAATGTAGTCAAGTTGCAGGTCAGCGCTGCATATAACGTTACTTGATGTGTGGATACCCTGGGTACCAGACTCACTCTATTATTTTATATAGTGAGTCTGGTACCCTGGGTAATGTATGGAAGGCCCTACAGCGAAATTTTTGCTAACCGAGAAGTAACAAGTTCTTAACCAAAATTTACTCTTACTTACTAATTGAAAATATTGAACAACTCTTAGTAATTATGTTTTTATTCATTCAAAGGGTTTTAGCTGAATTGGCTTTTCCGACATGACAGTCATTATAATGCTTCCTATTATTGTGATTTCAATCCTGTGAAATCCAAAAAAATACGAAAGTTGGGGTTCCAATCAGGAGTGTAGTGCTAGGGGGGCTTAGGGAGCTGAGACCCCCTTGTTAATGCCGAAAATCAGCATATTACTATTGCTATTGTTTTCGCAACATTTTGTGTAAGAGCCCCTTTGTCATTTTCATAGCACTACACCACTGGGCCAAATGCTTCTTTCAACTTTAGTTACGGCTTTAAAACTATTTTCTTCGCAAAAAAGTGGGGGGGGGGCATGGCTCCCTACAACAAAGTAAGGAGGTTAACCAGTTAATAAGGAAACATAGAAGAGATAGGTTTATTTACGAGTTTTGGAGTTACAAGGAAAGTTATAAGGCAGCCCAAACTTTTCAAGACAGTCCTAACTTTGGAAGCCCAGATTACGAAATAAAAACAACATATAAATGGTCGCAAACTAATTTGGAGTGTAAGGTGGGTTGGGGTTTGATGGTGTTCTTGTAATAAAAAATATGTACAATATTTATATAAAAAACGATATTAGTTATTCAATCTTTCTCTACACTCAATGTATTCTGTACTTTAAAATCATTAAGTTTTAGGATATCTTTTTAATATCTTGGCAGAATCTCCCCCATTTGGCGAAGCAAAAGGTTGCTGTTATTGGAAACTTGATGTTTCTATCGCTTTGGAGGATCCAGTAAAAATTCTTTTATTGTTTCAAGATTTAACTTTGCTGTAAACCTAATCTTGGAAAATTCTACCCTTGGGAAAAATTCTGATGTTATTCAAGCTTATTGTCATGTAAATCATTGTGGTAATTCTTGTCAATGTCTTATCATGCTTTATTTTTCTTATGTAACTCGAAATCCTAGACAGCAATGATGTTGACTTCTGAAAGCAAAGAAAGTTGTAACAATGGCACATTTGATATGAATTAAGACAATTTTTACTCTGGGAACTCTGGGAAAAACGAGAGATTGGAAATCAAATTGTAATAATGCGCTGCAAATGTTTGGCAAATCTTCAAATTACCTGGCAATGCTTTTCTATGAGAGAACATCTTAAAAGACACGATAATTTTTGAAATAGAGACAGACCAGATTACATATAGAAAGAAATTGGAGCAACTTCCGGGGGGGGGGGGGGGGGGGGGTGGAGGCAGGACCGACTTGTCCTTGCCTATCTCTTTTTAGAGCAAGGGGTCAATATGTTTCTTCTCCCAAAATGGTATCTTATACACATTGTATAACCTGTGCAGCCTACGTAACTTGCATAATTTGGTAGCAATATGATTAGAGAGGATCTTCCGAAGTTTTTTAAGCCAAGCCTCTCGACTTTTTTAGCTATTTCCTAATTTCAGCACTTAAACTTTCTTAACACTTTTTAAACGTAAAAATGAAATATTTTACGTCACTAAACACGCGCAGTGAAATGCCATAAATACACTATATTTGTCCAAAGAACTCATAACGTTAAAACATCAGCAATCGAAGAGAATCCATTTCCATACAGTTTAGGGTACCCAATAGGTCGCCTGATTCCCGAATTCCCGCAATTTTTTAGCCCGATTCCCGATTCTCGACCATCAATTTCCGAATCTCGGTGTTATTGATTCCCGAATCGCGCTAATAAAAATTTGATAATTCTCGATTCACGCCTCCAAAAAATGTCGCTTCCCCCGAAAAACATATTCGGTACCCTCGCTTCTTCGCACCTTAGGAAATTCCTGTTCAGCACATTATTGTCACAAAACGAAACATTTCACTCTTGCACGGCAATTTTCATTATAGTTCTGAAGATCTAAATTTTTCAAGTTTCGCAGGTTTCAAAGATTCAGCCCAGACTTTTTGAAGAATCAAGCAGAACTTTCTTACAAAAAACGTTTATATCAAAACTCGACTGCTGATCTATTCAAAGTTTTCCTTATTCTAACAGCAAAATTGACTAATATGACCTACACCAGAGAATAGCTAGAGCCTTATTCACCAAATACTCTTCTTAACCTGCAGTAAAAATAAGCAGTTATCAAAAAGGGCAAAATACTATAGAATTCTAAGAGTTACATCATGAATAATCTATTTCCAGAATTGATAATTTTGGACCACACAGATTAAAATATCATGAAATAACTCTAGCTATGGAAACTCAATGAAATATGTTAATAATTGGGCGAGATATGGCCAATGAAAGATTTGAACTTGGCTAACGGCTTACTTTTTTTGGCTTGGTTCATAAAGTTATGAACACAGACCAAGTTACAGTGATTTGTTAGGAAAAGAGTATTTGCTTACTTCGTACTACCTTAGCCAATTTTCAACACATTTAGTTGATTTCGCACATTGAGTCAAACTGTTTGCAGGGTTAGTAGCTTGTGAGAAGCACAAAACGTTTAACGAATGACAATTTGATAAACATAAACACTTTTTCGTAGCTGTTATTGCAAGACTAATAGCAGTCATCTCGACTTTGCTAATATTACAGTTCATACTTTTATAGAACAAGCCTAATCCGATATATATGATTAATCTGTCTAAAAACTGACGCTACACTGTTATGGCTAGACAAGTCCTAGTGGATCCTTCTTATATAAATCATTTTTGGTTTGTAGATAAAAAACAGATAAAACTACAGATAAAAAAATACTTATAAAAAATAAGAAAGCATCGGTGGGAGTATATTTCTTTAACCTACTGACTAAAGGTATATTTGCTCAAAGAGCCTTTGGCTTTTCATCGCAGTGTGGGAACGATGGCCCAAGTCAAATTAGGCCTTTTTGTTTTTTGTTAAAAGATGTTATTATTGTGTCCTGAAAAGTGGTTTTACGTATAAAACTGCATGCTCCCCTGTGAGCCCCCACGACAGCGCCTTTGTCTCTTAAGCTAGATGAATTCGAAGCATTTGCATTCATCCCTCATGATTAGTGAATTTAAAATTCCATCTCCTTGTTGCCTAATTTATTCCAAATTCGCTGTTGGTCTTTATCCATCTATATTCACCTACCAAACCGCAAATTGAAAACTTCTACTTGACGTAGCTCGCGATTATGAAGTCTTTATGAAATTTTTAACACAATTGTCTAAAGCAATTATATTTGAAACTAAAATCCTCGGCTCTCTGTGTTTGCTTTTCGCTATCGAACTTCTTTCCACTCTGTCCCCTTTGTCTACTTTGTCCCCTCAGTATCCTCTCCTCACTACCATCTCTCTCTCCTATCTGCCCCCCTCTCTCCTTTCTCTCCTCTTTGCCCTCTCCGTCCTCTGCCCTCTCTTTTCTCTCTTTCCCCTTCTCTCCATTATCCTTTCTTTCCCCTCTTCCCCTTTTCCCCTTTCCTCCTCTTCCCCTCTTCCCCTCTTCCCCTCTTCCCCTCTTCCCCTCTTCCCCTTTTCCCCTTTTCCCCTTTTCCCCTTTTCCCCTTTTCCCCTCTTCCCCTCTTCCCCTCTTCCCCTCTTCCCCTCTTCCCCTCTTCCCCTCTTCCCCTCTTCCCCTCTTCCCCTCTTTCCAATTACATTGTTTATTAGCTATGTCGCTACATTTTTTCAGCTTTCGACTTTTGCATTTGAAATTTATCAAAGATATGGTAGGGGGAGGGAAAAGGTTTTGTAAAAACTGCTTTTTTCTGCGTACGTGATCCATTGAACTTGGAAAAAAGTTTCTGGCCTATAGTTTTGATTCCCAGATTACCTGACGTCGATTTCGCTTTTACTTCCAAACCAGAATAGCGACCATTGTTCTGAGATTTGAATCTTTTATACCTTATCGTACAATAGTAGCAGTTGAGAAACTCACGGAAAAAATCAACGTAAGTTTTTGTATCAAGATATGTCACGCAAAGGGAAATAATCGAAAATTTAGAAAAAGGAAGAAGAAGACGGCCATGGTATCATGGCTGTTTGGGATGGCAGCAGGAACTGAAAAGGGCTGTCAAATGGAAGACAGCTTTCATTTACGTTTATATTGCTGCGTTATGAACTATTTTGAACCAAGACTTGTCATATTATTGTGAAACAAATATTTGATAAAATATAGTCCACTTGATAAGAATAGAAATTTATGGCAGAGTTTTATTCACATTTAGAGCTAGGGTGTTTGATACTTGGAGGTGTCCGTTACTAGGAGGTGTCCGTTACTAGGAGGTGTCCGCTCATACAAAATGCAGAAATGGGTAATTGTTGAAACTTATAACGAAAAGTCTTAAAAAGATCACGCAATCTTACGAAGCCCGACCCAACCTACCCAAACATATGTTGGTAAGGGCCAGTCAATCTGGTGTGTGTTCTTTCTATTTCCTCTACTTAC
The DNA here is from genome assembly GCF_013076305.1 of Rhopilema esculentum. The sequence continues at coordinate 7,996,036 of NW_027019301.1, read as the reverse complement.
TCTTTCTATAGGAATCTATATACCAAAAAGAACTTTGGTTTACCCTTTCAAAACGGTTGGTCCCAGGCACTGTTCAGTGGTCCCATAACGTAGGTAAAACAAAAATTATTTATATGAGTTGACATCTGTACTCGTCTGTAGTCAGGCTCCCAAATCTGTGCTTGACTTAAACCAGGGATAATTTACTGTTACTTTTATTTTCACTTAGATTATACCTTTGGGTCTTCCCTTTTTTGGGAGGGGGAGGTTGACTTAGACCTATTCACGGGGTCGACTTTCCTACGGTTCTGAGGTCATGCAGCTTTTCACTCTACTGTTTATTTATTCTTTGATAATAGTCGCAGTATGGGAGAAATTTGCTTAACATTCTTTGCGAAAGAAACATGTTGCCATGAAAACAAATAAATGCCGCCCATTCTTTAGTAAAGTTTCTGGTAGAGTTTCACAAATGCAAAATTTCAGAGGCTTTTGTTAAGACTAAAGTGGAAGCAGTAATTTTATGAAGTCTCTTCTAATCAAGATATAAACTCGACGTTTACTCGTAAGGATAAGCCCTTCAAAATTTGAACTTTTCTTCCTAAAGATCAACAAGGAAACTTGACTTGAGAAAAGAAGGCAATTGCAATAATTAGACCCTAGAGCAGTTCACCAAGGATGAATTTCAGATCCTTTAATATTCAATTTCGGGCTTGATTTAGTAATTTATAATTGTAAAAATCATTAACTAGTAGAAAAATATCTACATTGCAAATATATTGTTAACAGTCAAAAAATTGCTTCAACAATAAAAGGACTTCAACATTGTTTCCCAGGTCTTGATTTCAGTGAAATCATGTTCCAAAGCGAACAGAAGAGATGATTTCAGAAGACATCGAAAGACCATAGCAAAAATATCTCTTGCCAAGGTTATAATGTTAAAAATATTGCCACCTTGCTGCGTTCAGTCTGCGTTATTATCACTTATTCTAGGATTCTTATGTGTCCAGTAGTCTTATCAACCAAAGCCCTTGTAAAATTCAAATTTCAATGTATTGAAAAGAGACAACCACGAACATCGCGCCTGGATAACAAAAAATTAGACGCTTACTTCTCAGGGGCCTTCAATTTCTCTAGCTTCTAAACACCAGAAATCAATGGGAGCTTCAGCAAACAAGTGCTGTACCAAATCTGTAACCCAAGATTGTCTGTAACCGATGCTTTAGTGCCATAGGATACAAGTTCATAGCCTCAAAGTTTCTAGAGATCGGTCGTAAAAGAGAATAATTTCGGAGCGCGAAGGGATTAGAAGACTCTAGGAAAGCACTTCTTTTTGCTAGAACATATTTCAAGAAAAGAAACGAAATGATAGGAATCTCATCTGAATAAGTTTCCTTCTAAGTCCTGGCACCTACGAATTGCCATGGATTGTCACGATCCTCGAGGGGTAAACCATGCCTAATTTTGAACGGGGACATGCAATTTTGGTTAAAATTTTAGACCCATAATTCCGCAAATGTCTGAAAAAATGTGACCCATAATTTCGCAAACATGATGAAAACTATACCCATAATTCCACAAAGCATTGGACATTCATTTTGTTAATGCTATATCTCCCTCCTAATAATTTTGCAATATTGCTACAAAATAGTACCCATTATTCTGCATGTTTCTTCAAATGGTACCTATAGTTCCGCACAAATTTCAAAAATTATTACCGATAATTCCGCACTTTTCAGAAAAAAGGTACCTCCCAAATAATGGCACGTCCCCGTAACTTCAAACATGTTAAGGTACTCTCCCCCGAGCCACGATCGCGCGGATCAAACATTGTGACAATTTTTTCTATTCGTTGCACTTCGTATGGATATCCTACATTCGGTTTAGAGGAAGAGTAGAAGATTTCATAGAAGAAGGCAGCAGGTTGAGTTGGGCTGGGATGATTGTTGTTGCAGTGGCCACATTGTCTCAGCCTTGCGCCTATTTGCATGTAATCTGCATATCTTTTGGAAATCATTTGCAACTTATTACGAAAAGATTAAAGGGCGGATCACATGCGCTGTAACCAAGCTGAAATGACTTGAAAACCCACTCAAGGTTTTATTCCCAGTCGAACAATGTTTTGCTGCATAATAGATTCTCTGTTAATTGGAAGAAGAGAGCAAATTGGCAAAAAAATTAATAAAAAAAGATAATAAATTCTTGTGTGACTTTGGTGTATTACAAAATATAATCAGATTTGAATAATTTTCAGCATATTTGACACTGAAAATTCATTATCATACACAATTGTTGGTACGGATGCAGGACATCGTCACCGTTGTTCTGAGTGTACATAGCCTATGCTCCAGACCCCTAACTTGAAAGTAGAGTCTGGGACACAGGCTAAGCTTACAAAGTTCACGGCTTATTTCTATTAGACTGATACTCAAGGGTGGGTGGGTGAGGGAGAGAGGGTGAGGGGAGGGGGTTGAATGGGGAGGGGATGAAGGGTAGAGGGTGAGGGAGGGTGAAAGGGTGGGGAAGGGGAAGGGGAAGGAGAGGGGATGAAGGGGAAGGGGTGAAGGAGAGGGGATGAAGAGGAGGGGGTGAAGGAGGTGAAAAGGATGAAGAGGAGGGGGAAAGGGGATGGGGTGAAGGGGAGGGGGTGAGAGGGGTTTTCTTCATTTGATTATTTGATTTGTGCGGGTGCTTGAGTATTTTCAAACACCAAAAATTTATGCTGAAGTGTAAAATGATTTAATTATTTTAAGGTGCATAAAATGCAAATGAATAAATACTACACAATTAAATTCATCTGATTTCCAACCTTACTGAGATTTCAGTTTTTAATATATTTATACAAAATTTACCTTTATTTATCTTTTTACAAAAAATATTATATAATTTTTGCTATTCTATTTAAGATATATTTGCCTCCTTTTTTCAAACAATTGAAGTCAAAATAGAAGCCGGGAAGTTTTGTATTCAATGTTGAGGTGTTTTTGTTTGTATTTATGTATTTGTGTTTATTGATCGTTTTTTGGAATTTTGTAAACCACAATCAATTTGAAGATGGCTCTGAAAACAGCAAGCATTTTACAACATATTGAAGTTTTCCTTGTTTTAAAATGCTAGCTTTTTTAAAATTTTCCATCTTCAAATTTTGTACCGCCAAAAAACGGTTCACAATCACGTTTGTAAAGCATTTAAAATAGATTTAACTAGAGTTGGAAGATGGAAAATAAATCTGTGAGATATAGGAGCATTTGCAGCTAAAAATAATTATATCTAAATATTTCGGTTTATGTTTGTTAACTTCAATATAAAGGTTCATGTTTGCTAAGAACTGTGAGAATTAATTTCTTTGTTTATTTTTTGATTGAATCATAAAAAACCTGCTTTTAGCAACCGAAATCTGTGATCTCAATCTATATAAAAAATATTTAAACAAGAAAGAATTTCCTCAAAGAAGTTTCACAGTAATTATTCAGCGAATTATCCTGTTCACGTTGAAAATTGGTTCACCGACAATGCCCCAAGTTAAGAATAGAGGAACTGGAAAACGATAGGTCACGATAGGCAACGATAGGACAAGTAACAATTGCCCATTGTTGATATCACCCAATGAGAATTTAGATGATCACCGATGGGAGTCGAACAGAAAGTTAACAATAATAGGTTTTAAATGTCAAAGATTACATATGAAGTGGTTACTGCGTCATTGCTGAGATATTTCCTATCAACCCACATCTTTGTAGAAATCCGTTTATCTTCTTCATGCTTAGAGACATCGACCGTGTTTTTAAAAACCTCGGTGACAAAATATGCTAAATTTTGTTATCAAGATAAAAAGTTGGTAAAATTATTACTCAGCCTTAGATTGCATATTTGTGTCTCATTTTTCAGCAATTGTCTGTTTTAAGAAGTTCGTTACAGAAAATCACAGATCGAAGTGAACTTGTTTTTCAAAGAGCGTGGTATTTATTAAAGAGCGAGCGATGTTCCCCTGAAACCATATAAGATTTGAAAAATAAGAATGCTTTAAGAATAAATTCAGGCTAAAAATTATATTTCTTAAGAATACCTAGGCTGGGAACAATCAAATCTGGGTTTGACCATCAAATCTGGGCAATATTTTCTGTAAATTCCCTTACAGAAAGTTCCTCTTAAGACTAGTTTCTTGCCGTTAAAGGGTGCTTCTTCAGCTGATTTAAACCTTGTTGGGGAATAGAAGATGTCTCATTAAGTTTTCTAGATAACAGGACCTGGACATTATTCTTAAGTTTAATAGCGAGTGGCAGTCATGTGCTTCCTGCATTGGCATTTAGTTAGAATACAAATGTCAGCACATCAGACCCGCTTCTCTGACGCTACATATGCATGTCAGAAATGGTTATAAGAACAAAAATGTAATGTGGACCTCGCAAATAAGTAGTTTTTTGACATGATTGGGTGCACCAATTCCCGTTACAATGTTGTTGTTGCTCTATTGTTTCACGATTCTATCTAGCAATATACCGTTAATCCTCGAATTGGCCCTTCTTCCCTGGAAAAAGCCCCACCCTAGATCTACAAATTGTCAATAAGCCCCCCCGTCGAATAAGCCTCCATTGCTACCGTAAATTCTCGAATTGGCCCCCATTTCAAGAAAAAATAAGCCCCCAGGGGGCTAATTCAAGGATTTACGGTACTAAATGCCTTCTTAAAGATGCTTAACATCAGTACCACTTTGGGTCTCAGATATATGCCGAATTAGTACGTTGTAATTAATTTCAATGACGAAGTCACAAAATATACTTTAGGATGTTTTGGTTTTGAAAATTTTATCGGAAACAATATTAATGAATAGGGCTACATTGTAAAGTCCTTCGGATAATATCAGGAAAAGTGTATCAAATTTATCTTGTTTTGCATATTTAAAGAAGTTTAAAATGCCCGTTAGCATTATTAAATCCTAAAGCAACAGTTGTAAAACCAAATTTCAATCTCGTCATCAATTTACAACTCTGTCGAACTTTACTTTTTGCTGCAGTTTGGCAGAAAAAAGATGCATGCATCTGGACATTATTCCAATAAGATATTCAAATTGCAGTAGCTTTTGCTACAATTGCTGGACTACATGAAGACAGGATCATATATCAGCAAAATCAAATAATGCAATAAGGCTTGAAAAATATCTCAGCATATACAAAATTTCCTTCAAAATATTGACATACCAATTTGTGACAAAGACTTACAATCCTAAAAGATATACAATTTGCTTGCATCGTCATTCTCTCTTGATTGTTTATGGGAAAGGGAAGAATATTCTGTACTGGCACTCTTCAAGGGCTGAAAGCCAATTGATTCCGATAACTAATGATAATTTTAACTCGCTATAAAATGAACAAGGCATGACCAAAAAGATTCTAGATGCGCCTGGAACAAGGTCACATTTCTCTCGATCTGCTCTTGATGTTAATAGACAGTCGTCTTATTTTCAACAGCGTCTCAAATGTAATAGAGGTGGTGAGCTTGCTTTATTCATCCTTCAAACACATCGACAGCACCATGTCTATTATTGCACTGTTTATTATAGCAAAACGGCTAAAAAATTATGTAGTATGTCTGGTCACAAAGATGCTAATAAAATTTTCATCGATCTGCGTGAAATTTTAAATTACGTAGCAACTTGATATTTTCTTTAAGTTATAGCAATTATTATATCATAATATTATTCTATGTAAGATTAGCTATATTATATTAAATACCACCTCTCTTAATCAAAGAGTTAACTTTTGGGCCAAAAAGAAATTATCTTTGGGTATCTACCAATTTGTTACTCTGGGTACCAGCGCCTGTCCTCTCCTAGCTTCTTAGGCTTCGGTATCCAGAATACCAAAATGGGGAAAACTGGAGACTTTTTATTTAAAGAACGAAATTTGATCAATTCAGAGATTCTTCTGTTACTATTCACTTCATAAGACATTTTTAGTTCGTTCTTGATTAAAGCAAGCACCTCTTGGTTTTTGAAAACGAGCCTCGAAAATATGTCTCAGGTCCACAAGAATCAGTATACATTTTTATAAGAACCAGACAATTTTTGACAAGGCTCGTTGTTTTTATCATTGGTTGAATAGAGGATAGGGTTTTAACATAAACTTTTCTATATTCTCAGATTATTAATTGCTTTCTATGATAACTAAAAAGCAGTTTTGCCACTCTTGTAGAGCAAATGATAACCGCACATTATTCACAGCCATCAGTGGACAAGCACCGCGGAGCGTTGAGAAAAGTGGGGGTCTAAAAAGTGGGGGGCTGAAACCGTATAAAAAGAGGCTTTTCTGGTAGTTTGACACTTAATATTTGACATTTTTTGCAAAAAGTGGGCTATAGCCCCCCAGCCCCCCCCTGCTCCGCCCCATTTCCTGTGCCTGGTGGATCAAAATCGCATATTGTGTAAGAGTCATCTCTAGCGGCCATCGCCAATGAGTCATTATGCAATCCAATTGACCGCCATCCTGTATCAGAAGCTTTATCTCAAGTTTAGACTGTGAATGACCATGGCCTTTTAAAACTTGCTCAATCTCTAGCTTTCATAAATAGAAACACTATCGAAAACTCCCAATAGCCTAAAATTCTTCTTGATCATTTTATAACTTCGCAATTGCTAAGACTTAACAAAAATAGTTTGCTTTTTGGGTGCTTTTGAAAAACCATTATGAACTGAGATCACTAACGTTTCTAAAATTGTAAATCCAAGAAAAAAAGACCTCTGACAAGAAAGGACACAACATCAAATCTTTAAAATTATATATGAACGTTTGTCCTGGTATAAACACAAAACTAGCCGTGCGTGTTGCTCTAAATTAAATTTCTGAGGAGAGCTTGGATGCTATGAAAATGGATGTTAGTAACTCTGTGTAAGTGATCCCGAGATAAAAGCATTTTGCACAATTTTGTAGGTAAATTGGTAAAATCTAACTTTTTCATATTTGTTACTTATGATGCTTTTGTTTTTTTCAAACTGGCTCTTCAATCTATGACGTCATCATCTTCGGTCATACTTACACAGGAGAATTTATCATATGTATAATATATTCATATATAACAGAAATCATACATATAAATATATATATACATATATATTAGTGCGTACGAGCTTAAATAACGATAAGAATTATAAAGATTAAATAAGTGTTAAACGTGGGAAACGCAAAGTTTCGTATTATCTAGCTAGGCCCGAAAGAGTTATTCAAAGATCACAATTCAGCTATAAGCAAACGTGAATTGAATCGTCATAAGTGATATTTTGCATACAGTAAACTCGCAATAACTCAAACCTCCCAAGAGACCTATGAAACTGTTCTTGATAAAGAATGTTCGAGCTATCGGGAACATTATTACATGATGACTGTATTGGGCAAGAGGAATGCAATATAAGTTCGACTTAGTGAATGTTTGAGTTACTGGGAGTTCGAGTTATCTGGAGTTTACTGTATATATTTTCAGTGTGCTGTGTTTTAAGTGTTGTAGTGGGTGAGTATCGGGATCTAGCCTTTACGTGTTACTGTGCCAAAGATGGCCGGTGAGCAGCAACAAAAAGCTAATATAAAATGTACTTCATGATGAAAGTATTTTGCGCTGCAATGTCCTGATTTTATGAATAGTTCGAATTTATACTGTAATGTCTCGCATCAGCGCCACTGAATTGATAACCGAAGGTCTAGTACTGGAATGATGAGGCCATTTTAAAACCCACGGGGTACAGAGTCTAGTTAGTGTGTGGCTTTATTGGATTCATAGAGAGAAAAATTGTGATGATTGAAATGAAAGGCTTCAATGGCTTGAGCCAGTAAAGAACTAAATTCATGGTAAGGTATCACTGAATACAGGAAAGAAGGAGAGTTATTGCTATATTACAACATTAATCAAATAATATGGACCGATATTATCCCAATACGATAAAATGATCGTATTTAAAGTCTCATATGTTCACCTATTCTTCTAAGCATGAAAAACACGAGATTCTTCTTAACGGCTTTTGGCCTAAACAATAATAACGTAAAATTTGACCACTATACCCTGACCGACTGACAGTAAAAACATATACATCCGTTTAGCAATAATCTGCTTTCGAATCAGTTCTATTATCAACATGCAATTGTCATTTGTTAAAAAACTGCATTGACGTTGCAACTAAATAAAGATGCGTGTCGCGTTAGATTTATTATGGCTTCCAAAAATACCAACAACACAATGCAACCCAGATGCAACACAATGCAATTTGATTATCATAAGGACTATCTCAGTCTACAAGTGCCGCTGAGCATGTCCATAGAGTTGAGAGTAACTGCTCACTGTCGGTGATTCCTGTTGTTGAACGTGCATACTTTGCGTCGTCGTGAACGCCTGTGTAACGGCCACATCCATAGGGTTAGCATACCTTGTCTGCAGTGACATCATATCAGAGGTACTTGAGGTTGAGCCTCTTGACTGCATCGCCATTGATGAGTAGAAGTCATGTGTATTTGGAGCGCTTGTATGTCTCGGTTGCGGCGATGTGATCATCGTCTGCCTCGGTAACCCCGTAACGCAAGAGTCATACAACTGATAAGCAGCATTCGGACTCATATTGTACAGGGGGTACATGGGATCTTGTGGAAATGGTGATGGGTATGGGAATTTGATTGCCGGCGACATAGCATTGGGGTCAGCTCCAGGGTACGGGAAGCCCATTTTATCTTTCTTCAGAATCTGTTTGGCTTTCCTGCGCCTTGGCTTGTACTTATAATTAGGGTGTTGGGCACTGTGTTCGGCTTGGAGCCTCTTTGCCTCATCAATGTAGGGGTTCTTCTCTGAATCGGGGAGTCTCTTCCACTCGGCACCAAGTATCTTAGAGATTTCAGAATTATGCATTCTTGGGTTATGTTGGGCCATCTTTCTTCTCCTCTCTCTTGACCAGACCATAAAAGCATTCATCGGGCGCTTAACATGTTCCTGCTTGTTTTTATTCACGTCTGCATTCGTGTTGGTCTGATTGTTATTGACGGAGGCCTGGGGAGAGGGTTGGTTCTCCATCTTAATTTGTGTGATTTGGCTCATCTTTGGGAATCTAGAACCTAATTGAAAAAAAGTTTTAAAAACGTCTTGCTAAGAATATTTTAATACATGCAGAACAAAAATAAATTCAAATTTTTAAATTTCATTAATGAAACTTTCATGGCCTCTACCAAATATTTTAGAATTGAACACCAAGTCGGCAACGGAAAGGATTTTCTTATCCTTTATTTTCAGTCATACCCCTGCAAAAATTGCGAAATATGGTCGATTATAATGTTATGCATGGGTAGTTGAATCAGTACAAAGAAGATCTTTCGAAATTGAGGAAAAGCTTAAAATGTCTTTCTCTTTCCAAACAATGAAGTTCTTGTAGGAACTTTAATTGCCCATCACAGAAATTATGTGCTATTGTCACGCAACGACACGTAACACGAAGTAACATCCACGATGAACATATTTCTCTGTTTAAATTACACTAGCGTGTAACATGATCATTTTATCTTCTATTTTATGCAGAAAGGTATGAACAGCTTTAAAAATGCTTGTATCTCTTCGCTAATCGAAGGCACTCAACAAGAGAATGCACTGTTTGATGTAAATGCTGGAGTTTATAGTAGGGTGTAAAAACACCAAGCAACTGAAAATTGAATGCCGTGATATAGAGCAGTTGATTAAAACTATTGAAGGCTGTGTCAGTCTAATAGAGGTTGAGATAAACACAGAAAGGTATAACTGCGATTAGAACCCATTCAAGCAGGTAAAGAACAATTCTTTGTTAGGGTTTATGCGCTGACATGAACACAAGAATTATCCATACAGTAGTTACAGAGCTTTGCACAGCCAATTCTTTTAAAACATTTATTCAAAGACACCATTTTGTCGATATCAGAAGAGTTTTACAACCGGTTCATCTTTCCTTTAAAATAGGTTGTGAAAAAGAATTGTTATAGAACAATAAAAAGCATTTATTACAGCATGGAGAGTAATAAGCGAAAGTCTGTGTCTTCTGACATCGAAACACAAAGCCTCTACATTTCAACATTATCTTGTTAAGATTATTCGTAAGTTGCCTTGAAATGACATGAATTAACGACTCAGTAATATCAGTGCCTTTGCATCGTCGAAGGTACGACTTGTGTGGGTTTTACAAGTGACTATTCTAATAAACTTTATAACAAAACTCGATTACGGGAGATTTTTGACAATGATGCTTTCGCTAATCAAGTTTAATTTAGTAAGCGAAAAATAGTTGAGACAGAGCAGTAACTAAATCAAAGTTAATTTAATGTTTTTAGAGAACCTTGGGAAAATTCAAAACGCTTAAAAGAAAAAAACAGAGTGTTATAATGGTTATTATGTAAAAGATAGATTGTTTCTTGTAAAGTTGATTATTAAGGAAAGAATATTGGACTGAAAATAAATATTTGTTTTCGAGGTAAGTCAAGGAGCGCTGAGATACAACGACATCGTCAGTTTAGCTCGTAAATTCATCTTTAGGAACTCTCATTTTATGAACACAAACGGAGCGAATATAGCCTTAAAGCTGATTGCAATTTACGCCGAATAGTTCTGCGACCGTACAGCCTATCTTTACATAACACGAATGGGCGGAATCAGGTTCAAGTAATTTTGTTTGCGTAACGGGACGGATAGCGCTAGCTATCAAGTTATTTAAAGTACTTTTTAGCGAGTAAACGAATGTGTCTTTGTTTATCTGAGAAATTCTTGACAAAGTGTACAACTAAACGAAATACCCTTTCTCGGTTTTAGAAGAGAGTATAGGAAACTTTCGAACATCTGACAGTTAGAATACCTTGTCTCTAGCTTTGAAAAGTCATTGTAAAACCCTTGCCTGGATAAAAAGTGTGCGAAACCACAGATTGATAGCCTCAATTGACAATCTTATGATACGGCAACAAAAAGCTGTAAAATTGGCTTTGAATTGCGAACAAAAACTTTCAATAAACGAAGCACATTGTTAATGGCTAGCTACGGCAATCATAGGGAAATCATACGGGCTCTGCGATTAAAAGTTCTATGAGCATTCAACACAAGTTACCACTCGAATACAGACGTGAATTTTTAATGACGAAGTAAACATGAAATTTGGCAACATATCTCAGCGAGTAGACAGGAGCGGCCATAATTTAAGCAGTGAACTGAATCAAATAGGATAAGTTTCCTTTCTTGCATAGAATTAAAACGTTGCTCAAACGACAGTTAGCATCAATCAACATGCGGTAGAAAATCATTTTCCACCGACTATATATGAAATTATACTCAAAATCTAAATATTAAAGTAGGAATTAATTCGGGGAACTGCAAATTTTTTTAAATTTGAACAGTTCACCCAAGTGAGATAAAATCGATGTGCAAACGCAACGAGAGTAGAGTTTGCGTAGAGCAAAATTGGACAAACTAAACAGAAGTCATCAACGAAACTATTGAATTCTCACCTCAGCGCACAAATCTGTGTTGTCGTATTTGTCTATGACCCTGCTTTCTTCGTTTGTATAAGATACCAAAAGGTCAACTTTTCTTCGAATTTCTTCAGAAATGCTTTGAATGGTAGGAGGGCGAGCTATTCAAAGACACTAGGCCGCTCGTCTATTCAAGTATGACACGACTATTCAGATCGCGCTCACTGGCTGAACAACAGCCAGAAAGCGCGCGCACTCTCTCTTACATTCAATTCCAGCCAATCAGCACGTGCGTTTTCCCCCGATAAAGACTCAGGGGGATTCGCAGCGAACATCGAGACGGGGGTAATCGCCAGCAGCATGCACCGGCGTTCTCAAAGGATAATCGCAATAAAACTAGAAAAATGCTAAAAAAACATCTGAAATAGCACGTCCGCGACGGTTACTTCACTGATCAAATCTTGCTACTACATCGTAAATTCTGGCGTTACAGCGCTTTGCGGAGACATTACTTCCCGCGCTACATCTCTTGATGTGACACGAAAGCTTACATTGAGACGCGTTCTCAACCCTCATCCCTTTTCTAATCACCTTTGTGAAAATCTATCTATAATAAAAAGATTCACATAGGTTTACTAGAAATGAACTAGTATTTAGAAACTATGACGCAAATTTATGTTCCTAATAAAACAAATAACTTTGAAAACGGTTCTTTCGTAGCTTAGCCTACAACATGAATTTTTCTCGAAAGTTCGGCGACTTTTCAGCAGGCTTATAGCACAGTTTCTGATAATGTTTTTCACACAAAAAACAGAAAGATATGAAAAAATCGAACAAAAAAATTATTCACTGTCGGCTACCAAAGTTAAGTTGATAAATTTCCAACTTACGTCAGGCGTGAAAATCGAATTTAGGCCGGGGTGACCTCGAGCAAGATGAGACAAAAGTTGACAGACAAAAGTTGTTATGATTGATTCTATCTCTCGCCAAACGGACGAGAACGCTTCCAGAATGATAAATTTAGAAATATTTTCTTTACTTATTTTTTTGCCTTATCAAATCGAGGCAACAATTTTCATTTTCTATTTATAAAGTTGTCGTAAGAATTTGTAAGCGGAACTCAATCCAATTTTGAAATAAGCATCACAGATGTCGAAAGTGTGAGGTTTTTTTCAGTTTCATGTTCAAATTTGTTTTTCAGTTGAGAAACAAATTCAGAAAGTTGACGAAATCTTTTTAGGTGAAGTCAAATCTAACTCGGCGAATCAACGAGCAAAGTTCGTGTCTCCGAGAGTCTCGTGGTTGTCTAATGGAAAATCAAACACGATGAGAAATTTGTGTGTGTTGTACCTTAGAGCTGTTTAAGGTGTCCATGTTGGATTGGCGAAATTAGTGAACAAAGAGTAGAGTTGCCGAAGTAGCTATAAGATTCTAAGGTGATTAGGACTTGAGGGGGCAGGATATCTGCTTCCCCCTCCCCTAAAATATGTGCTTCTTTACGCACCCCCCATTTGCAACTCGGTTTGGTTCGATACCGTTATATAAATAAACTTGACATTCTTTGCTGTTCCCTTTCCTCAACAGTAAGCATTTCTATTGCTTTTGAAATTGTTCGCCCATCTTTGTGAATTTGTTTCGCCCATGACACGCTTTAATAAAAAATAATTTAAATCTACATAATGAGATTTTCCGTGCCACAAGCAATATGCGAGTCTTGCTTTTAAACGATTTTGCCGTCTTTCCAGTTCAGGCCAGTAATGTCAAATATCAACCGCATTTTCGGATTAATTACGTATTCAAATACAGGCTCCCACTTTCGTAAATCAAAAGTCAATTGAAAAGGAAAGCAGAAGATAAAGTTTAATTGTACACATGAAGGCAAAGTGACCAAAAATAAACCGCTATCTTATACTGAAATTACTTAGAATAGGTATCAGAGCGTGCTGTCATCTGTCTGTCTGTTGAAATTTGGCCAAGGATATTCTGAATTGCTCCTTGGCCCTAGCATTTTTCTAGACCAAAAATTGCAACGACAGAAACTCGCCTAACAAGTATGCACTGGAAACGTAACACAACAATGATATTGAAAAATAAGAGTTGTGGGGGTGTGAGCAAGATAATAAAGGAGATATCTTGGTGTGAGTAATGCTTCGATTTCAAGAAATATGGTTTCAATTTTGCAATACGGTTTTAAGAAAACTGAAACTGGAAACTGAAACATTTCTCTAATATAACACGATTTCTATTGCTAAAATATTGGGCATCCATATATATTCAATCAATATTTAATTTAATTTTGGTGCTAGAATTTCTGGGAAATATAGTTTGGATTCAAATATCAAGATGAAGTGATATTGATAGAAACGTTTTTCTTTCTAAGATACAGTTAAGTGTTATATTTAAATACAGGAATTTTCAGCAAAGTAACAAATATTAATTTCCTTCATCTGTCAAAATTTAAACAAGAGATCGAAACGTACCCGTTGCAGAGACTCAGTAATGCCGAACTCAGTTACGGAAGGTGCTTTCTCTTGTGGTATTCTGTTGTAAGAAAATATAACAAATCATGAAATCTAATTTCGCACAGGGCCACCGACTTGCAATAACCACAGGCGTCAATAGCCATGTTTCCAATGGTCAACAGACACTAAAGGGTACAGACGCTTAGGCAAAAAGCTCCGTTGCATTACAAATCTTTTAGGGCATTAAAAAGATATAATACGAAAGAGACTACATAATTCGCTTTGTAATAAGGATCCAGCCTTACAGCGCACCGAGTAAGCTTGTAAAATTTCTTTGGAAAACAGACAGCGATAATCAGGCAAATATGATATAGAAAATCACCAACGTTCATTTGAAAGAGCACGAGGATTAATAATTTCTCTAACCAAACGTATCTGTACATCTTATGTTTAAGACAATACATTATGAATCGATCTTAGTAAAGAGGCGAGTTAAAATCAAACACAAAACAGTGAGTTTTTTCAATTCCTTTATTCATAGACCAAGGCTGGAAGAAAGCGCATAAAATGATATGTTAGATAATATTATTTTACATTGAAATCGCATTGGCTATGCTTTGTCTGAAAATTAAAGACAAATTTGTGAGGGATTATTGTTTCTTCTTTAGATTTGGTTAAATGTCGCGCTAAGTTGTTATATGCGAATGGGTTGATAAGGCAAATTCCTATTGAATATGCATATAATGATCTTGTTGAAGTATGGCCTCTCAATAAACTAGTGTAACGAACGATAAACACACATTTCTGAATCGTTCGCTCAAAGCAATGGCAGTACGACTTTGTCAATCGACAGTCCAAGTGGCGATTCGCTTGCGAATAAACGCTTCCGTGGAAACATGGTCTTGGGATGGCATCGAATCGACACATTTAATTAACTAAATTCGACCTGCTGACTCAAGACACCAATCGTAAGTTATCGTAACGTTACTCAAGCGCGGTTTTCGCTGTTTCTGCAGGCGTGGTTGAAAGGCCCTGCGGAATAGCTAGCTTTCGTTGAGTTTGAGTTGATTTAAAGCTACAAGATTCATGTTCACACGAATTTATGCTCTGACTTTCAACTAAACTAATTTCTGCTCATTTGAGTACTTCAGTTTCAAAGCCATGTTCACTGGCTAGCTTTAGCTGAAGTCAGATCTGAAGTTTGGAGGCATAAAATCTGTAGTCGGATGTTTACTCTATATTAAAATCATGGTGTTGTTTTTTGGCGATGCAAAAATATTGGAGAAAGCTTTTAACTATCACTTGTGTGGCTAACGTAAAAACTCGTTTCGTTTTCCTTATCAGATACGGTTTCATAAGCGCTTTTTGTGATGTTTAGCCCACTGCAAAACCATGTGATAATTGATAAAAGTCCCGAGGCCATGCGATAAACAAAACTCCACCCCCGAGTCTAAATCTAGACTCGTATCTCATGCATAGCGCACAAACAAAGACCAACAGATATAGTCAATTATCCGCGAGCTTTAATTGCAAACAAGGAGAACATGAGTTGGACAAAAACAAAATTTCAAAGGAGTTGTTTCGAGCAGGGGAGATTTTTGCCTCTTGGGTATCTGCTTTTCCCCGAAGGTCTCTTTAGAAAGAGTACAGCGGGGCGGAATTTTCCTGTTATCGATGGACAAAGCGCGCGGTCAGGCGCCAACGGCGATGCTAAGCACATTTCTAGGTAGCGTTTATCCGTGCATTATTTCGCGAAATGCAACGGGCAGCATGTCTCTTTATGATACGCAAAACTTTATTCATGCGCATTTGTGACTGTGATATCAAGCAACGAGAAAGGAAATGGAATTGTTTTGGAACTTGTGCGCACTAGGGGCTTTCGCTTAATTT
This sequence comes from Rhopilema esculentum, assembly GCF_013076305.1. Next base: position 7,980,264 of record NW_027019301.1, on the reverse strand, counting down.
CTTTAAATAAACCCAGATTGCATCTCCCACCAAAATAACAACATTTTGACAATATCTAACTATATTATGTCCTCTACAATGATCTTAGTTTGAATTTCAAGCCGAATGTGCAATCAATATATCTGCATGTAAATATAGCACCCTGTGTTTAGATTCGTCAAGGAGTTTTTATGCAATATTAATGTTAATTATATATGCTGATTTTAAAGACGTGCTTAAATGATAACGTTATGAAATTCAAAAATTTTTGATTGGTTATACGAAGTTCTTTTCTAGCAATCTCTTCCATGTGCGAAAAATCTGGTTAGCTACTCATCGACAATTGTGCTATGTAGAACAGAGGGGTTGGGGACTCTTTGGCTGTCACCCCACAGCTTCCAACACTTAAATAACACCTTAAGTATACCTACGGAATTCATAAGCAAGAGAAGTGTGTGAAAACAACGATGAGAGCCAATTCTTGGTAGAAAATACTGATTTTGCACAAATCTGCTCAGGGTGTGGAGCGGGCAACGTTCAAAGAGTCTCCTATGGCCCATTTTCAGATTCAAACTTCGCTATATCCCTCACTTGCCAAGCCTAAAACCCCTGGGGGGTAATTCCCCTCCATGGAATTAGACAGCCCTTCGCCGCTCATTATGTCCTGGGATCTACAATTATGAAATTAATTTTTAAATATCTTGTTTGATCTGCCGCACAAATTTAAGGTGTGGTATATGAAATTTTTTATTATACGGCGTAGCAACCGGGGGTAGACGGCCAGGTAACTGCTTTACATCTTTCCCGGACTGATGTAGAATAAACAAAGCAGTCTTGCCATGGTTGAACAAGCTTTCTTTAAATCATTTGATGCTGAATTTTTTTCAAAAACATGAATCTATCAGGGAGTTTCAATATGTCGTCTTTGCATTTGAAACATTTTCAAGGAGGTTATCGGCAGCATCGCAGTACACTGTTTGTTTAGGCGAACGTTAGAAATCAGGTGCACTTAGTAGGCCGACCTCCATAAACGTTTATAGGGGCTCTGATAAAGAAAAAATGATTATAAGGAACGTATGAACAATTTTCAACTATTGATCTCAACGAAAACAGCAAGCACATATGGAATAAGCAGCAACTTTGAATTAGTTAGCATTTCTTAACACTGTCTGTTGGGGATGAAATTTATATGCATTATAAAACTGGAAATAAAAATAAATGAACCGTAATGTTTTGAAAGGCTTGGCAAGGATAACTGCTTCGAACTTTTTTATAATGACGTTTTTTGACTGTCTGAAAATGCTTTATTTCAATGAATCCCTTGTTTTATAGATATCTAAATATGTTTTATAGATATCTAAATCCATCAAATTATATCAACACTGCCTTACATGAATGCATCTTTAGATGGTGTCAAATCAGCTATTCATTTCAGAACGGTGTTCGTGTTTTTATGAATCAAAGGACAACAATATATTTGTTATTACGAATGCGGATATTATTCATTCGAATGTTATGAAAAAATAACCGGACTAAAATATGTCAAGTTACGTCAGCACTCAAAAACATCCATCGTGGCAATTCTCATTTGCGTTGCCAAGGCCCCAGATTTTGCAAATAGCGAGATGTTTGTACAACTATTCTAGCTTTGAAAAGAACGAGGACTATTCCATGTGATCGATCTCAGGTCCACCAATGACACTGCAGCACACAGGATATTTGAAAACAGTAGCCTGTACGCTTGTCATTGCCGTATTCAATTAGTTGAAAAACTTACTAGAATTTCTCGTGCAATGATAACTAGGATTTTCAGTTTCATAAAAATAGAATTCTTTTTTTATTTTCGGATATATATGGGAATGGATGGAAGTCAAAACCATCGTTAGCCACTCTCGCAGTGTAGCAAAGCCAAAGTGTTCCGTCTTCCATTATGTCCTTCATTTTAGTTAGTGGCAAGTGTTTTGTTTTGTTTGTTAATAACTTTGTTTTCAAATAATTGCCTCAGGGTGAAAAGTATAAATATCATCTGTATTTAATTACAGAGTGAAACAGGTCATGTAATGATAAAATAATCTAGATAGGATAATGTTTGGGTTGATGGCAATATGTGCTTATAGGTACGAGAAAGGGTTCTCGTTGTCTTGAACATTTTTTAGCAGAAGAGCTGATGAGCAAAAATTTGGCCATGTCGAAAGACGCAAAGCACTGTGGGTGGTACAATTGGTGATGCGTTCTGTTCTGTATGGTGATTCCGCCATACATTAAAACGATAGTCAAGCACACTTCAGGTGAATCAAGTTGGCAAAAGCGGGTGCAACGATTGCAAGGAAAGCCGAAGAGATTTTTTATGAATAATAAGAGTCAGCTGTGGTTTGACTCTTGGAAAAAATTCGCAACTGTTATAGACAGCGATTTCTTGCTTGATTGTTGCAACAAAGTTTATTTTATATATTCATGATAAAGGCAATGTTTGCACAATTAGCATATCTTAAAAGAAGTGTAGCTTTGTATTAACCAATCAACGCACATGTAGCATGGTCTGAGCCAATCAAATGACAAAAAAGCTTGATTCATCTCAGCATTTTGTCAGCAGTTTTTTATGCAACGTCTCTGTATTGTAACTAGCGCCTCAATGAAAGATGTTACTCTGCTAAATCTCTCGTAGTTTTTTCATAAATTTCGTCCTATAATAGCATTAACATTCCTCATTTTATAACCCATTTTTAAACAGACATCAACTAGTCTTCTGAATTATAAAGATATCCATTACATTTTTACGGCAAAAAGATCTTCTGCAGTTAAATGCTTTGGTGTAGCTGTCTGTATTTAAATTTCGAATGTTGTGGCTACATGTGAACTATATCCGTTTCTTATGACTCATTTAGCTCTTAAAGGGCATTACAAAGATTGGCAAAGATTATGCTCTCAACATAAAATGCAGAATACTTCTATGCTGACGATCTTTATTGGAGTGCTACTTATTTCTGCTGAGACTTCTAGATGCTTACAGAAGAAGCCAAACATTAGGAAAAGCCTATTATCTCAGATTTACGTTCTCATGTAATGTGAATCGGTCATACTGGAATTTTTTGACGATCTTTTTAACCTGAGTGCTATAAGATCTTAAGGTGGTTATTATAGCTATGTATTAGCTTTGCTAAAGGTTGAACATCATGTCTTTTGGGTAATCTAGAATTTCCTCATTAAGAAACATTGCCGACGCCTCAAGAGCTGAAATCAACCAAAATATCACGATACACAGTTGTTAACTAAGGTTTTTGATAAAATGCGTGTTAACGGTTAGAGAAGCTAGGCGGTTGGTTTTGGAAATCACAAACAACAGCGTTAGTTGTAACAAAGAAGATTCCCAAACTTGAGTCTATCCAAGCGGGCAAGTCTAGGAAATTGAGGACTTCCTCGTGGACATAAGCAAATGGTAATTAATAATCATTGCGTTTAATGAGTGAAGAGGCTTTCCAACAGTGTTTTTTGGAAATTTCAAACAACTGCGCCTATTCAATGAGCTCACCAGAATGAATAAATCATGTCCTTAAAACAATGTTCATGATCATATTTTCTACAACTTTATTCTGAGCATTAAACAGTGTGCATCAAAACAAATGGCGAGAAATCGACTTTTTAGAAAATTGCCGTGATATGCATTTAATTTGCTAATGCTGCAAGCAATGCGGTTTCATTAAAGAATAAGAGATTCGTCAGGTAGGCCTTGCTCATTCATAATTTACGCGGCCTAAGAGATGTCGTATCTTCATCAAAACAAATTATCATAAGTGATCGCAAAAAAAGCTTCGAATCGATTAGATATTTTATAAATATCTCTGTTTATTTCAATCAGACAGCTCTCTTCGCAAAGCGCAAATGCCTTTTGTTATGAAAACATGATCGCTCGTAAATCAAATGGCGGGACCATCTCACGTTTGGAAGCATCTTTCCGTTGGTTTTGGAAGAGACATTGGAGAGTGCGCATCGGCATTAAACAAAAACAAGCGATAGCATGCTATAAGCTCGTTTTATCTGTCACCTTCAGTCTTCCTCTCTCCTAGAACGTTCTTAATGTTTTCGAATTTTGAAAGGGAATTTAGAGCTTGCAAATTATAGCGATGTCATCTGGAGATTATGCTAGGGATGTTAACACTGATCTCAATTCCATAAACACCACTATACGCAGTTATTTTGTCTATAGAGTTGCGATTCATTATAACGTATGATCCTAAACGTTGAGTTATACCATACCGGTCTGTGACCAGATCGGATTGATTTCAGTCCGGTATGGAGTGATTTTTGAATGTAGCAGCTGCGGTACACTTGGACTGTAGTGCCTTCGAATCACATCGAGACCGATGCGCTTCTCCGATCAGCTTGTCGAAACCTTTTAATGTACATATTTCCTGAGAAGCGTTACTCAAATCGGATGGAGTTGCAATTGTAGTGTTTCAAGATTTGTATTAGAGATTTATCAGGCTTATTTTGTCCATAGGGCCAGTTTGAGTGCTTGAGACATTACTGCCTCAACATGAGTCTGTAATCAAATTTCGGCAGTACCGCGTAAGCACATCGAGTCATTCAAGCCGGATGAATATATTTAATTTGCTACTCAAAGGTACCTCAGAAACATACTCTAGCACTACGTTGTTAATCTAGGGATATTTGAAGCCATAAAAAGCAGAGCTAGATGGTCCAGTCCTAACCCTACCTGCCCCATGCTTTTAAAGGAAAAATACCTTTGGGCATTGACACGGAACAGCTGGGATAGCAAGACTGAGGTGTTTGTAGCCGAGTCTGATCTCAGCTTAACGCTGCCGCCTCGAAAGTTGATCTCAACGACTAGAAAGCGGCAATCGATGAATAATTCAGGAGAATCTGAATAAAGATTAAGCAAGGGGTACGGTCTACTCTACCAAAGCATCCTTGTTCTCTCGTAGTTTACAAGACCTAGCACATGACACCTTTGCACGCACTAGAATCATGGCGTTACCTTAGAGGTAGAACATTCCTTGCAATTTCGTCTGAAAACTTTATCCAAAGAGCTTAATCAAGGTTCTCCCGTCCCAAATGATCGTCGACAAACAGTTTAAGTGCCGAAGGTACGGTCAAGAAGAATTTGATGCAAATGTACTTTGAATATGGTTGACCATATAAATTGTCACAGTGTTTTTGCAGACTAAATCGATTTTCGAACTTTTGCCTAGATGATTGGCTCGATGCCTATTACCTCACTTTATTGGCATGCATGTTTTAGTAAAAAGATCATTCATGTCAATGTAGAATATTGAAGGGAACTTTTGTTTGAGTACTTGACACACCGCGTAACGAATAAAAAGAAAAAGGAATGTCGTTTCAATTCGATGGATCTTTATACAGCAATATTTTTGCCAATAAATAACACGAACTGAAAGAGTATCCAGTAAAGACTACGGAACACGTCACTAACCTACCCACTAACACGTTTTCCTTCTTCTCAACAACCTTGCTAGTACACACAAAATTCTGATGTTTTGTCAAATTTGGCTCTCTTTCTTTGCTGCTCCTCCACAGTAGACGTTCGGAAATAGAGCTCATGGACGAAGCTCAGTACAAAGACTTGTAGAACCTCTGGATTGATCGTAAACAGAAATTGCGCAACCAGCTAGGTTTGAATGCTGTCTATCCACTGCTTGAAAATTCTCCCCTAGAAACTTCTCTCTCGCCTCCTCTTCGCATCGAGGCTCAATGTGCTAGCACAGATTAATTCACACTAATTGGAGATAGCTCCTGATTGGCTGTCTTTATTCGCTGCTTCAAATGAAAACAAAGGACCTTTGCAACACCACATATAAATACCGCCAACGCCCATATGCAACCTCTGTATTCTCTGAGCGTCCAATTTTTGTTTTTCGGCTAGAAATATTTTTTCTACTTTTGTTTACACTTCATATAAAATCTGGCAGATTTAAACTCATCACAAGATAGACTTTTCTTATCAGGAAAGCGTCTTATCAAGAAATCATCCTCAAAACTGAGAACAACCTGAAGCTGAAGTATTGTGGAAGTTAATTTCCATTTGGTATCAATAACCAATTATTGCATGTTACAGTTCAAATGCTTGTATGAAATTAAGAAATTAAAAAATTAACAAAAGAATAAAAAAAATGTAGCTCAAAATTTAGAAAATCCAATACAGCCTGAATCTCAATACCATGATTCTTACATAAAAAATGTAAACCCTCACCTGCCTTTCTGTGCATGCAGAAAGAATGTGTTCACTGCTGAGGGTATTTTAAAAGATGACGAAGATATTTGAAAAGATGACAGCAGCATATGAAAGCCTTTCATGGGACGCACTGCGTGTTGTTTTCAAGGCAACAGATAACAGAGGCTATTGTGACATCACGCGTTACGTCAAAGAGTGAGAGCGAGGGCATACGTTCCTTCAAGTCACTTTATGCAAATAGCCACAATGAACCCTGCCCAAATGAGTATTGAAATAAAATTCCTATTAAAATACAAGGTTTTATTAAGTGTCCGGCTGGAAATGATTAAATTGCTAACAATTTGTTTTCTGAAGGGTGGCATATCTTGATAACTGCGGGATTTATATTCACATACTTAGAATGACAATGGAGAGTTTAAAAAGTATCTCTTTTGCTGAAGAAATCATACATTGTACTTTTGAGATTGAATAAAGCGAGTTAATTCAAAAACCTAATAGAAAAGTGTGGGAAAATGTTGAATAAATCAGCTTTCTGAGATAAACGACTATCTGTACAAGATAACGGTTCTGTTCTTTTCATTCGACATAAAGAAGATCTGCTTTTGAAAACCTCTTGTTTTGAAACGCTAACAGTGCCTTACCAAAATCCCCAATGACAATTTTGAACGATCTCTGAAGGTTATACAAATTTTAACAATGTCTTGACAATCGCGTATAAGAACAGAGGATTATGTGCAAAGAAAGTCTAATGACTTTCCGTTTGGAGCTAATAAATACGTGGCTTGTAGTTTCTATAAAGCAGTTGTTCGCCTTTTACGAAAACAATCTACTCAATATATGAGCAGTTCTTGATCTTCTTTGAGAGCCAATTCACTTCTTTGTGATTAATATAAGATTCCAAGTAAAATACCCCACACATCGTTCTTAAATAGATCATGTCAGTGATTGAATTTCACTGGGGTCGGGCTACAGCTGTTGGCGTATATGCTCCATACCTGACTCAGCCAAGCAACTCAACCCTAAAGGGGCGCCCTGATCCTTAGAAACAGGGGCTTTAGGATTTGGAGGAGTGGTGCTTATTTCAAATTTCATTTAATGGGATTCTTGAATGGAGGTTGATTATGATCCAATTTCTAATTCATAAAACTCCTTTCAGAATTTTTAAGGGGGCTGTATTTCCTCTAGCTCCCTTCTTTCGTGATGCCTGGGGAATTGATAAATCATTTTATTGTATATATACAATTTCCAAAAATACAAAGATCACTGGGACATTTCAAACTCATACAAAATGCTCGACTTTTTGAACCTGAAGTTACTATGAATACATGTATCGAAGCAGCCTACCTCGGCCTTCACTTCGCAAAGAGGATGTACTTTCGGCGATGTCATAAAGAACTAAACCAGCCTCAGTATCAAAACAGTGGAGTTGTGCGAGTTGCACGTCCAGTTATGAACAAGAATTCATCCAATCATTCATTTCTTGTACAAAGTCGTTATCTAATTTTATCAATCTTTATTCAGTGTCAAAACGTTGATAGATTTGACGTAGTAGCGTTTGCACGCGCGCTCGGATGCGGTAGTGCGGTAGAAACGTATTACCCAAAGTGATAGCACTAAGTTGTTGGTCTCAGATCTGGACAGTCAATTAAAGGTCTCGTACTGACTATACACGACCTCAAACTGATAATTGCCATGCTTCCAAATAAGGTAAACGTGGTGGTTGTTGACTTGTATTAACGTCAATAACTTCATGAACTTATGATTTTGTCCATATTTTGCAACTTGAATAATTAATTTTAAGGCTGGGTTTGAATTTGCATGCATTAAAACATAAAATTATAACATGGAATATAGACTTTCAAAGGAGGGAATCAAACAGTCAGTGGGCGGAAATATGCGCTGTATCACAGTCATCAGCCAGTAACTTTGACGGATCTTTCTTGCAGGTGTACAATCATTTTTTCAGGATACCTTCTTCAACAGACCGAGCCTTGAGATGATCAAAAAATTAAAAACTCATAGTTCTGATCACCCACAATTTTAAGAAACTGCTCGAAAAATTTTTTTTATATTGGCTTTTTTCGAAAATTAGGCACCTATTTCCTTTTTAATTGGAATACCCAGATAGCAAGAAAATATCCTTCTGAATTATAAGGCGTTTTATCTCACGTTATCTTCCTTCCCCCAATTCTATTACTAAAAAGTTACTTTTTAGCACTTGGTTTTTCCGAATCACTCAAGCAAATTTTAGCACTGAAATCATCAAATGAAATAATGAAAGCGATTGCTCATCCCGAGATTAGTCTCATATAAAAATTACTGTAACTCCAGACGCAGTCCATTAAAACCGATAGGAAATACATGATAACGTAAAATAAAGCTAAACTTTAGCTTGGGTTTTAACCAGCATAATAATATGATATAATAAAAAAGTTTTTGTTCAAGTTGGCAAGAAGATCTAAATAAACAAAAAGCAGGAATCTCGCCCGGCTGGGATAATTAGCGACAAGCATGTCAATGGATGCGGGATACAGGTCTGGCTAGGATAATTAGCGACAAGCATTTTTCATGGAAGGGGGAAACTCGCCTGGGTACAAAGATAATTTTATTTGCTTTTTCAAGACTGATAGGTATGTAAGCTACTCTAGCTGCATACTGTATCTACGTATAAAAATTGCTGTTTTTTTATTTATTGCAATTTTCTTCAACAGAGTCAGAAATTCAAACCAAGTATCTGTTTTCTAACTGTCCCTGGAAAAAAAACATTTTTACAATGTTTACTCCTCTGAATCTAAATATGATGAATAGGTACAAAGTATTGATTATTAAAGAAAAGAACAGCAGAAAAGGAAACAGAACGATCGATGCTTGAAGTTCTTAAAAATCTGTACAACATTGAACCGATGACAATATTTGATAAGCAACAAGAAAATATATCGAAATGATATAAAATAATCGCAGTTGCTCCTCAGTGATCTTGAATGCATGGGAACAGTTTTGTTTACAACCCGTGCGGCTACTGCGGTTTGGTTGTGAAAATGGACAAAAACCCTAAGGCAAATTGAAGTTAGATTGAGGGGTAAAAACAATAAAAGGGATCAAGACTGAACATAAAAATAGCAAACTCTCCTCTTGTTAAACATTTGTACTACCTTTGGATGCTTTCTATTCGGGGTAGGAGGGCAGTTTGTATATCGTGAGGAAAATAAAGTTTATGTTGAGAATCTCGCCCTTCGTTCAGCAGCTGTGTAACGGCAACCTTCCTTTATTCATAAGGGGTGGAAACTTAAAGATAAAGATCATCTAATTTTAGGAAAATCAGATGTTTGGAAGGATATTTGAAACTATGAGGGGAGTGACCTATCTTACCCTCCAATTTATGCTCATTCGCGTAATTTCTTAATAATACGAAAGCTACTTTCTTGCGATTTGTCATTCAAAATTGCTGGTGAATATCATTCAAATTGTGCAGCTGTTGACTTCTGTGAAGGAAATTATTGTTCACAGGCCTACTTTGCAAACTATAGCCTCGAAACTAACAGCAGTAAATTTGATTATTCATATCGGTTCCAAGCCACGTGAAGGCTCAATGTTATATTTAAACCATCTGTTGTTGTATCAGAGAAATCTTAGCAGAGAGTGAAATTAGCAAGATCATGTGATGGCAGTTTGGTTACAGAGTGATTGCTAAAACAGCTGAAATAACGATCAGATCCCTTACAATTCACCATAACGACCGAGTTCACAGTTGTTCTTAAGCGCTCTTTTACTAATCCAACCTGCTCGTCATAAAAACCACGCTAGCCTGCCAAGGCATTTAAGATAACAATAAGAGCTGTAGGAGGAGATTCGGGAATAATTCACTGTCATGTACCGTACAGAAGGGGTTTATAGCAGTCTCAGTTAGACAGCACTTTTCCTTCAAAGACTAAGAGAACTGACACTGGGGTTCACATTTTCAGTATATATTACTTTTCTTCTAAAAATCAAACTGAAAATTGAAAAATAGTTATCTTCACTGTAATTGCAATAAACAGCATTTCAAAAAGACAAAATTAGCATGCTGGAAAATATTTTTGAGCATTTCAAGTCTGCTAATTCAAGCAGACCAAAGAAAATGTTTCATCTAAGAAACTTTGGGATGATATAGATGCAATGGAAGAAAGGAGCAAATCAACAGCAAAATAAAGAAAACTGTTTATATTGAGCAAGAAGGAAATCGTAGACCGCTAGAAAATATTTGCAACCAGTCCGTAGCAAGAAATATACATTTTTTCGCTCAAAAAATCTTTCTGCTTTATACCTACGAAACTGTATAAGTTTTGCATTCACCTACATGGAGATTACATTTTCTGAAAGAGTGTCAAATTTTTCGAAAAAATTTATCCTATAAACGCCAACAGACACGTATCATACCTTTTCCCAAGAAAGTAAATTTGCTCTAAAATTTGTAGGAGTTAATATGGTATATATTTATTGCAGAGAATTCTAATGGTCCAAGTTAAAGTTTTTGGAACTTAACTGAGTACCAAAACTGACAAAGAGGACTCAACCCCACACAATTTATCATTTTTAAATTAGAAAAAAATCAGAAACTGAACAAAATTTGGAATAATTTGCGTAAACATTTTTCAGAAACCAAAAGAAATTAATTCCGAGGTGAAATGTTTACTTTCTTGAACTCTACTAGATCACTACTTCCTACTAATAGAGTTCCTTAAAGTGGCTTGTAGAATTTCTTGTAAATGGCTACGTATTAAAAAAATGAGTCTATTCAGTCATCAGTAAAAGAGCTCAATGACAGCTAGCAACGTAGCATGAAATGGCGTGGCCGGTGATGCAGTGACTTCTGAAATTTCAGATTATCTCAAAACCCAAAGACGCCTGCATTAGATTAAAGTTTTGATGTTGTTTATTACAAGACCGCAGATCTAGGTAATTGCCATGGAAACGAGTCACCAACAGTTTTAAGCTGAAGTAATGTCATTACTGCGAGCGTAATCAAATTGGCGAGTGCTCATTTTGCATCCGAGGTTTGCGCGATTCTTCGTCGCAACACGTGTTTTCAAGGGGATTGTTCAACTTTCTAGCATCTCTTTGTAGCCGAAATGAGGACTTAAATTTTTTTTAATTAATTTCCTATTCGTGATGACATTGATATTTCATAGCTTGAAGCAAATATTTCTATTTTCTTTGAAACGTTAAGGTTATACTATGACAACTCAACTAATTTTCTTCATGTTTGAATATTTTTACCATTGTAATTTCAATTCATAGAAGTTTAATTAAATTTTAAATTAACAGTCAACGAAATGTAGTAAATTAAAAATCATCATTGAATTCAACTAGAGTGGCATAGCAGTTTTGTTGAAATTATAAATCAAATGTTCACGTATCTATCTTTCTACCACAGCAGCCCTTTAATATACCCCCTGGTTATTGATAAAATCGATAAGAACGAACAAACAGCTTTGATGGAGGAGTGCCTTCTCATATCTAACGCATAACAACTGTTATTTCACTGCTCAGTTATCTATGTGGATTTCTTCAGCTCACTGCGGCTAAGAATACAAGAATGGCTTATTGCTTTTGTTCAAAATGGTATTAGGATATCCCAAAGACTTTAAGTAATGAGAAATTTATCCAAAATCATCACGGGCTTTCAAAGACTTGCCTCAAATCTAGTTCGTAACTGAGAGACCAGCTAATAATTTTCTTTCTTTTGACCTCGGCGAAGGAGAGGGACAGAGAGGGAAACAGTTCTGTGAGCTTTAGGGTAAGACCTTCGAATGTAGCTGTGATATCTGCAAAATTGGAATGTTACTATTAAAAACTTTTTCTCATATTCGAAACCTAATGAATTATTCTGAATTTCATGAATCCAAAAAAGTAATAGTGCAAATGATGACTGTCCCAAAAAATAACCTAAAGATAAAGATAGGATAAAAGTATAAACCCAAAAAGTAATATGAGCACCCCTACCCCTAAGAATATATAAGTACACTCCCCCCTATGACAACCAGACTGGTATAATATTACAGAAATGGTTCCTTTATCGACGGTGCTTGACTGGTGAATCATCACCATTGGGGCAGACTTTCCAAATGTCTATTTTTGTAAAATCCGTAAGGCATTAGGACTACTGCGAAGGCAAATCTACACTGCAAAGGGTTCCTTTCTGCAGTTTATTTTATACAGGCTTTTACTGTATCTGGTTACTATAGTCCAGTCGCTTAAGGTGAATATCGTGACAGACTGGAACAAAGCACCAAAGTTTTCATGGTGATACTTGGGGCATGGAGAACATTTCCAGAAGGGGTGTCGGTTTCTATCGATTCCAGGGGGTAAGCTAGAGATAAAAAATGTATGACGTCATATAAAATACCTTGGAGACAATTTATGTATGATTGTATCAATGGAGAAGATTTAGATGACTGATTTTTATTATTGTGCATGAGTCATATGTAAAACCGCTTTTTGTTTTTATTTTGGTATATTTACTAGAAAGTTTGGCTGCATGAAGAAGCACTTTCAAAAGTTGGAAAGTATTGGTAAGAAAGAATTATTTTTTTTGTCACAAATAAGCAGAGATGAAATCAGATAGTAAAGATATGAAAACAATGGAACGATTTCCGTTTTGGGAAAAGATCGGTATCATTTTTATAAGCTGAAAGAAATAACTGTTTCTATTGAATTCACAGATTTTGCAGTTTTGCCAATGCATTAATCCTGTTAAAGCCCATTTGTCAGCGATAGGAAAACCTTGTTTCTTCACAAAATATAATCTTTCCACTGTTATAAAAAGTTTTCATTACCTGGATGTCAAAACATAGAATCAGCAAAAACAGCGTTAAAGATAAGATTTTGCAAGACTTAGGTGATTGATACGGACAGAAAAGAGTGGTGACAATTCATTGAAACATGAGAGATTATAAGCTAGATTAGCATCTTTCAAGAAAAACCAGATGCAATCTTAATGCCTATCAGTAAATAGAAAGCTTTAATATTACAGACTCCTATTTTGATACAAAGAACTTTGATGCATTGATTTGCACGCACAAACAGTAATCTTCATCTTCAAAGGTATCTAGAAATATTATTACCATCCACTTTAATTAGCTTATATCAATACAACGTATGACAGTAGGCATTTTATTGCAGAAAAAAACTTGATTTGCTTATTAGTTCCTTGATTTAAAGTTTGCAAATCAATTATAGTTTAAAATACTTGTTAAGAAAAACGTTTTTCAAAAAATATATAATTTACTATTAGAAAAATACAATTAGAAAGGTACACTTTGCAAAAAATACTTTTATTTAGATAAAATATCCTACATAATCTGTCATTCAAGCTTGGCATTTCTTGGGTTTAATAATAAGTCTTTAAAGTTACTAACGAGAGTCTGAATTTTTCAATTCTTATGATAGTGTCTCCAATACTTTTCTTCTATAACCCTGATGCATCGATTCAAAAGGTAAGCTGGCTTCACCTTTAGTAGTTATAGTTTATAGGAATGCCTTAGATTGTAAGGTAATTCATTTTATTCGAAGATTTGCTTTATGAAGCTGATATTTAAATTTCCTTTTTACGTAGATCTCTACGATAAGTAAATACTGGTTCCTCTGATGATCAAATTGGGAGCAGGTCTATCTGGACCGATCACAGACGGCAAAAAGAGACTTAAAAATGAGCCTTGAGAAACATCGAATTTGGTGCCACAATTAATTAAAGCTATATTTTAATACGAGAAGTGATTAAGGTATACAAGAAGATCTCCATAAATCATTCTTAGTAAAACATCGACCTCGACGGTTGCTTCAAATGCTACAGCAGTCGCCAAAATGGGGTTTTGCCACAACGTGGACTACGTCATTGGCGTAACCTTTGGTGTAAGGATGGTGTACATTTGACGTAGCCATGGCCTAGCAGTGATCAATTTGGTGTAGGCTTGGTGTTCGCCAAATGTACACCACTGCTATGCCATTAGGTAGCCTAACCCCACGCCAAAAGGTACGCCAATGGCGTAGGCCAAGTATTGTCAAAACCGAATAATCATTGAATAGTGTATAATCAAATAATGAGAAGTTATCAAGTAAAAGTCCTTGCCAAAATTTTAGAATAGGATGAAGGAAATTCCAGAGTTTCCTGCCAAAATGCTGATACCTTGGGGCTGAACAAAGTGTCCGCACGACATTGCTTGTTTATTATGACTTAACAAATAAAACAAAGATGTTTTGTACGCAACCGAAGAATTTTTGTCCGAATTAATCCGGCCGTTTGTTTTGAAACAATTCAGTGGGAGGTTATGAGAAAATTACTAAGTCTTAATAATAAAGCATTTATATGGAAAGTCTTTCGTTTTTATTCCGATAGTTTAGATTTGAAAAAAATACACAATAAAAGGTTTTAGAGGCCGAATCTTGAGAATTATGGAAACAACAAGGCTCAAAAAACAACGACTGTTACCGAGATGTAGATTTACTGACGCATCGTTAACATGTGGTATTTTGAAATAGCAAAGATATTGGTTTCTAATAAACTAATTAATTGAAGAAAAGAGAAATTGTGACCATCATAACTTTAAAACAAACTCTGTGGTGTGAGCTGTGAAGGTTGCAATCTTCTAGAATCCATTGACAAAGATTACCATCATGATATGAGTTGTTTACAGGTGCCATATATCAGCCCTGGCTAGCGGCTGAATCGACAAAACCATTAAAGATTTTAATTCTAGTATCAGATGATCGTTAAAGAGACAGGTTTTGATGTTTTCAAAAATTAATCGAAGCTAGGGCAACTTTTTTCGGAATTTGAAATAACCGATACCTACACTCCTCTGCAAACTGATCCGGTGATTGGACCAGATCGAGTTTGAGTATTTGATGGATAGTGGTGAAGAAGCTCTCAAAAAAGGAGAAAATCTCTAAGTCCATACGGGTACAAGCAGGAAGTGCCGAAAATCTAATCAAAATGCATATATTTCATATTCACTTGAAATTAATTATAACTGATTTTTTGACTGCTTATTTAGGCTGAAAATGTCAAGCGATTTTTGTCACCAGCGACTGCGCTTCATGTTTAAATTTTCGTTGCTGGCAACCAAACGTCTAAAATCTACAATTCTTGCCTTTTTTGCGAAAACAGTCCGCACCTCTGGCTGAACCACGATATTTCTTGCAAGAGAGCATGCAATGCGATTCCTGGTGAGAAAAGTTACCTGCCTTCCTTAGGCAAAGAAAAAGGATTTCACAGAGTAAAAAACATTTGCTCTTTCACTAAATAGAAAACATGATCAGCTTCAAATGAGACTATTTTCAATGATCAAGAACAATCTAGGAATAGATTGGTGTTAGTTTAAATGATATATCGAGTTACTGATTTGCAGAGCCCGAATATATGCACTGAAAGTTACGAGACATCTGACTGCGAAATGTTTTCATCGTAAAAATAGTTAATCGCCTTTAGCGATTTAATCATATCTTCAAGATCTGACAGCGACTATCATTTGTCTACGAAGACTCTACATAGGCAAGGAATGAAATCAGAATTAACCGCAAATTCTCCAACTGGTTTACAATCTGAAGCTCAGTCTCAGATTTGATGTAGCTTAAAAGTCTTTTCAAAGAAATTTCTGGTAGTTGCACAGAACCAATGGTCTTAATAGATGTATCTGGCGCACGATAGTGACGCAAAACCAGCGCATCTAGCATCGGGCTTATAATATAAGCCCAATCTGGAAGCTCTTTTATCAGAATCTCTCGCTAAAACATCCAAATAAAGAAGCTAGTTTTTGGCAGTTAACCACAGATAATCGTTTCAATTCACTGCCTGCTGAAACAAATGTCAATAACCTATTTTTTAAATTAGATTTTGCTCTTTGAGGCTTATCTTCACTGGCTCGTGTTAAAACGCATTTATTAGTTATATATTTGGAATAAAACCTAAGCTAAAGTAATAATCTTAAAGTTGAATTAGATATTCAGGCGACTTGAATTAGATATTCAGACCAAAAATAAGTTCGATACCAAACATCGCAACCTTTATTTTGGATGTTCGTCTTAGAGACCCTTGCTTTCAGACAGTTAATCTAGTATCAAAAAACCTGCTCAAACTCAGCTCCAATGTCATTCAACTTAAAGTTCCATATACCCAACTCTGTATAAAAAAAAAGCGAACGACGAGGAAGTCGATGATAAACACGGCAACAGAGACGACAAAGAAAACGAAGACGACAACGACAAAGAAAACAGAGACGACATCGAAGACGACAACGAAAACGAAGATGACAACGAGGACGACAGCAGGGACGATAACAGAGACAATTAAAAAGAAACAGAGAGAATGAAAATGGCGACTACAGTGATCTAAAGATAAGACAAGATATTAGGCCACATATCATTGGTTATTCCACATCCAAATGGAGCTCTTGTGGTTGATTCACCTAATCATTTTGGGAGAAAAAGGGCCTAAATGACCAGGATCAATGACCAGGAAATGTGCATCGCCTCTTCCACAACAGAAATGAATCTGAAAACGTTTAGCGTGGCTCAACGTTTCGATGTTAAGCAGAAATGCAAGCTGAAAACGTTTAGCATGGCTCGACGTTTGGATACTGAGCAGACACTCTTAAGGAACGGAAAAGACTAAAGGTATAGAACTAAATTTTTAGATACCGATGATTATTTCTGACGATTCAACAGGTCGCTGAAGATAAATGAAAGATAAAGATGGAAGAGATTTTTCTAATTGACTCTCGGTGCTCAAAGTATGAATAAGGAACATCTGAGTCGCTGTTTGTTATTGATATAAGTAAGACGAAACAATTTAGATTTTGTCTGTTGATTCATCATGGGTTTCATTTACGACACCAGGCAGTGGACGCCCATCTTATGAACAAAGCCTATCCTGTTCCCAAACACTTTAGATTAAGAAGTGGGTTTGTCTATTAGATTTGGCCTGAAACAATCTGTACATCGAAACTCTTCCTCCATAACTAATTTTAATTGACATGAATAGTCTTTATGAATATTCTCCCCTCTGGTGTCAAAATATCATTTTCTTGAGGATTTTTCGTTTTTCACACCAGCAGTATCAAGTTCTCAAACATCGCTTTCTGAATTAGAATTTTCAGCTTTTAGGGAAAAGAGCCTCCTACCCCTACATATCAAGGTGCGAGGGCAAAATGGGCATTTCCAAACTGTACTACTTGTACAGTCCGTAAAGCTATTTCCCGTGATTCTTTGGCGTAAAAACGTGACACGGGGCTCCTAATAGTCATTCGAATAGGATTGGTCCCCGCGCCTTCCTAATCCATTCTTCGCGTCGCCTCTTTGCTTGCTTTAATACTCACACAACCAACTGCACCATTTGGCGTAATTTGAGAATTATAAAGTAAATCCAAATTTTCTCTGAATATCAAATATCGTAGACTTTGTCATGTGCATGTTGGAGTAAGCCAGACAAAGATCTGAAGATTCCGAAAATTAAAAATTCATGCGTTATCTGCTTTTATGTAAAAACTCTCTACTACATCCTGCCGCCACTTAATGAAATTACAATCAATTTCCCTGCCTTTTTTAGTCCCGTTATGGCCGATATCATTACTGCACATAAAACCTACTGGAGAAAGAAAACCTATTTCTCTACTTCGTCATTTTACAATGAAACATCCTATACACTCAAGGTCAAGCAATCAATCACATCACAGTATTAATTGCCACAACCGTTTATGCTATCGGAAAATCAGGTTTCAAAATTTTAAAACTAAGCGAGCTGCCAGCTTACCCTTTCAATGAATATCCAGAATTCTTCAGTAGCTTTAATAAAGTAGCCTTTATCAAATCAGGGAATTTGCATCTAAAAATCATTTTATAATGGAATAAATTTTACCACTTTTTTGGTACACTGAAAATGTTTTCTTTTTACAAGCAGCTGAACAGAAGTGCTCTCAAGGCTACCTACCTATCTACGTTTAACTATACAATGCCCGTCATATGTACAAAACGCAGTGAATCTCCGCAAAGAACATACGAGGTTGTTCTTAGGTTTAAAGGGTGCATATGGATGCTTCAGAAGCAGGACCAAATGGTTTAGTGTTACGTCGGGTTCTTATCATAAAAGTGTATGTTGATGACGAGGTTGTTGGGAATGTTTGAAATGCGATAGAAGTGCAGGGTTGAAATCAATGGTTCAGAAGACAATACCCTTTTGGATAAAATCATATGATTTTTCAGGCACACATAGGTTCTTAAACACAAGTTGCTTGATAAATGGGAGACAGCCTGTAAGTGTTTCAATTCCATACTCTTCTTGCGGGAATCAATAGTAGACACAAGGTTTTATCCCTGCATTCGCCTTCTCTAATCCTTCCTTGATCATCCTCTTCCTTTACAGGGTTCAATCACATAACTGAATCATCACAGGCTCGCAAGGCGGTGGTGGGCTGCAGGCCTTTAATAACTGTTAAAAAGGCCGAGCTAATGGCTCTTGAGAATAGCTAATGCTAGTTGGTAATCGGCCCTTCATCTTTTGCTTGCCGAAACAGCTAAACTTGTTGCAAGCAATAACAAGATAAAGGCCGTTGCTAGCAACTGTGCTCAGTGACACAGGTCCCATTTGCCGAAAAAGGGGATGACACAGGCCCATGAGTCAACTTTTAATTGTCGAAACCCCCAAGCCCCACCGTAAGGAGGGCCCTGATAATAACGCTTGACTCTTGTCGAACACATTGCGAATCTAATGCAAAAACCAACACCCTACAGAAAAACTCTGGTACTGGAAATATAGAGTCAGCATGTGGATAAAATAACTGAACGGTTATGGTTCAAGACGCAATCTCGGCACTGCTTCTTTTAAATCAAGATAGATGAATTATCTTATCCACTATGCAGTTCAAACAACCGCGCCCTCAAAATACAAACACTAAAGAAAAAATGAAATGGGATTTTAAGTATAAATTTTTTGAAATGAAGAATTAAGCACGAGTTGATAACTTCAAATTTAGAATAACTCACAGAATAACTCTCAACTCTATGCCAATTTAGCTTTTAATAAACATAGACACAACATAACAATAGTCTTATTTGCGTTCCTACGTTACGCCGTGTACGGTAATTATCCAAACACGAGAAGGACTTCGTTTGGAATCGAATGCCCTTTGCTAACGGAGCCGCCAAATGCACGCGCAGGTTGAGACAACCTTTATTACCAGGATAGGACGATAAGCTTAAGAATGCGTTTATTAGCGATTAAAAGAGCCTTTTAGAACCCTATATTAAATGTGGTTTGTAAGAAACAATGTCACATTGAAGCCGAAATGTTCTTGGTGGTCTTTACAAGATCATTTAGGCACAGTGGCAATATGACAACTGGGAAATGTGGAAACCTTTGGGCCCAAACACATGAATTGACACCGATTGTTAAATTGCTGGGATTGGAGTGTCGTGATGGTTACCATACTACACACGGGTTGCATCATGGCAAGTGAACTCAATATGGCTGACAAAGATACATCTTTCAACAATATTATATTTTGACAGTATATGTGAGCAAGTATATCAGGGACAGAAACGATAACGACAAATCTCACAAGTTCTCCAGGTGGGGGTGGGGAGCAGTCTCCTAATTCTTATCCAGCAACGAGATCACTGGTCTACGAAATCACTGGCTTTTCGGGCAACAGCTAGTTTTTGTTGAAACAATTAACAGTGCCACGACTGTTCTTTTCAAAATGCCACAAACATGATTTGGGATGAATTAAATAAGTAATATGATGCTGCTGTTGACATGGTTATGTGTCTCTGTACTAAAAATCAAATATGCATATTTTGTAATGTGTTTGATTGTTTAAGCCCTTCAATGAGTAACTACCTAAAAATCTGTTAGCACCTTTAACAATGAACGATTCAATCGAGGTTGCTAAGCATACTATACCGCTAAAAACCAGATCTGCTTGTTCGAACACCTTCCATCTTGTTAGAGCATTTTAATCAAACCTTTAAAAATGCTCCTGTTGACATGGGTTGCTCATAATCGACGCCATAAACAGCTTAATCAGCACAATACAACATTAATGCTTGCTATTGTATTGAGCACTGAAAATGGCAAAAATTGGGTTTATGTTTGACGAACACATGACTTCAAAAAAGATGAAACTTCCTTAGAAATATTATTCTAATGTACTATAGCTTTAAAACTTTAAAAATATATATCTTAGCTCAAGGAACTATTCCAAATATTTCTAACTTTTGTACTTTATTGAAAAAGTTGAAAATAGGAACTTTTTAATGACTTTCCAATATTTGACTTAACTTTAACAGCCTCAACTTTTGAAAACAACTATTTTCCCCTGATGTTTTTATCAAGCAACTTTTTATTCCAAACATTCTTATACAATTACAACAATGTAGTTGAAACAAAGCATATTTGTCCAAGTTATTATATTTGACGGAAAAGACTCCCTTTTAATAGGGCAAATAATTGAGTAAAGTGCACCCTGCTGTAATTCACAATACAGGTATTTTATGGCCTTCGTAAACAAAGCTATTATAAGGATGTTTATTTACGCAATCTCCTGATACGTCCCTAACTCAGAAAATTTCAAGGTTTAGAAGCAAAATAATTTTTCAAGAACCCCATAGATATCTTCAGAAAATTTTACTTTGCGACAAGGGCTGTTCGTCTGAAGGTCAAAACACGATTTCCGTTGGGATTTATCAGAAAAAGATAACCCTACACGACTATGCAATTTCATACAGAACTTTGTAGTCGATTCAATCACGAATTTAAGTCAGTATATTCTTGGAGATGCTTTTAGCGATGAGGACACGAAATTCTGTCTAGACCAACACTAATGGGGAACAATCTCGTTAACATTGCTAATAAAATCAAGGAGAGTGTGTCCAACAAAGGTATGACACAGTGGCGGGCATTTAATGACCTAAAAATGCGAAGCCATCGGCGTTTTGTAACATATGGAAATGGAGATAATGAGCCAATCGCTTTCCGCGACATTTCAATCTTTCATAAGTACTATCAGTAACTTGTGCCTTTACATAAAATGATTTATTAATTGGGAGATTCGAAGAGTAAAGCGATAGAAGTTGAAATTTCGCTATGGCTTAAAAATGGTTTTGCGAGGTTCTGTTTCAGAAAAGAGTGGAAAGCTTGTTATAGGAAACAGAACTCCAGGCAAATATCCTCAATTCAATTAATGGAAATGTTGCGAACATAGACTTTAAAGTTCGGCACAAGTGAATGTAGAGAAGCATAAAGAGGCCATCTGCTCAGTAAAGAAATGCTTATAGCAGAATGGAAAGCTCTATTCGTAGCTTGAAATAGTGCGGTCATTGCAAAGACGGCCAGAATCTTTCCGAATGCATTATATAAAATCAGTAGCCATAGGTACAAGGGCACACGTTGAAAAACACCACTTTGTTAAATTAATGGTTTACGTTACATTTAAATGGTTACATGTAATAACTAGAGAAGTTTTAAAAATCGATCACTCTTTGTTGAGATATCAAATTTCAGAAAAAAGGCGCCAGGAATCATCCTTGAGAAACACCAATACAGATCATCAAAGAACTGCCGATGACCAGGACTGGGGAGGGATCGGAAAGGTCGCAAATAATCAGGGGCGCCCAGAGAGGGAAACAGATGTGGCGAATTGTCCCAGGACCTTGAGGTATAGAGGGCCTCACAAAGTAATGAGTTCCATTTTAAAAATGGAATTGATAAAGTTTTATAAAAGTAGGTCTAAAAGGGGTAAAAGTTTTAAACGATAGCAAGAATATAGATTAGCAGCGTATTGCTAGCTAATTTAGACCCCGTTTACACTACAGAAAGAAGAACGGGACTCTTTGGTTCCGTTCTTATTTGGACACGATGCCTCTTTTTCCATCGCGTCTACACGGCTGGGAAAAGGAAGGGAAGCAAATTTTTGCTCGTTTACATTGAATAAAAAGAACGGGACTTTGACGCGACGCGTGCGCAATGACGTTGCAATGACGTCTGACATTATTAGAGAGCCTCTCCCCAACGCTAGATTAAGCCCCATTTTCAGTTGTAACCAAAAAGTTCCGTTCCTGACCATTCACAGTAGAAACAACAAGCACGATTTGGAAACGGAACCAAAGAGATTTGCAAAACCAGAGAAGAACGGAACCGTTACCAAACTAGCACGGAACCAAGATGCCTAGTGTAAACGCAAGGGCTATCGTCGCTTTTTCAACCAAGGAGTTCCATTCTTTTTTTGTAGTGTAAACGGGGTCTTAAAGAGCATGGTCGCAACGGGCTTTCTCCTTATTACCAAAGGCCTCCAAAACCTCTCGGCAGCCCCCTGAATAGGCACCAGCTTAATTCCTTGCGAAACAACGCTAATGATCATCAGAAATAATCAAATACGCCAATAAAACTTTAAGAAATTTCATAAGGCAATTCGTAAGGGCACACTGATATTTTGCTTACGAAACACCTACAATCACTGCCAAAACTCTTGGAACACTTGTGATATTTTCAACGTTTTCATGCATCCGTTCCCCTCCCCCCCCTCCCCCCTTCAAACAATGTTGTCTCACAGCTAAGTTAAGACATGCTTTTGTGGCAAACCTTTTTCTACCGATCGCTGTGATAAACTGCATTGTAAGCAACATTGTTTTAGGTGGGGGGGGGGGGTCTTTTAGAAACACGGGAAATATACGAAAAAAGCAAAAAATTAGCAAAATATGTAGGTGTTCCAAGGAGTTTTGGCAGAGATTGTACCTTACGAAACGCAGAAACATTTCCTAAAACTCCTTGAACACAGATAACAAAGTGTGACCTAATGAGAAATGTGAAACTTAATTCGTATGTTGTTTATGTTAAACCGCCTCTATATAATTGGGTGTCTAATCAAGGATCAACACAATACTGTAAAACACCAAAGTATATTTTCTAGCTAAAGACAATGGTGTTGGTTTTCGAAGGCGTCGTCCATAACTTAATCACTGCTCGTTATACAAACAAAAATAAAAACAAAGTCGAGTTAATCTGAAATACATTCCTTATCAATTTAAATCACCCCACAAGATGTCTGGGTTTTCAAGCATGCGATTCGCAGTGACCTATTGCAGGCAAGAAGGTGGGCATCCTACATCGTGCCGCAAATCGTTCCATGAAAAATCTCGTACACTTTTTATGGAGCTCCTGTTGTTTTATCTGCAAATCCCTTGAAATCCTATCGTTTTCGTGGAAATCTCGTTCGCTTTATACAAGAGTGAACTGCCTCTCATGCAACATTAGAGATGCAATAATGTTGCAAGAAGAACACGAACAGCGGTCAGGAAAAATTCCCATCTACTGTTATATTGTCAGTAGAGTCACTACTGATAAGAGCTTCATTCATTAAAACACTTTGCTCTGTTTCTATGCACCCCCCTCCCCACTTTTATTTCAAAAGAATAAAGCGTTTTTGTATAAAATCTTTGTTTTGGGTGTTAGATTTGCTCTTGCCCCCATACTTTCCATCCTGCGCCAGAGCCCTGTAATCTCTGCTTTTTTTTATGGCGGAAAAATGAAATATTCCGGAGATCGGGATTTGATTGTCATTTCTCGAGACTGACTGCTTCACTGACACGAAGACAGCAAGCGAAAACAGAGTTTGCTAATAGATAAATGTCTTTTAGCCTGGATTAAAGATAGAGCAATCTTCAAGGATTTGATAGGGAAAAAACTTTGCTCACAGTATCTCAGCCAATATATAGTTTGTTTAACACACTTAGGGGTTTTTAGGATACAGTAAAATCTCGCTAACTCACGCTTCGTTCGAGGTCAAGAATTTGGACGTATGTGGGAAGGTCCTAATGGAAAGCAAAAATAGTCTGATTTATTAAAGCTAGAGTTATTTTAGATTCGAGATACTGAGGGAACGAGTTAATGGGATTATACTTCAACTTTGTACATTGTTGTCGGGAACGAAAGTTGCACAACAGTGAAAAGTTTTATAGGAAAGTGAAAGTTTTTGATGATTTGCACCACTTTAAATGAACCTCTGAAAAGCATAAATTCTCTAAAAGACAGACTTCTAATGTAACTCCAAACTTGAAAAGATTCCATTGAAAATCTGTTACTTGGAAAGGAAAAATACTGTTTGCTAAAAGATGCAAGAAGTTGCTGCTCGCTCGATCAATACTAAAAAAATATTTTCGAAATTCTTACTGCTTAACGATCTTTGTGCCAACTGTTTCATTTATATCGTTTTTATAAATATCGTTTTTTCTGAGGTAAGCACTTAGCACTTACATTCATATTTCAGCACTTACAGTTACAAAAATATTTTTCTAATTCACATTTACTCTTACGTGACTCGAGAGGACTATTTGATTTCTTTTGAGTGTCTAAAGCAATTAATTTTGATAATACCCAGAACTTTATTGCATTCTATTGCAAGTTTATATCAATTTTCATACTGAAATACTTGTACTCTGTTCAGTTGCTTGAAATTAGAAAATCTCGTCATGAAAATGCCAAGGGTGATTTGCAGCATTCATAGCTGTGTCATAATTTACAGTTGTACCATTGTTAACAAATGTACCATT
The DNA here is from genome assembly GCF_013076305.1 of Rhopilema esculentum. The sequence continues at coordinate 7,955,498 of NW_027019301.1, read as the reverse complement.
TTTACGGATGTGCCATCAAGATAAAATTCCAAATCTGAGTCAATTGAAAATCCCATTACACTTGAACAATAACGTTTGTTGACGTCAGACACAAACTCTCAAAATAACGATGTTTGGGTGAGATTCCTTACCAGCTTAATCGAGTTTTATCACTTGTTTATCCCATCAGATTTACTTAATTAAATTGGATAAGATTTTTATCAATAAAGGACCGAGTCATGTAACACTGTGTTATTTATTTATAACACCCTAAACCTTGAATGAAAATAAAACCGTATTAGCAATATAGAGAAACAATCTGACAACTGCAAGTATTGTCTTTCAAGGACGGCACGAACCTTCGCGTTGAAACCCCATACAGAAAAATGGGTCGTGGAGTCAAACTCCAATTGAGGCTAAGGAGCCGCTTTTTCGAACGAGTCAATGGGGTCCAAATTTCAACAGAATGCTAAAACCATTTTGCAAAATTCCTGTACACGGGTTTCTTATCTTCATGACCGATTTTGGTACAAGAGGTTTATTAGTAAGTTGCGTAGGTGGAAACTTTGTTTTCTTTATTTACAACATATTATCAACTTGGAGCCAATAAGTAAAGATAACCCCAACAATTTTTGCAGGGACCCCCTTTGTCACAAAATTTGACAACTTTAGTCAAATGAAAACTAAGTGGTATAGAATTTACGTAAGATGATTAAAAGTTTGATAATCCAAAATCCAAGCTTCCTAATTATTTTGAACCAGACAAGATACTAAGATACCAAAGTTCTTAGGCTTTGGAAATATGGGTTGAGAGTTTTCTATAGAGGTATTCAAATAGAAGACTTTTTATAGAAAAATTATCCATACGTAGAAATATAAGGCATGTAAAGAAATATATGGCAGTTAATTGGAAAACTCACAATTTTTACTATTTAAGGCTTGTTCTCTTTTTAAGACAGTATGCCTAAAGTTTTCTATTTGCAATTGCCCCGTAGGCCTACCAGTATTAAAAACAGGCGTTTCTGCGCATATTGGTACAGGCAGCAAGCCGTCTTTATGAACGAAGGCCCGGTTTGATATCTGATGTTGACTTTCCCTATATTTATTTTTGCTAAATCTGTAAGGCATTCGAACTACTGCGAGGATAAATCTTAGCTGCGAAGGAGATTTGCCCTCGCAGCTCAGATTTGCCCTGGGAGTAGTACGTGTGCCTATAGGATTTAACAAAAATAGACTTAGGGAAAGTCTTTATCTGATAAAGCCCAGGGCATTTTCTGAATATTTGAATATAGGAGGCTATATTAACACAAGAAACGAAACTGAAAGGCTTTATAATGTCTATTATTAGCAAGTCTATTATTAACTATTCAGGAGAGTTTTAAATTGCCCTTCATAGAGTGCAACAAATGATGTACCGTGATAAGGTGGTGATTAGCTTAATGTAACCTCTATTGGTGCACAGTGTAAAAAGCCTCGTTGAATGTTGCTTCATCAGTTTAATTGGAGATTTGTTTCATGTGACTACTACAGAAAATAGAGTGCACGCACGAAAAGAAAAACAAGATTTCGCGTGCACAAAAGTCCTTTGTATTCTGACCACAAGTGACGATGCATCAACCAATTACAGTACACTGCTATATATAGAAAGCCGGCAGGCCCTTTCTTAGTAATATTTTCACAAATATTCACCGTCGGCGGTTAATTAGAAATTATTCATCATCCTGAAATCATTTGCGGCTTAAAAAGGAATCCGATTAAATTCATTGTATTTTTGAGGAGATTTGTGTCCACAAAAAACGAGGGCCATTTCATGCACAACGGGTCCATTGGATAGGAATAAACTTCGGGAAAATGTTACTCGGGTATAAACCCACGATTTATTCTAATGCTCTCTATGCTCATTCTTTTATATCGAAGCGCCAATTAGCAGGTTTGAGAAAACGAGGCAGGCGATCATTTTCTGTGCATATTCTCGGCACATGGTTATTACATAGGATAAAAGAAACAGTCATTGGGATTAAATGTGCTTTAGTAGTTTTTTGGCCTTCGCGTGTGATGACGTCACAAGATATTACTTCAAAAAGATTTCTTGTCGTTCGCGGTAAAAGACCTTTGATTACAAAGGCCGACCTTCTAATTAGCCAATAGTTTTATAAATCATGTACACACGCGTCATGCAATATCTCATTAAGGCATGTATTGGTTTCCTTTGATCTCCAACAAGGAAGCCTGATTCATATCGGATCGGAGGTTCAGAGAATTTTAACTGATTTAAAGTTACCATATAGCGTCTAGGCCGGAGACAAGCGCAGCTACAGAATAGGCTTGGCTCGAATATCATGGCACAAGTTTCCCGGCCAAAAAATAGCGCTTTCGCTTCAATCATCTTATGTGAAATTGCGAACATGGATGCTTCACTGCAAAAAATGTCTTACCCCTTTGGTTGCCCTGGGTACCAGAATCTCCATTATTCAGTCTCAGAACTATTGTTAGAAACTAGCCACAGAAAAATGCTTTGAGTATTCATTATTTGCCACCGCAGCTGTCTACAATACTTTATCCCCGGATTTATGAGGCACTTGTACCCAGGGTACTCTTAGGTACAAATAGAGCAGACCTATTCGACTTCTGGCCTCGTTTTGGAAATTTTTCCCAAATTAATTATATGACTTTTTTAAGCTCAGATTTGGTTTTATCACAATAGATTTAGGCTGGATACAATTTTTCATTTTGTTTGTGCTTGTAATTTAGATTTTATGGAGAAATGAAGTTTTTATCATTTACAAACAGATTTTTTATCAGATGAAACCTCTAGATCGCCTTTAATAATTAAATGAAATACTCTTATTTTATTTTTAGATCCTCTAGATAACCTTATTTTTAGATCACTTTGAAGCAAAAGCATTACAGCTATTTTTTATACAAAAGCTATAAAATTTTCATTTCAAGCCTGAATACATTCTTAAAGAATTCTTAATATTTTCAAAATTGTTCCAGGAGATCATAAACCAGGGGAAACCAACGCTTTTAGAAAAAAACAAGATGTTAATCATGCGATTCTCTGTTTTGAACATGTGAAAACAAGTAACTACTAAAAAGTGAATCACAAGGATGCAAACTAGGGCTGAGTAATTTTCTTATATCATTTTTACAAATTCGATGATTCTGAGCCGGGATATTTTTATAAACAACATTTTTGTAAAAGAAAAAGACTGTACGTACACTCTTTTTTTATAACAACAATTTTATAAGAACACGAGCCTCAAAACTGGTCAAAAGTTAAGAACAAATTAAGAACAAGCTGAGGCTGAGCTTCTGCAAAATGCAATTTTGAACAACGTTTTTTTCAAAATCGAGGATTTTTAGCGATGTGTGGGTGCTTTTTCGGTGAATATTCTAATTTTTCAGCAAATTAAGGCTGTCTCACTCACTTTGGCCTGAACACCTCCTTAGAGCGAAAAAGCTAGCACTAGCACTGCTTACACCCTCTTAATTTAAGAACAAATTAAGAACAATCCAGCCTCGGATATTCGAAAAAAGTAAGAACAGTCAGCCTGAACTTAAATTTACTGGTTCTTATAAAAAAAAGAGTGTAGTATGGGTTTGTGGTACAACCGTCCCTCCTTTTAAAGAGCATATCCAAGGCTAATTTGAACCCCATAAAGATTATCAATAGATTACTTGTCACGTTTCCTGGTTATTTTCAGTAGCTGAATGTGATTGTTAATAGCAGAAAATGAATGAATTGGGAAAGTTGCAGATGGGGTTTTGACTAGGCCTATTTCTCCTTTTATTTTCTTTATGATAAAAGAATCACAGTTAACATTTTCATTTCATCGTCTAGACCTTATTCTTTTCTTGCCCTCGTAGACAAAACTTGTCACAGTTAACAGAAACAGCAGAATTTGCGGGAACACTAATAAGCAGGTGAACGACAAATCAAATCAGAAATCATAGGTTTTTTGGATTCTATGGATGTGGTATGAAAAACAGAGAGTCAGCGAAGGAGAGTTAGCTGCTGCAACTTCACAATAGACGTTCGTCAACGCAGAACTGAAAACAAAGACTTGCAGTAAAGACTTGCAGTAAATTCGAGCTTCCTCATTTTGTGACTTCACTCTTATCCTACCCATTTAGCGTCTGCAATGCTAAACTAAACCAGACTATAAGCGATATATTTGGCTTTTAGACATGTGCTTTGTAAACCATTTTGTAGGTCTTACGTCTTAGTCAGATTCAATACAGATAAACTCAATCTGAATGAGACCTTTAGAATGGTTAACCTTTCTGGCATTTGTAGTTTACGCTATCAAGTCGAGGGGTGAACTGACAGCAAAAATCCCTGGTTGAAATGACATTCCAACTCGGTTTCAACTGACACCGCGTAATACAAGAGTCCAGAAAAACGGTAGTTGTATAGTTGTGATATAGTTCATCGAAGGCAAAATAATTTTAAAAAAATACCTTCATTCACTGTTTTAGGAAGATTTTGAAAGTTTTATATATCTTAAGTGGACATAGAACAGAACAGGTCTTTTATTATCGGTGACCCAAACAGCACAGTTTTCCGCGAACCTAAGCAACGGAGGCCCGGCACAGCTAGCTTTAAGCTTTATAATTTTTAAAAAAAATACCTTTCGCTGATTAAATGTTTAAAGTGATGAAAGACAGCTAAAAATGATAAGATATACGCAAATTGAGTAAATCACTTACCGCAAATCTTGCTAGGGTTTGGCACTTGATGTCTCCAATCAGGAACTACATGAATAAAAGAGAAAATGTAACTATATTTGTTAAAAATTTGAAAACACTAACCTAATGGCTAGCAAAATAAAAAAACCTAAGAAAATTTAAGTCAAAGTAAAAACTTTGGCAATTTATGAGGCTTAGGGAAGTCAGCGATAATCCTACGAACGAACAGCCTTTTTCAAATGACTGTACCTAGGGTGAAAAACTTTTGTTAGGGGGCAAAAGCCTTATTTCTTAACAAAAAATGTCAATAGGGCTGGAGAGGCAATCGCCCCTAGCTATTCTGTTAAAAAAAATCGGATATACGAGCTAAAACCAGAAGAAGAACGGAAAGTCGATGCAAATGAACGGAACGGAAAGAAGTGATAGGCAAAATATATTATCACAGAATCGTTGATTGGTTAATGATGCAACCCAACATTGCTTAATTAGTCCTTATTCAACAATATCTTGGTGTTATTTGTTGCAACCCTGAAAATATCATTTCTAACCAAAACGAGGCTTAAATCTTGAAAACGAGTCCCGCCGATTGTCTGAATTCCAACGATTTTCGAACGCAGGGCCCCAAAATTGAAAAAAGTTACTAAGTCTCATAAATTTCCCCGTCAGGAGACCGTTCCCCGGTGTCCCGCTTGGTCTAAACAAGACTTTTGAAAAGTCTTCACTGGTATGGGAAAAGATGTGTGCGTAGAAAATATTGTGACAAATTTGGTCATAGGTGGTCGATATGGAGTTTTTCAAGCAAATGAAAAAAGGTGGAAATTGTGGTATCTAACGCTTAGTTAAGAGAATGCCGAAGAACGAAAAGAAAGACCGATTCAAATATAAAGACTTCTGTTGTTCCTTTCCTGTAATGTTAAGGTATTCCTGAACAGAGAGGAAGGGAATTTCCTAATATAAGGCAGGAAACTTGCCTCTCTTGACGTAATATGAGTTACCTCCGCCACTGGTGAAATGGCGCAGGAGACAGGACAATGCGTATAGAACATTATTCATTGTGGTATTTTGAGGAAAAAGAAGGATGTTTAGGTTGATGCGGGAATGCGATACGATTTATTTAAACGAAAAACAATAAAAGAAAACATCCCTCAGGGGCTATATGAAAAGCCACTATTGACTTAAAAAGCTAAGAATATTATAATTTATGACCTAATTGATCATAGTGTTTGCACAAGGCCTAAATAGGTTTGCTTATCATGACAGTGCCCGCGCATCTTTGTTGATAAATACGCACACATTTCTGGAGTATGATTCTTTGTCACGTGCAAATTACTGTTGGTTTTGATTACCAAAGCTTTTCCATAAGCCACGATTCGGATTTCATTAACCGTGTTTTCATATTGCATTGTGTCTAACATATGAGTTTCGCTTCGTCATAGACGCCATGTTGCCGAGTTGCTAAGCGACAATCAGTGACAGATGTTGTTATCATATAAGTTGTTCTTCCATTTCAAAAGGAAAAGTGAACAATATTCACGATGCTACGAGGCCTGTGAAGGAAACACATTAATCCTATTTAAATCAAAAACAAAAGAAATAAAAACGATCGAATATATTCCATTCAAGGCTTGATTGAGGTGAGAGAAACTCAAAACAATCCAACCATAAGAATATCACTAAGGTCTAGGCCTCCTGGACTCGGTTACATCAATTGTACAACACACAAAGCCTCCGTTGCCATTGCTATAGAAAAATCACTGTACAACTGTGCACCTGCATAAACAAAACATGGTCAAATCTTGTAAAAATCCCGTTTACTTATCAGCTGCACCGTTGTGTCAAATAAAACTGTCGCTTTTGGCAAAATTTCAAAAAAAGTTGCTACATACTAGGGAAGAGATTCTCCTTCGCAATTCCGTTACCTAATCAATTTACTGAAGGACTTTAATGACACTGGTTATGGAAATTCAAAGGGTGGAAATTGTCATCCACTTACACCGTTCAATGGGGCCCTGGGTTTGTCCGAAACAAAAATCAAACTCTGACAATGAGACCTAGCTAGGTAGCCCCTGCCATTGCATCAACTAGAAGAATGTCTTGACTAGCAATGTTTTCGAAGTTATCCAATCAGTTTAAATAAATCGGGTCCTCTTATGCAGGAAATTTTTATCCGGTTGCTGTATACTCTTAAAGTACTTTTATTATTAGGCAATCTGTCTGCCTCAGGCCAGATATGGAAACTTGCAGATTCGGATACACCCACAGGCTAAGGATCGAAGCTCGCAGCTTAAAAATATTACACAGATTAAAGGCAAAACTCCAAATATTTGGGATCGATACAGCAAATGTCGATTCCATCTAAATTTCAGAAACTCGAAGCTGGGCCTAATGAACCGCTACAATATGGCAAACCAATAGATTCCAGTTGTTAATAGCAAAAAGCAGCTGATGTCCTAGAAATATTAGCTTTTGTTTACGCGGCATAAAATACTTCCAAGAGACAATATGAAACAACATCAATTACATGAAACGCTATATTTTGCATTTGATGTTAGCAATAGTGGAAGGGAGTGATATGAAGGTGCAGATTTTAAAAAAGTGAAGCAGGTAACAAGATGGCACATATTAGATTGTTTTTAGCGTTTAGAAGCCAGAACTGCGCAAACGGCATGCCTTGCAGTAGTTTGTTTTTACGCAAGGAGAAGTTGGCTGTATTTTGCATTTTTCATGCAGTATGATTTTAGGCCAATTTTAATGATACAGTCGCACATCATGCCGGTTACACAAGAGCCTCTAAATCACCGAAAATGCTACCTCAAATAAAAATTATGTTTTACCTGTTGCTAGTATTTGAACTTGAAGCAGTTTAGGCAGACAGACAGTTTGCAACTTGGAATATCCTCTTTAGCTAAATTCATAAACATTTATGTAACTAAGGTTCAGGACCACGTGCAATGTTGTACTGGGAATCAGGCCGGCGTCATCTCCCTAATGACACTTTCTGACACCCGAAAAGATTTGCGAAACTCACATGGGTATCGAAATTACTCCCAAGTTGATGTAAAACTCTCCCTAAGCCATGCAAAAGAGGGCTTGTCAAATGCATGGCAAAATGCATGGCGCGAGGAAGGCAATAGAATTGCAGGCAATAGACTTCTAACGCCATTCTAATGTATTCTAATGTGAAGTGTAAAAACTGAATTGACTGGAAATGGAATGCGGCTCAAAAAATGAATGGTTGCACAAATTAGAGAAATTTGTTGCCAGAAAGTATGGTTCTGTTTAATATGATTCAATAAGGCACTATGCAGTGCATAAACTCAGAACATGAAATCGATTTTTATCTTTCTGCAGGCTGAATGCATTAGGCATTGAATTGTTCGCTCACTCTTCAATTTTAAATCCGACAATGATGCTGGAATCAAATGTCTAAAATAAACATCTGTAGTCAGATAATTCATGTTATTTTAAAGCTTTCGAGCCCTGGATTGCAGAAAAGACTCAAAAAAATAGAGGGCCTGGATCCAGCTTTTGCATGCGTCTTTCTTACCACTTCCTTCTTAGTTGAATTTTTCGGTCACGTGAAAGGAAACTGGACACTTATTGGTCAACATAAACCCAATTAGTTACGAGTTGTTTTATTTTGATAAAGAAACGGGTACAAAGTGTACAATTCTGAGTCTAGCTGTCGAGAAAACGTCTAAAAATACCTTCTAATAGCCCAGTTCTACCGAAAAGCATACATTTAGAATCCAACATCTAATAATGGAGGCTGCAGAGAACATTTTTAGCACGGAAATTCCCTTCAAAATACTGCAGCTGCGTTTTAAATTCCGCATCTACTTCACTGAAATGAAATGCAAAGCCAGCCACTGATATGAGGTCAGGAAGATCCATCCACGAGTACCATTGTTGCGGAAATTAGCTGCGAGCGGTACCTCATTGGAACAGAACAGTCCGATTTTTATGAATTGTGTAGAGGGCACATCTGGTGAATGTCACAGCGATAGGAATCACATCTTATCTTCGTTTTGTTTCGACTACAATTCGGGGCGTAGCACAAGATAAATCAGCCAAAATCCTCATTGAATAAAATCAATGTATTTATCAGACATGAAAGACCATCTAACACGGTTAATGACAAAGCAAAAAAGGCAGTTTAAGTTTAACTGTAGCGCTCGTGTCGTTATTCAAGTTTTCTCCGGTCTCTTTGTGAAAAAATGGGCAGGTTTTGTTAGAGTTTATTCGCTTTGAGTATATTGAATGGGAATTTGATGACAAAGCCTTTAATGTACTTTACCAAGAAAGATTGATACTTATTTCAAAACTATTGAAATGAAATTGATGCTTATAAAAACGACTCAAGATCAGATTTGAGCTTGCGGTCGGATTTCTGCGGCCAAAGACAGTGTAAATCTAGGGTAGATTAGAAACGGGTTGTTAGATAAAAAGAAATTCTCAACAAATGCTCGTTAGAAGATATTTATTGTCTTCGAAAGTCCAGATTGCAAGATAGAGGTTTAAAAAAACTCGGTTTTGACTGATTCTTCAGAATGTATGTAGCCCATCTGCTGTTAGGAATGATCGTAGAGTGCTAGAAAATACCTTTCATTTATCATGTGTCACATTAAGTTGCCAAAATGATTAGTGTGGCAAAAAGTATAAGACACGAACAGGGGTGCAGTGCTATAAAAAGAGCAATGGGATCTCTTTAAAATATTTTTAAAAGCCAATAGCTACAAGTAGAGAAGTACTACTATTCGGCATAAGCGAAGGGCTCAGCCCCCCCCCTCCCCCCACCCCTATGAGCAAAAGAAACTTTTCGGCTCCCTGAGTCCCCCTGTCTCTACACTCCTGAATACGACTGCCCCGTCCTGACGCATTTCACTGGCCACTTAAATTCCCATTCGTTAGATTAGACTTTAAACAAACTACAAAGCTAACTCTGAACGGTTGACTGAAGGGACATAGTGCCATTAAGTGACATCTGTCTTAATTTGGCCAAAAAGGTCCTATGAATTTATTGCGACACTAGGAGTTGCGACTTTTAAACTGTCCTTTCCTTCACATTAACCCGTGTAAAGCTCTGTAGGACATCCAACAGCCCTGCAGCAGACATAGCATAGAGACAAGTAAACAGTACTCCTCTAAAGGCCCTAGGCTTTTACAAGTTAGAAATAGCTCATATCAAGTGGCGACGATTTAGCCAGATATTTGTCTTTATTTTTTAATTTGATAACAATTTACGATTAAAGCAGTCAATTCACACTATTAACATGATACAATTATGTCTAGTTGTATTTATAAAGATTTCTTAAGATAATCTACAATAAGATGTCTGTGAAGCTTTTTAAATGACGCTCTAATTTTTGTATAATCGTACCTGTCTAGGTTTCAATCCTTGCATTCAGTTATGGAAAGTATGATAAAAGGGACCTTTGAACGTGACGTGTCAATCTTCTTGATAGTAAAATTTGTTCTATTGTGGATTTTGGAGTTAATGAAAGCTTAAAATCAACTTTTGAAAGCCAAAAACATACTACTGATCTCGAGGCTGCTCTATTACAAAAACATAACTGCTCCACAAGATCATGTTTGGGCCCGTTGCTATTTTCTTTCACAAAAATGGTACCTATCCGCCACTTGTTCATTTGAACAGCTATCACCATAAAAGTTGCAAAACGGAGAAGGAAGAATAATTACAGGAAAATAATTCGATTTATTCAGACCGTCCTTGTAAGAGAATTGTTTGAGGGTGGGGTGACGGGTGGGGGGGGGGGTTCTCCTTGCAATTCACAGCAGGGTATTTGGCAGTATTTGGTACGAATAAATTACTCACAAGGCTGTTTATCTTGATGGCAATCAGAAACAAATGAGGTACAATTAGGGACATTCTTGCAAGTAGGTAAAAAGAAAATAAATTGGGCAAACAAAAACTATTCAGATTCTTTTTCTACGTTCTTATTCAGAACAACATTCTGTTGTTCAGCTAGAAAAATCACATTTGAATCTTCTTACAATATCGATTTTCAAGGCTGAATCGAGTGGTTGCTGCTCCACCCAATTACATTTCTAAACGAACACATAAAAATAAAAGAAGTTCATACCTTTCAAATCTGCTCCAGTATGAGTATAAAATGCCCTCTCCTCTTTTCTTGTTCAGCTTAGGCTTTCTTGTCAAAGGAAACCTTGTCAAACATAAACAACTGTAGTGCAGTGCATCAGATGCTTGCATTCAAGATTCAGCGCTACGGTAGATAGGCAAAAAAGAACAGCCATCTTGCTGACGTTCTCGGACCTTCTGCAAAAAGAAGGAAAATGGATCATAGAGTCTGTCTCAGCAACATGATCTTGGCGTCGCAGGTTCACCAATTGAAAGCAGCACGCAGTTAGAAACCCAGTGAAGAAAATTTGCCTTAATGATGCAGTTTCTACGCTTGCCTTCTTTAATTTGCATGAATTTTGAATAATCGATCGTCTCGTCGTCAATATCCATGAATACAATTTTTTTTCGAATCTATTTTTGTACTTGTTCAGGGTCCAGAAAGTTATCGAATCTTGTACTGGTGATGGAAACTACCTCATTGGGAAGACAATCGAGTGTCTCTTGTGCATAGTAGGGTTTTATAGTTTGAAAGATACTCTATGTAAGGTAAACAGTATGGATTAAATGATTTCTTCCCGATGCTATTTCTTTGAGATTCTAGGCCAATCATAAAATATGACATGGTGAATGAGAATAGCTCAAGTAATCGAAACAGCTGCGTTTTTAGAATCAGAAATACTGTGACCAGCATAATAGCAAAATGTTTCTGGAATTAATTCCTGAAGGATGCTACAAACGCACAATGTAAAAACAGGCAGTGCAAATATAGGTTAAGAATTCTCTAACCTTTTTATGAAGACTTGTGTATGAACCCGGTTTAAGAATTACATTTTAAGGTTAAAGATGTATTATGTAGGCTTATCCCTATCCTTACAGCGTAGTCATTGAGTTGGACTTGCTACAAGTCTCTCTCTATCCATTTAGAAATCTGAAAAATATAGAAAAGGAAAAAACAAATAGACCGCAGTGAATACTTGTTGTCTGCGATGCCTGAAACATGTTGCTCTCTCTAAGAGCAAGCAAAAACAGAATATTTCTACAATGTACCTTATGGAAATCACTCATCACGGAAGTCACGGAACAAAATAACCCACAAGCCTAATTAACCCTTAGTATCTAGTATGCATCGTTTAGGACTTTCTACTTCATTCAACAACCTTCAAAAGCACTACAAGGCCAGTGACTAAACAAACCCTTCAAGCGTTCCTGTCTTTTGTCAAAAACCTTCCCTTACATTACACTACTCATCTTTTGCTTCCTTCTCGCATACATATTTTAAAGATTAAACCAGCTTTGCACCCATACAATGAACAACGATTCTGTCTCAAGCCTTGGCGCTATGGTTTATGAAAGACCTGCTAACAGAATTTAAGTTCCTAACGAAAGTTTGTAACGCTAGAATTGAAGTCCACAGCATGGAATTTCGAGAAGGGTTTTAATCCGTTGGATTCATGGAGAGCATGGGATTCTAATTGAATATGCTTGAGTCAACTGAAGGGCATAATCCGGCCTAAGCTCGAAGCCATTTGAAGCCTTATTGTGTTCCCTGTAGGAATTTACTTGGATTATTAGCCAAGTTTCACTGACCTCGTTGCAGCCTTGGCGCATCTCCCGTGCGCTAAGAACACGCTTCTCTTCCTCATGGGCGAGCGCAGCTGAAACGAAAAGAAAATGCGATTAACCTAAGACGATGTCCTTGCTATTAATAAAATCTTGCGTAAGTTTAGTAAATAAAGATCTATTTGATACGAGGACCATTGGTGGATATATTATAAGATGAAAGGGAACGTTTTATTGGGGGGGGTATCTAATTTGAAGGGGGCAGTTAAGGGAATCTGTTCAATTGAGAAATCAAGCCAAGAACTTAAACAGTTAAAGTTACACTTCCTCGTTATTACTTCATATGGAAAACAGCTATTAGAGACACCTTTTCAAATGAGCTTTGCCACAAAGAGAAATCAGAGCTAATCATTCTGTGAACGATGTTTGTTAGATACTAGAAATCACTCGATCAGAAACAAATCACAAAAAGATAATGTATAACAATTTTTTTAAGACCAAGCCCCTATGCATGTTTTACATTATAATGGGTTCTAGAGTCTGAACAATGTGCTTTAACAACAAATGATGAAGGCAAAAAAAAGGAAATTAAGAAGAACAATTTCTAGTTTCTTGCTACTTTGTTTGGTAGTTACTTTTAACAGGACCTAACAAATCGATAATTCTTTTTGGAGTGTTATTTCGGGGACACGGACACCTACCAGACTTGCTAATTTTGGTGCGAACACAGTACCATTTATCATCGATTGCAATAACCATGTTAATCATGTCAAGCTGCTCACTGATCACACCCCTGTCACCCAACTCCCACAGATACGAGTCCAAGAAAAGAAAAGCTCTGTTAAACAGTATGCAATCTTGCTCATTTTGAAGAAACAAAAAAATAGCAAACTAAAATCACGCGATGCAAGTAGGCAAAAAGTAAACTTGCGATACAAATTTTACATTATCCATCCGGCGTTAGACTTGACAGCTGAGAATTGTTGATCTTTCTCGAAACGTTTTTCTGGTACATACATCAGCAGCATTTCTAGTATCACAATGATCTTTGAAAATCTTATTCTCAACAAATAAAAGTTTATTGCTGCCAAGCAATCACATATCCAACCTCTTCAAAAGGGGTTTTATTTACTGTTTCAAAACATTGCTGTTACGAGGTGCGATTGGGTAGACAAATAGGGTCTCTTCTCTAACCATTCAACACCCTGGGTGGATAATATCAAAGCCTGGTGGATTAAGTTATTCAAAGAAAATCAAGCAGTACCGGGTACTTTTGCAGATTTGGCAGAAACTGGAAAATGATTTATTTTATAAAGGGAAACTTTAAACATCAGCTAACACCAATGGAACTCTGCAAGACTTCTGAAAAAGAGTATTCTCTGTTTGAAAACAGGGCAAATAATTTTCTTCAAATTCTGCAGAAAATGAAAAGCGTTTTTATGAAGGTTACCAGTAAAAAAAGCAAGTAAATTAACATAATGTTTGCTTCCTTGTGAGGCATTTGATATTCCTCAAACTTGCTTCCAGCGGCATTTTTCATACATATTCCCAAGAACTAAGAAAAACCGGCCAAACAGTCTCTGATAGCGAGGCTAAGAAAACTGGAACTAGCTTTCATGCAAAGGGATAACGAATTTGTCACCAAACGGCGAATTGTACGTGATGCCCACATCCTTGAAGATGCCGGATGGAATGCCAACGTCAACAAGATACAAGCGTCCACATTTAGAAGAGCCAATCTACAAGATAAATTTGATATGTATGAACAATAAGCTGAACATATATATGACAAAAGCCTATAGTACTCTATCTTCTGTTCGTTGCAGCCGATGTCCGGACATTTACTTATACAAGGCCCTAGGCCTAGAGATAGGGAAAAAATTGGTACAAAATCGCCTGTTTCTTCTTTGGAGGTGCCTGTTATTAGGATGTCCTTTCATTGGGAGGTGCCTGTCATGGGAAGGTGTCTCTTATTGGAAGGTGTCTTTCGTTGGAAGGTGTCTCTCGTTGCCAGGTGTCCCTTTTTTATGGAAAATCTAGCATAAAATCGGAGAGATTCCACGATTATGAATATCGTTATGGATTCAGCGAGTGTTTCGATAATCCAGCGTCCATGCTTTCATGATGTTTTTTTTCTTTAAAACTTAGAAAATTCTACAAAACAGATACGTTACTTACCAAAGGCAATGCCAGTGCTATGGACCATTTTATCACGATTGAATCTAGAAATAAAATAAAGAAAATCAAAAGGCACCAATTAAAAATGTAAAAATTTATGAGAGCTTCGTTGTTTGAAATGAAAGTTTAACAGATTTTCAAGCAGGAAAAGAATCAATACATTTTGACAGATCAGTTTTTACTATCCTCCGCAGAGTCATTACGTGGAAAGAATCAAGAGCCCTTAGAAAGGCAGAGTTGTTGCGTAATAGCATTGCACAGTTAATGGAATGTGTACAGGTCAGCAAGCGGAGGATCTCCAATAAATCATTATGATGAGAGGTCCACTTTTATCAAAATTCAACTGAATCCTAAACAGGCACACGAGGGTTAATAAGTGAATTATAATTATAATTATTATCACTATCATAGACTGACAAAACGCATAGCTGATATATTTTCGAAGAATCATGTGTCAGTAACGCTGGTCATGTAAGAAAGATTCATTTCATTTAAACTATGAAGCAAAATTTGCAAATTGGCGAGAAGGGACCCTTTTGCGAGATCTTGGACATTGGTGGCTCAAGATCTAAGGCCGTGGGTAAACTTGTTGGAGAAAATCATGGTAACCACTCAATGCTAGGATCGTTTACTTTCTAAAGATAGTTTTTAATTTTGGAAGGGCAAATAATTTTTTAGGATCGCCCTATTTTACATGTGTGGTGTCTTTTTGAACTGGTCAGGCTGAACCGACCGGTGTACCATGCGTTATTGCAGGTCTTCATGCAACTCAGGGCTATCCCCTGCTCACCCGCCATTGCACTGCAAATCGTATAATTGTAAACCTGCCAGCGAGGAAAAAGCACGTCGAAGAGGTTGGAAATCCAGTTTTTAAGGGAAACCTAAGGTTAGCATGGTTTAAGGAAAAATAAACAAATAATGGTTTTTTAAATCAGAATGCAGGGTGGCTTCAGACGACGTTGAAACCGACTATGTAAACAGAGCAGTAAACATGGGTTCAGTATCATTTGCAATTAGCCTGTCATATGTATTTGCCCACCCTTTAAGTTACGTCGGAGGCCGTGAAATATATCTAAGGATAAGAAGTCCTATTTGACTAAACTTCGGGGAATGCAATTTGAACATAATTTCTTGGTGATTCGATGTAGCATCCGGCTAAGCCTGTAAATGACGTTATTTTGATCGACTGGTATTCAAAGGATTTAATGGAATGTCCCCGCTAAACACGAGCCGAACATCTATGGCATTACAATGAGATCTATTTTAATTGATACTTATAATTGAAATGTTGATTCTGGGAGGGCAACTTTAAACATACATAGATGGAGACGTCATAAAATATATTACTCTAGATAAAAAGATAAAGTCCTTAATTGGATAATCAACTGAGCCTGGGGGCAAAACAATCCCCAAACACAATTATAATCCAGGGTGACCAAGGGTAAAGAAGGCAGTCTTTTTTCAACAGCAGCTTGTATTGCTTTTGAAATATTTTTCGCATTTTCCCACTAAGAAAAAATTTACTTTTGGAAAAAGCGTATGAGCTTTCCAAGAAAACAAAAGAATTTCTCGAGATTATCAGATAGAAACAATAGAATTTCCACCAGAAGTATACGAAATTTTCATGAACTGAATCGCCTTCATTTCCTGGCCTAAGCTAGCTTATTCATTTACTGGCCTAAAATAAATTTTCACGAAAATAAATTAAATTATGTTGATAAAATTACCATTGAGGATTGATAGAATTAGAAAAAGCCATGGAGACCCACTCAGCTGGGAACTTCAAAAATCATCTTTCCTCTTTCTATCTCCAAATTCAAGTATTACACTTTTCTAGGTACAGACCATTCGGTTACAAAAATTCTTTCGTGTACAGGCCATTCATTTTCTTTTGCATCTACACCAAAAACATGGAAATTACTTAACAGGAGAGTACTCAAATACTTTCAGGAGCTGGATAAAAACCAGAGAATTCACAAGCACAAGGGGGTCGTTTATAAGGGACCTTAGTGTTCTAAATTTTTCACGCTGTTAGGCTTGTGACACAGAAGAGGAAAAACAATTTTTTTTACATTGACATATAATATTTCCTTTTCTGTGATTATGACTCAAAAAAACGTCATGAGATGTACCGCGACAGTCTAGCTACAATTATCTCTGATAATTTAGAAAGCAACTGATAACTTCAAAAATCATGATATGTAGAATTGGGATTTCAATGAACCCTACGGAAAAAACATAGACTTCATGGCAACAGTCACACGATTAAAAGCTTTATCGTATCGCTACAATAACACATGACGTCAGACAACCAAGAGAAAGTGACCTTTAAGAATGAGTCTATGCTTTGACGTAAGGGAAGACCAGCTTAATTAGGCTTATAACGTTGCGGGCATATGCTAGCGTCATAGATAACGGGAGGCGTAAACTCTGCCAAATTGATAACTAACAATTGCCAATATATTTAACGGTTGTTTCAATCCATGATAATTAGGCGGCTTACTTAATGCAGTAAATGCTTGGCAGAATTAAGAACCATTAGTTTTTCAAATGCATCTTAATTGCATATTAACAAAGATTACATCTGCCAACATTTTCAAAGGCACGAAAATTTAACTACACTGGAAAGGCAAATCGTGAAAATGTGCAAAGGGGCCCTATACTTCCAGATAAATGACAAGCTCCTGCACCGATGTAGGAAATTTCTCCTCAGTGCGCGGCTGCTTACCCGTGAAGTGAGTTCAAGAGGTGAAGGAATTAACTTCATAGCTAGTAACTAAGGAATTTGCATCAAAAAGGGTAGGGGGCTTTGACAATCTTTATAAGACACTTTTTTATAAGAAACCGAACCAAGGCACAATTAAACACACTTTAAAAGCACTTTTAAACATTGCTAAAAGTAAAAATCATTGAATAGTATTTTATCTAAGGATCAAGGAGATATTTTTTTAATTTTTTCAACAGTTAAGCCAAGAAATGGAACCAGTGGACGCTCCTGCCTAACACTTCCATCACCCAAGGGGGGTAGGACATCATCTCTCTCTCTCTCTCTCTCTCTCTCTCTCTCTCTCTCTCTCTCTCTCTCTCTCTCTCTCTCTCTCTCTCTCTCTCTCTCTCTCCCTGCTCCTCTCTCTTCTCTCTCTCTCTCTCTCTCTCTTCTCCTCTCTCTGTCTGTCTCTGCTCTTCTCTTCCCTCTTCTTCTATCGTTGTCTCGTCTAGTGCTCCTTACTCTCTACTCTCTACTCTCTACTCTCTACTCTCTACTCTCTACTCTCTACTCTCTCCCTCTCTCTCTCTACTCTCTACTCTCTACTCTCTACTCTCTACTCTCTACTCTCTACTCTCTACTCTCTACTCTCTACTCTCTACTCTCTACTCTCTACTCTCTACTCTCTACACTCTACACTCTACTCTCTACTCTCTACTCTCTACTCTCTACTCTCTACTCTCTATCTACTCCCTAACCCATACTCCATACTCCATACTCCATACTCCATACTCCATACTCCATACTCCATATTCTCGCGGACACCTCGGACACCTCACACTCTCGGTTTTATATACGAATATGAGTATTTATCAACCTCTACCTGAACTAGTATTGAATTATTGAATTGGATTAATCACACGTACCTTGTTTGGCTGTCCGGATGCAAGGATCTAGGGCGAGAACCGGTGCTTTGTTGTGATTCGCCCAACCTATAACAATTGGCAGCCAATCGTATTGCGTATCATTGTTATCAACGCATGTCAAAGCATCAATGACCAAATCAACAGGCAGTGAAGGAAGCTCTGCGAAATCAATGGAGAGAAGTAAAACAAATAGTGAAGATTAATACTACCATCATAATAGTAGCACAAAACATGATCATAGGAAATTCCATACAAATAGAAATATTTTTCGAAAGCAAATATTGATCCAGTTGCTGGCAACTAGCCGTTTTCAACTAGGAAAGAAAGCAAAACTTTGGCCTAAAAGGGTTGTAATTGAAAAAGGCAAACTGTCGCATCAACGACTTTGCAGCAAATTATGGGTTGCAACTTTTTTTACTATCGCAACATTACTTGCAACTAGTTGCTCAAATAAGTAATTTGAGTTGCAATCTTTTATAAACGTACAATTTCACTTGCAACCAGTTGCTCCAAATTAAGTTTGCAATTTTCATAAACGTGGAGCATCACTTGCGACTAAATGCTCCGATAGGAAAACTCGTTTTGCAGACTTTTATAAACGTGAAACATTACTTGCAACTAGTTGCTAGAATTTGGTTTGCAAATTTCATAAAATCGCAAAAGGACATTTGTGGGTGTAATTTCCTGGAGAAATGCAACTTTACTTGTAGCTGGATTGACAGGGAAATTTTGACATCCTGTACATTATAATTCAAATAAAGGATGGAGCAAGCACATGGTTGTAGTGCTAGCTTTTGTTTAAACTGACTACTATAAAGTACCAACATTGGCCATAACTAAAAGAAAACACGTGTATCATTAACAAGTTTGCAAAATGCAACAGAACACGCGATTAAGTGTAAGATATTTTGCAAGTTCCAAGTCTCTAAATTGTCCTAGAAATTGTTCTATTAATATGAAACAATGCGATGGTATTAAACAACTAAATGCTAAGATCTATGATATTACGTTTTTGAACTACATAAAAATAACGTAAACTTCTCTAATTACGAGTATTTACTTTAAACAATTTTTGGTCGAAATATTGAAATTGATGGGTAAAAAGCTACAATATATTCTAGAGGGTTTTTCGATCCAGTGCATGGGGCGTGCCAGACTGAAATTTACATTCAAATATCCGATTTCATGTTCCCCTGTTTGGCTCAAGAGAAATAAACATGTATTGTTGACTTGTGGATGCAATAAATAATATTATATATGAAGGAAATTTCGTGATAAGAAGAAAGGCATCCGAGGAACTTTAAAAGCTTTTAATTGCTTCCATTAGATCCATCAACTTGGGCCAGTATATCTTGGTACGTTTGCAGAACAAATTGACAATACCTTTTATGGACAACGGAAGCGATAAACAAACGGGACAAGAAATCGTTCGGCAACAGCGCGCGGCACGGAGGTACAGCGCATTTCCGGATGCGTTAAGCAGCTTAAGAGATTTACATAATTAAATCCAAGCGCAGAAATTAGAGCGCTAGAGGTAAGAGAGCATGGGATTTTTAGAGGATAAAAACTTGAGGATGATGGGGCAGGCGTTTGTTGTTTCCATACACTGGCGAGAAATGATGTTCTAGCCCTAAGTATTTTTAATATAAAGTGTGAGAAGGAAGAACCGCAGGATAGGCTGTCTGCCGGATTCTGTGAATCTTGCAATGAGATTTTAAAATGAAAGGTAAACAGGAACAAAGCAATACGACGACGAGAATCCAATGTCACGAAATAAATTTTCAAAATAAATTAAACTTAAAGAGTATACTAATTTATAATATGTTCAGCACTCTACCTGAAAAGCATAAGAGAGCATGGGATTTTCAGAGCGCTAGAGGTAGGAGAGCATGGGATTTTTAGAGGATAAAAACTTGATGATGATGGGGCAGGCGTTTATTGTTTCCATACACTGGCTAGAAATGATATTCTAGCCCTAAGTACTTTTATTATATTCAGCACTCTACCTGAAAAGCATAAGATTTTTACAAAAAATAAAAAGAATAATAAGAAAACAACAAGGATTTTCAAACAGTATATACTAATTTTTCGGTACAGACGTAATCAAGATTATATTTAACGCAATATTGATATCAAAAAGCAACACTAGTCAGCTATTTCAGGCACGCGAAGCGTTGAGAAAAGTTGGGGGTCTAAAAAGGGGGGGCTAAAACCGTATAAAAAGAGGCTTTACTGGTAGTTAATTACTATTTGGCATCTTTTGCAAAAAGAGGGGTAGAGTCCTCCCCCAGCCCCCCTGCTCCGCGGTGCCTGTATTTATACTTCCACCGTGGGTAAAGCCATGAAACAGGCAAGAAGCTCACCCAATGAGCAGACATGCGCATTAAGGTCAATTATTATTACGCTTGCCTTTACCCCAAAAGGAGGATGACCACTGACCAGTGGGGATGACCAAATGGACAAAACACTTTCGATTGTTCGCTTCCCCCCAGGAGATTATTACTGTGTGACAGCATCATTTATCATGCCTATTATTGTATCTTGTAATTGCATATTATTAAGCAAACTCATAATTCGATATTGGCATCTCCCATCTGAACATTCCATTTTCGAGTCTTTGAATACATCTAACAGAATCGTCGTCACATGTAATCATCGTCTGCCCATTCTTTGTTATGCGAGACGAAAATCTCTTGTGATAAGATCGATCACCATTCGCCTTAATGCATTCAATTAGCTTGGTGATAATGCAAAAGCTCGTAAATGCAAATTTGTATTGGCATTATTTTAAGAGCAAAGGAGGTGAATAAACATTACAAAGTACTATATAGGAATGGGTGTTTGACAAGGATCACTGGAGAAGCCTTTCAGTCGATGTACAATACGCGATTCAAACAACTTTGTGTTGCTTGTGCCTGGCAATAAAGTAGGCCTAAGAAATTGCACGAGGAAATCAATACAATATTTAAGGCATAGAATATCGTGGGAAATGTATTGAAAATGGGCACTGGGTTATCGATTTGTTTGAAGATTATTAGGGATTTAAAATGAACAAAATTTGAATCAAACTATCCATCATTGTTAATGTTCACGCAACAAGTTCTAGCGGAAAGTGGCTACGCTTGCCACAGGGTCGCTAGAGTAAAATATTTACGAATTCTGAAAAATGTTTACTAGGAGAAATTTACCTTGATATATCAAAGCATTGCTACCAAACCTAAATCCAATATAAACTGCAAAAATGTCGATAAAAGAACGGATTTAGGCGATTTAATATAATTTTTAACGTATTATGGCAAATCACAGCAAATGAAACTATATCAATGAAAAATAAGAAAATAAAGATCTAGCGTTTAGTTTCATAAAAGTGCTGCCTAAAAAGAACCAACTTTTTGAGAAAAACATAAGAAAATTGCTTTGAAAAAGACGTCATCAAAACTTAATTCGATCTATAAATGACAAATATTACACTCTTTATTTTATAAGAACCAATAAATTTAAGTTCAGGCTGACTGTTCTTCATTTTTTCAAAAATCTGAGGCTGGATTGTTCTTAATTTGTTCTTAAATTAAGAGGGTGTAAGCAGTGCTATTGCTAGCTTTTTCGCTCTAAAGAGGTGTTCAGGCCTCATGTGCCAACAAAGTGAGTGAGACAGCCTTAATTTGCTGACAAATTTGAATATTCACCGAAAAAGCACCCACACATGACTAAAAATCCTCGTTTTTGAGATAAATCGTTGTTCAAAATTACATTTTGCAGAAATTCAGCCTCAGCTTGTTCTTAATTTGTTCTTAACTTTTGACCAGTTTTGAGGCTCGCGTTCTTATAAAATTGTTCTTATAAAGAAAGAGTGTATTGCCTAATTTCTGTGAATTTTCTTAGTTTTTCTGTTTTGACGTGGATATGTTTTTGTTTTTCTTTTTCACTTTAATTTATCTTTCTATTTCAGTATTTGGATGTGACAAACATCTCAGAGGCTTGGTTACCAATTGTAGATATTTTCAAACTATTAATAAGGGTAAAATTCTTTAGCAAAACAAGGTTTAAAATGCCATGGGAAGCCGGTTAAGACTTAAAACTTACAGGGAATTGATGATACGAAATGCGATAAACAAATTCATTTACAGTGCAATGTGGCGTAAATCATATAATTATAATTATTATTGATCACTGATAAAACTTCTAACTCAGCAAACTTCAAAGTCAGCCGGAAATGTGAAGAAAAGAAACCTTCGCTTGTTTTTCAGATCCGTCTAATTAAAGCAAAAACAAATCTTCACATAGCGTTTTCTGTTAAATTTCATTAAGATTAGACCCATGCTAGAGTAATTGCTATTGAAATTAAGGCATCTGGACTAAAAAGACCTTGGTATGTTGCCAATTGGTCCGTAAATTTACGCACGATTTTAATCTGGCGATGGTTTTTCGTGTCGAGGATAGCTACCATGATTAAACGACGGGGAAAGACGGGTCAGTGGGCTTTAAGAGCCCAATAAAAAGAATAAAGTCTTTAAAAGAGCTTTAATTAAGGGTTTCTCTTTCAAATCTAACCTGGCAGCAATGTTGGGTAATGTATGCATGACAGACTGCTTAAAATGCGTAGAAAAACGCTTTTGAAAAGGGAATACAAATACCACAGTTAAACAACTTCTGCCCTACTCTTAAAAATAATGCATTGCGACAGAATGGAGCGAAAAACACAGTATTCGTAGGCACGACAAGCATCCTCTCTGGCTCCTTGGCTAAAAGGCTAAAATTGAAGGAAATACTACCGTGCGGAATTTTTAAGAGTGAATTTAAGAGTGCTTTCTCTCAGTTTTTGTACATCTTTAACAATTTTTCCGAACCAAGGTGTGAGGCAATTTGTGGTCCAGCATTTACAAACCGCACAGAAAACGCTGCTTGGTATAAAGTTTATGAAATATTAATTCGACTCAAACGGTGACAATCCAAAGGCCAGTTTTAGAAATGCCGTGAATCTTTTGTTGGCCTTATTCGACGAAAATAAAGAAAAATCGGATAACCTATGATTTGATTCAAAAAAGGTCATTTCAGCTGTTTCTGGAGAGACGCGGTGTCCTTTGAAAAATTAATGCTTTTATCGTGGATTATGGGTCATCTGTTTGGCCTGTGAACCAGCAGTGCGCGTACGGGATAGGCGGGGAAAAAGATGCGATGCAACTACTTGGTTTGGCAGCGATGCGGCCTTTGCCTTGTGAGATTGTTGTTTTTATAGGCATAGAAGGTAAAAACTAAAAAACCAATATGTGAATCAAAGTATAAAATCCAAAATAGAAAAATGAGAAAAAAGGAGATAGTCCGATCAGCAAAAGAACAGATCGTCCTTTTTCTTTAGAATGTCAGGGGGTCATTGCACAGTTTTAGCTTTAAGGGTATCAAATACTATTGACACCTAAAGCATTGAAGAAAAATCTCGCACAACTGTTAGACAATAGACGGGGGCAATATTACAGTAGGCCGGCCATGGACATACATAAGACTTCGGCGACTGCTCTTTTCTGGGTCGGTTGCTGATTGGTCAAAAACAAGAGACCAATCAAATGTAATATTCTGTTCTCCAAAGAAACTGCACGAAGACGTCACAGTAGAAACAAATGGCACTGTAGCTAGAAACTTTAAAGTACCAATTAATAGTGACCAATTCAGATAATATTTTCTCACTGCTTTTTAGTTTTCTTCTGCGTAAGCCTCTTGTTTGCAATAAAGCAAACGCGAAATATTTGAAAGAAGATTGATTTTGCTTCTGGAGGAAGGAGGCGACTACAGTTCCAAAAACAGGCTTAATATCATACTGCATGAAAATAGAAAATACAGTCCAGACAACTGCCGCTAAGCATGCCGGTTGCACAAGAGCCTTTAATCTACCATTTGACAAATCTCAGTTTGGTCCTAGCAAGGTCTCATTTCACAAAATAATTGCCACTAATTAGCACTGGCCTGTGCATTTATAAATATCAAAACTTGTGTTGGTTGAGGATTTTCAGAGCAAAGCGGTTTAGAAGTGGTTTCATTATATAACAAAAATCCAATTTAGTTACAATAATTTAACCACGCGGAAATTTTGCCACGTCGCCCCTACTTGCGATTCCAAAATAACTGCAATCATCCAACAAGGAAACAATATCCTTCAGAAGAGCTAACTAGAAACCACGACAGTTGAAACTAGAACAAGCCTCTGCACCGTCTCTTATAAGCTACAAAACAGAAAACTGGAAAAACACAACCGCATTTATCTTAACGAGGCGACACGTACCAAGCACCAATTTACACCGCACCATCTAGAACATTAATTGCACGAAGCGGAGTCTGCTCAATTTCAATATAACTAGAACAAGCGATAATGGTACATGAAACCACACGTGTATATTTATCACCAAACAATGTCTTGAAAAGGGAATTCTTGTTTTAGAATTTGTTTGGAAGCCATTATCATCTTAATATCCGCCCGTAATATTTGCGCGGTTTATTGGCAAAGCTCTACGGAGCAACCGTTCGTCTTTTCGTGCGCGCCCGGCAAACGCACCTATTGTTCTAAAAGATTCTCATGTTTGAATCAAAGTGAGTAGCCAGGGGGGTTGCCAGCGAAACATATTTTATATATGACTATCTATGGTATTTCTAGAAATAGCTGTAAGAGTATTCGTGTATTAATATATTAAAATGAAAATGACAATGAAATAAGCAGAATAATTTTAATAACTGAATTTTGATTAACTGGCTAAACTCTCAACTAACTTATTCGAAAAATGCGTAGAGTTTAGATTTCGTCCAGTTGAATTAGACTCCTTTTGGGTGGTTAAGATAACGGGAATTGAGTAGAAACGACTAGGAAACAAGAAGAAACAAGAAGAAACGATTTGGAAAAATTTTAACTGCGGAACAATTTTATTTATTTAGTGGAAATCCTGCATTATTAGCTATGATAGTAGAAGCCATTATGGTATTTTTGTAAAAGAAGTTAAACTATGGAAGCCTGATATGAAATGCCAGCATTGCAAGAGAAAATCTCGCTGGCATTGGGATTAACATGGAACAACTACCGTGAAGGTCGAAATAAAGCAATTTAAATTCGAGGGGCAAATCACTCTAAGAAAATCTCGTACACCTTTTGTGAAAATCCTATTGTTTTATCTGAAAATCCCTAGAAATCCTTTTGTTGTAGGCAAAATCTTGCAAGAGTGCATCGCTCTTCGTTTGAATTATCGGCTAATAATCAAGCCTTTTACCCCTGAATTCAACTGTTTTAGGAACTTACCAAAACATTATAGAGGCTTTAGGGTTAGGCCCCCACCCCAAACATTATTCAAGAAGTAGATTGTCAACCTATACAGCCTGTTCCTCTAATATATTAGAATTTATTCTTTTAGTTTTTTGTTGCTTTTGCTTAAAACTAGCTTTGTGAAAAAATAAGTAAACATTATCACTGGGTTTTCGTAACTTCATCTAAGACAACAGCTATTGGAGAACGACATGACCGAACAATTAGGCCACTGCAGCGAAGATGATAATGCTCACGTGGATGGATAAGCTTGCCTCGTTTTAGAGACCTAGTCGTGTCTGCAAAGTCACAAATCGTTTCATCTTGTTTCCTTATCGTTTTTCTCATTTGTATTCGTTTCTTGTTGTTTCCTGTTGTTTCCTGTTATAGTAAACGCGCTCCTCTTTACAAGATGGGTTATAAAAACCAATGGACACAAAGACTTCCTTCGTTATTGCTTTTGTCGTTTTGTTGCGTATATGAGAGAAATAGTTTGAGCCTCTTTTATACATAGCTAGATTGCAACTGGCTAGCCTGGGTCTAGATTATTTAATCAAAATAAGATTAAACAAAACTTATAAACAGGAAAAATTGATAAAAAATTATCAGAATAAAAATGCTTGATTTATCTATATTCCATACTTCAACAAAAAGCATTGGAATTGGTATGAATAGCTATGCTGTAAAAATTTGGAGGTAGAACAGCCCTTGTGTTTTGATTTATATATCCTTTTTGCTAAAAGATGTGCAGGCATTGCCAAAAGTAAAAAAGAACCAAACCCTCATGGATTAACAAAAAATAATTACAAATTAGTTATGAAAATGTGCTTGGTTACAAGAGACAAAAAAATTCAAATGATGTAAGAAAATGATTTTTAACTAAAAAGTGGTTGAGCCTAACCTAAGCCAAAGGGCTCTTATATAGTTTCAGTCACCTTCTATTGCATTGCATTTCTTTATACGAGTCTTAAATGTGGCTAAATTTTTTGACCCCATTCATTCATATCGCAGCTTATGCCATAAATTTTTTCCGCGAGAAAATATGTTTTTAAGGATACAGTGGACGTTTTAAGCTATAATTATTTCTTTCCTAAATGTTGGTTTGAGGATTGTCTTGTTTTTTAATCATAAGCAACCTTTAATCATTATTCCAAGCTCAGAAATTTATCTTTATAAAGGAAGAAAGGGAGAAGGGAAAGAGAAGGGGGAGATATGAGGAAAAATGGAGAGAGAGGAGAGTAAAAAGAAGAGGAGAAGAGAGGAAAATCGAGGGGAAGAAAGGGGCGGGAAAGAAAAAAGAGGTAATCAGTAAAGTGTGAAGAAATGGAATGAGATGGAGAAAATTTGTAGAGTAGCAACGAGATGGAAGAATACGTGAAGAATCACATAGTGTTTACAATCGTTATGAGATGACCTGCAGTTTAGCTAAAGCTACGGTGACATGCAGTTTATTCTTGGCCATTCATTTCATCAATCTACATAATAGATGAATGATAACAGCTCTCATTATCGAACGTATTATGTTGAAGAATCACGAAATCAAAAATGGAAAACTGTTAAAGATTAATGAAGATAAATGCATGCACGGTGCGATTAGCGACTGAAAGTCAATAACTGCATGTTTCGTTAAACGAAAGAGGCGGTGCTCAACGCTCAGATGGGTTCCACATCTGTGTTGACACAGTATATGGGAGGACCTTGCACTTATCACAGTTCGAAATATACAAACTTTCCCTGCAAATTCATCTTGAATAGAGAGCAGCGATAATGTATGATCCAAGCAGAAGGTGGCGAAACAACGTCATTTCGATGGGGAGAGGCGGAGAAATTTTTTGAAATTGTCTTCGTGGCAATCTAGGAAATTGTTTTGTTTTAAAGAATAGCCAACAACTAAATTGTGGCTATACTGTATAAGCTACGAACCAGCTAAACCTAATCAAAGTTGCTAAATTCTACATCAGCAAAATTCTACATCTACTGACTGCTCCTCAGGTTTAGTAAGAATTTATGCGTTGATTAGAAGGTTTAATCAGAAACTTTTTCTATTTCATGAAAAGAAAAAAAATTTAAAACAAGGTTGATTTTCAACTCAGCTGTAATTATTGAGAAAAATCAGTAGACAGTTAGGATTGGTGCCTCAGGTTTAGGGGGGAGATGTCATGATATATCTCATTGAACAGATGATGAAATTTATGACAAAATTTCTTGTTGCAAGCTGTATTATATAGTTTTTGATATTTTTAGCAAAGCTGATAAGCTGATAACGATACAGAAAGTGATATAGAAACAATTATGTGAGCAAAACTTTTTTGTGCATCGAATAGATACCGAAAATCTTCCTAATAAGCCCTCCTGGGGGCTAATCCAAGGAAAGGCTTGAAAAAAGTTGTTGGCTTGCAACAATTATATTAAAATCGCCATTTTGAAGCTTTTTCGCTATTTTCACTTTCACTTTGAACAACATAAAACTATGGAAATAGACATAAAAACTGAAAAACTTTTGTTTCCATCAGTTTTTCTTTTTCCGTTGAATGTTTTATCTATCATGGACTAAAATTGTATATTGTAAAAACGAGCTTGTTAGGGTAGGTGCCAATTTTAGGGAAGGTTTATTCGAGAGTGGGGACAAAAGCAAAGTCTGAACTTTGAGTATCATCAAAACTTGAGTTCTTATTGTTAGGATATTGTTTTCAAAACCCTTATAATTACTAGATATATTTGCGATTACATTAACGTTTACACGGAGTTTGCGATTACATTAACGATTACACAGAGTTTGCGATTACAAACTCCTTGAGAAGTATAACTAACTTTAACGTGAAAATATCAGGAAAATAAAAACTTTCGATTTGGCTTTAATAAAAAGGACTTGCAGCCCCGCTTGAGTTGCAAAGCGATTTTGCGCTGGCTTTTAATAATTAGGCCAAATTGCCTTCTATATAAAGTAAGAGTTTTATGGTACTGCAACAATAAAATCAAACGCTTTTAACATTTCAATTTATTGTTCCTCTTGTTACATTAATCCTGAAGGTTCCCATGCTGAAAAAGCTCCTTTTAAGGCCATGACAACTTGTGTAAGCCCTTAAGGCTTTTTCCAAAAACTGATTAAATTTTGAGGTTTTCAAAAAGTTCTTATCTTTTAACAAAATTGTTAGGTTCACCGCAGAAAATAAATCATTGCTTGATAAAAAGACCCAGTAAATCAAAACAGAAAACTAGCAAACAAACTTCTGTATGGAGGATTCACCCTGTTATATCAGACCATTGTTGTATCCCTGATCTCTGCATAATTTGATATGTAGCTATAATATGTTTGATGAAACTCAGATTAAGAGTTTTGCTGCAGAGTTATTACGGAGACACAATGCAGTACGGGACCCATTTAAATATACGCCTATCAGGGGTAAGTCTTAAAATCTTGGGGGTTTGTTTGGAAAAACCATGCTTTACAGTAATCAGAACGTTTCACCGCTGGTAAAAAAAAATACTCAAGGTTCAAGGTTCCTATTATCTTGAATTGAAACACCAAAGTGTGAAGTCCACTCATTTTCAAATGAGCGAGGGCCCCCAAACAAAAGCGGGAAGATATTCCTCAAAACCAATACTTGAATGATATGGATATGCGAGAGCTGCAATGCTGAGTGTATGAGTAATGAAAAAGAACAAGGCCAGAGCAGCTGAAAGCATGGCTAGGAATCACAGCGAAGGCCGTCTCCTCGCATGGACTGTTCTGGGGCCCTCTCCTGTGATGGCGACACTCTGGTCATAAGAGAGACTCGATCCAGTCTCTGTATAGATCAGTGCGTTTCACCACATCAAATACAATCCACATTCTTGAGCAGTATATAATTTAACAAACTGATGAAATTACAAGTAATTTTATCAACGTACTTTTGGTGCAGCGAATGGCTGAGTTTATAAATTTGATAATGATTAGAATGTGAACAACAGAATGATATCCAGTTGCGGATCAAAAATAGATTGAGAAAAAGAATATCACCCCTGATTGACATCCTTGTAAATTGATTGACATCCTTGTCAATTGATTGACATTCTTGTCAATTGATTGACATTCTTGTCAATTGATTGACATTCTTGTCAATTGATTGACATTCTTGTCAATTGATTGACATTATTGTCAACTGATTGACAATTGACCACAGATAGCTCCTCGTGTATAGCAATTACATACATTTGGTAGAAACAAAGTTGATAAGGAAAGAATCAGAAAGGCAAAACATACCTTGAACTGTATTGATAATTACTCCGTTTGTCTTTTTAAACAATTCTATCTCCGACTGCAACAAGCTATTGACTTCTGGAACAAATAATGTCACTGTTGCCTAGTAAATAAAAACCGAATTATTTTAATGAAGGTATTGATACATCATTTAAGACTCTTGCGCAACCAGCATGCATTGCGACAATATTTTTAAAACCGGCCTAATATCTTACTGCATGAAATTACTACGTGCACTCTAAACAATTCTATTTCCTTTTTTAGTTTCGATTAGTGAACATTTAAAGTATATTCAAAGCACGAAATACGAGGCGCATTATAATTACGATTGTGAATGTCATTAGGCGTGGAAAGGAAAGAAAGAGTCGGGGAGAAACTAATTTGAGTTAAGGGAAATCGACTTTTATTTGGGAATATAAATACAAGTATAGATTTATAGATTACAAGAAAAAATATCCAAATACAAAGATGATTAAGAAAAATACAAAAAGTATCAAATTGTCACCAACCTATTCTAAAACCGGTTGGTGATAATAGCTCAGGGGAAGTTTCAACGTTTCAAAAATCAAACTTTACTTAAAAAACTTTACTTTTCCAGTTAGCAATGGTTTATTTGACAGAACAAAATTATATTTTACAACTGTCCTCTTTGCTAGCTTTTTATTGAAGCTCCGAGAGGGAGATTTCAGCTAAATTAACAAAAGAGAAAACAGAGGCATATAAAAGTCAAATTTTTTAGTGAAAAACGTCAAACAATGTGTTATGTTTAATCATCTTTCGTTCGGAAAATTCTGAATTAGGCCCGCATGTTTTTTTAGAAATTTCTTGAATAAAATCGATACCTTTCCTACTTACAAATACTTCATAATTCAGCCTTAAAGAAAAATTTTCACTAGACAGGAATTCATATCTGGCAATCATGAATCCAAGTTCAGCCTGATCAAGCTCTCTCTATTTTTAATTTAGTTCTTGTTAGCAAGTTTTAAACGCTTAAGTAAACAGAACAACTACCTAAATGAAAAAAAGGAAAAGCGAAATATAAGATAGAACCTACCGTGTGATTTGCCAAATGGCGAGCGGCACATATACCTTGAAGTCCGCTAAGATTTGGTCCGGCTAACAAAACAATCTCAGGGGCCTGGTGCGCGTTTTTCGGACATATTCGTCGCTCTCCGCCTGCCAATAAATAATAATCAAGGCTAGATTAAAAAGCTAAATATAAAAGTTGAAAAGCAAAGAAGCAAACTAGATTTGCAAATTTAAAAGACAGATCTGCAAGTTCCGTTATATATCAAGCTTTGAGTCATCTGATTTTCAAAATTTAATAAGTATCAATCCAAGATATAACCAAATTCAAAGCTTTTAAAGTCATTGCGATATCATAAATAGAAAAATGTAATAACTTCGTAAGAACTAAAAACTCTTAAAACCATTTATCCAGTGCCAATATGAACAGGTCAGAAGTTCGAAGCATTGATGGCCCCAGTAGCAGCATAAGGGTGAACCAGGTATCATCGTGAAAAGGTATCCTTAACTGGAGTTAGGTAGGATCAAGGCTTATTGACGAGCCAAATACACAGAAGAACTGGGTTCTCAAATCAAAACTAGAGAAAATATATTCAAAAAAGACGAACTTCATTCATCAAAATTTCTTATGTAGTGTAGTTTATGCACGTTAAAAATCACATAAGAATGTATAAAGGTGCTATAGCCTCGCTTTATAGAGAACAAAGGTTTGCTGTTGATTTCCAAATAACTTTAACATCTATTCCGAAAAGTTTGTACAGCCTAGGAAGACACAATTTCGCAGAAAACACAAAGTTTTGTATTCCCCTGGAATTCGTTGTTGAATTGGGTTTCTTGTCCGTTACTTTTGAATAATTCACAATCAGATGTAACCAAGATAAAATAAAAGAGTTACAGGGAAAAACTGACTCAATATATATAAATGATTGCAGTAAACATAAATGCGCAATCGAGGCTATAAACAATGTGCATAATTAAGGTGCATAATTATTCCTATTGCCTTAGACAGTATTCAATGGACTAGACACCATAATCTTTTGGTCCATAGAAGGTTCTTAGGCTACCTAGAGTTTCACGCTCAATGCGATCTTCAGGAAACTGTATATATCTAAATATATGCAAATGACACTTACCGAGTAGCTGTAAAGCCATTTTGCACGTACATACTCCAGCATTCTCTGTTCTCTGCATCGCGCTCAGCCCAGCCCTTTCTGTAAGATGAACAACGTGCAACTGAATATTTCAAATAAATATCTCCTCAACCGGTATTGGGGATTGTTTAGTTCTAAATTTATCGCAACAAATATGCTTAATGTCAGAAAAACTTATTTTTTAATATAAAAAAGCAACAAACCAGATTTTCAAACCAATAGGCCACCTTTATAAATAACACAACATTTGCTATGCTATATAAAGTAATATTCATTTTATTATAATTCTAGTATAATTCCTACTTTTATACCAATTTGTGGGTCAATGTTTTGCGATAAAAAACTCTTTCTAACAGCACTCAAAAAAGAAGTTTGGTTGACATGCCTGCTACACAACACACGGTAAGAAAATTTCTAGAAGCAAATTGAAAATACGGTATTTGAAGTCTATTTCCCATGAAAACATTTTTAAAATGGCTTTGAAAAAAGCAAACACTTCACAGCCTATTGAAAGTTTTTCGTCTGACACTCTTCAGAGTATAAAACGTTAGAATAAGGTTCCGTGAGAACAAGATGAACAATTTATAAAATATAAATATATCCTGTAAAATGATTGTTTTTTCAAATCCATTTTCAAATTTTTTACCGTCAAAATGAATTTTGTTAGATTGGCACGACTCTTGTTACAAAGAATCATGATTCTTCATCACTGCAAGATTGCAACAAAGAGCTAAGCACCTTCTGAAACGACGCTGTTTACATTTCAAGCGCCCTAGGTCGCTCACCGATTTACTGCTTGCTTTACACACCCCATACAAAACATGGATTTAGATTTGCATCGAGGCTGAGAATATCAATGGGACCGAGGCTAATGCCAAATTCCTGTATTTCTCTACGAATTTGTCCTAGCTTTAGGGCCTAGTACTAACTTAAATACCTTTGTCTCTTTTTATTAGCTTTGCAAGACATTACAATATGGTTTTTGCTGACTTCCTGCGAAATAATCCAAAAGCAAAAAGGATCTTGTATCGTGAGAGTTTGACGGCAAATTATTGAAACATTGGGTATCCACTTGAAGTCGAGAATGAATAGTAGTATCTTTTGGGCCACGTACTTTGCCACACAAACGGCAAGCAGATCATCTAACATATTAGCTACCATATTATGACGTCGAAAACTATAGTGTCACAGGCCGATCTCAGATTAGTTAAGACAACATATGTTATTTGTTTGTGTAATAGTTGTTATTCAAGCGATTGTTTTCATTGAGCCGTTGGTAGAAACTCGCCAAATCCAATTACAACATGGTCAAACAGAACCTCTATCAGGCATTTTAAATCACTGCCTTTGTCTGTATTGCCATACGTTGCGTTGTTTTTCGTTTCAATCAACCCTGGACTTTCTTGACCTATACAGTTGTACTTGATTTTGCGACGTGTGTTGAGGAAATCCTGTTATTGAAATTACATTCGCTTGTCTTGTGCGGTTCTTTGATGTACCTGTGACTCTTAATTACCGGGCATCTTTACATGTTTAATTGTATTAACTAGCTCTCTCCTTCATCTTCACAATAATCTCGTTATGCAACCACGCATTCTCTTAAGATTAAAAACTAACGCTCTCAGCTATTTCTTCACAGATAAGTGAAGAATATATTCATGCACAAACAGCATCGACTTAGGCCACTTCAAGCCACACTTGAGTACCGTGGGTTTTCAACATATGGGTCATGCGCTTGTTGGGGGTGACCAAGGGTTTCATCCAAATAAGGGGTGACATAAGAAGGGGCATGCAATTAAAAACCCATTTATCACATAAAGCTCCTTTAAAAATGGGATGTTACCACCTACAAAATATGCCAAAGAAAAAAACAGCTCACCTTAAACTGATGTAATACTTAGTTGGAGTTTTAAACTGCTTATATATTATCGTAGCAGATTAGATTGTGAAACCGTTGATTTTTGTTATTACAATGCTTGAAATTGTGAAATCATGGTTGTTACAGAACTGCAATTTTTTTTTAAAAAAACAATATATTTAAAAAACATTTATCAGAGCTGTTAGAGTTAAGAGCAGACCTCTGCAAATTGCACCATGGTCTTGATAACACATCAAGCTACTTTGTAAATTTTTATCTGAGCAATTCAAGCTTAAAAGCTGATAATTTCTTCATCATTCCTTTTTTCAATTACTTATATGATTTTTTTAAATGAAAGAGACCCCTTTTGAAGAACTTCAGGTTGAGGCCAAACCATTTATTCATAGAAAGGAGGAGCAATAGTCTATAGTTTTAGAAAAGCAAAAGCCACCGGCACTGATGAGGTCATTGTCCCCCTAGTTTGCATGTCAGAGAAAGCCCTGCCACAGCCTGGATGAGCCTCGTATTCTCTAATTACTTAGTGACTAGTTACTCCAGGGAAACCAAAAACCTGACCAGATTTTCATCTTCACCAACTTCCAAAATTCAAAATTATCCCCTTTATCATAAGCTTGATCTAAGAGCTACATCTTCACTAAAAGCAGGGTGCATCTCTAAGTTTTTCTAAAAATTCAAAAGTTATTATTTTTCTCGCTCTTAATTCGCCAACCAACCAGGTAATAAACGATAAAGAGTGAAAACAACTTTAGGGGTCACAATATAGGAAAACTTTGTACTGTACCACTTTCTATTTGAAATCAGCACTTCTAAATAATACTCAATTCATATCATTAGCAAACTTCAAAAGTTTCTTGAATATTTTGAATTAAGTAACATCGACTAGAGCTTCATCGAAAAAACAAACAGAAACAAGCGATCTCCGATAACACCAAATAACAAGTGAATACCAAAAAACAAACATGAAAGAAAAACAAGAAAAAATGGAACAAAAAATGCAAAAATGCAAAAGCAAAAACTGCATCCAGCAAAGCCTGGCTTACGTTCAATTGGTGGAAAAATTAGATTACCATGCCAATTGAATATCGTCAAGTTGAAAGTTAATCGAAAAAACTTGTGACTGGATATTCAAAAATTTTAACAACAATTTGAATGTATTTATTCTACCATCTACTATTCTGTACTTTTCTCACTTATGTACTTTTACTTCTTTGAATTAAATTCTAAAACAGGGTACATATTTATAGCAATGAGCGTATATTCGAGACAATGCAGGACTATGCGAGGCAATGCAGGAAAATGCGGGACAATGCAGGACTTCGCGGGACCACTAGCTGTACATAGACTTTTTGACACCACCTTGGTTTTTATGATATCAATTCGACACCAGAGTTTTACATTGATGCTACCGCAGAATAGAGATGCCACCTTGCAACAATGAAGCGAAGGGCTGCCGTACGTTAAATGCAATTCAATGACAAAATGTTGTGCAATATTTTGACAGAAATGACCCAGACATCGATAGCGACAAGAAAGTGGCATTTATTGAAACATGCATAGAAATGTTTGACAGACAACAGGTACAGAGCCAAACCCACAAAATGTAGCTTCAAAGAACTTATGTAGATATTAAAAGGCTAATACAGTAACATGACCAACGTAGAAAGGAGGCCTAACAGGCTTACACGAAAAGTCACTCTGAAAACTCTGGTGTGTCAAGGCATGTTATGTCACGTGCCTTAGCATATCAACTTAACGGCTTACTGCTATCAAATAATTTGATTTTCTGACCAAAAGACAACATTTCCGGACAAGCGTGATAATAGGCGTAAAAGGCTGTAGGCCTATGACCTCGATTCCATTTGTTTGCGATATTAAATTACAGGTTTCAGCCATTTTACGTTAGTAGGCCTAAGCGCCGTTTAATAGCGGGGCATCGAATATATCTTAAATCTTTAATGCCTGCCAACCACAATGACTAGAGATAATGAGAAAACTGCTTGCATGAAAGCAACAAGATATCAACAGTGATTTCCGAAACAAGTATATGCGTCATTTTAAACTAATGCACAAGAGTCTTAGAGTCTTAACATAGAGATGAGCGCGTGTGTGTGTTGGTGTGTGTGTGTGTTGGTGTGTGTGTGTGTTGGTGTGTGTGTGTGTGTTTTGGTGTGTATGTGTGGGGGAATGGGGTTATAATGTTACAGAGTCAACCCCCAATATTTAGAGAGGAAGCAGGACTAAAGCTCAACCCTAACAAGGAAAGGCGGGAGAAGCTAGAGGAAAGGAGATCAAGTTAGTCGATTTCGTTTCGAGAAGACAGGTTTTGAGAATCCGGGATTCAATAACAGGGTAAATGTTTCAAAGTCTAGAAGCTCTGAGATGGAAATTTTGCTCAAGATGTCTGATATGGATAGACAAATTAAAAATTGTAATGCCTGAATGTTCCAGCCTAAAAAACATCAAAACAAAAACTTAATAAGAATCGGTCTCTTTTAAAGAGTTTTAAACTTGCAGCAGCAGATTTATCTTTTCCTTAGATCAACAGTTTGGGTCTGAAAATGTGCCAATGTAAACACCGTTAATGGGGAACTGCAAAAAATTAGGGAACTTATCTTAACTTGGCTGATACCAAAGGAAACTAAGTCAATTTAAAAGTAGATTAGGAAGAGCAGAATTGTGGCTGGCGACAATAACAAAATTAAAAAATACCTGCTTTTGTAAAGAGTTTATCTCGCAACTCTGAAGAAATTGCTGGGACGATAAAGCCACTATCGGTAGCGTACTCTTTGCCAACATGTTCTACTGGTATTTTTACTAGAAAAAGATAAAAGAATAATGAGATAAAAAGATTTTTTTCCTGCAAATGACTGCATTCAAAATAAACCTACGAAAAGAAGCACTGCTCAACAGTCTGTTTAGAAACATTGATTTTTTAGAACTGAGGAAGAAACATTTGCCAATCAAAATTCAAAAGTTAAAGGCATTGAGTCATGATAAATAGACTGGGTATACCCTAAGTGCCAAAATCCGCCGAGTCATGATTTCCATGACTGCGATGCTATTGGTTGACCTTGAACTGGTCACAAGAACTCACCTCGTACTGATTAACATAACAGTTTCCATCAATAGCAAGTTGTCAACAACGGATGCCAATATCACATGAAGCAGCAGCGATCACGCCGAAACCAAATGACCCCCTATAGAGAAAGCCTATTTACCATGACTCAATGCCTTTAAAAGGAAAAAATCAAAATTCAAAGATCAAACTTCAAAGGTCACTTCTAAAGGTCAACGACATACTTTTCTGGGGTCAAAGGGCATAATGTCAATTCAGTTTCAGTACTAATGCTGATCTTTTCACAACATAATACACAGAATTGGTGAAAATTATTTTCGCTCATTCTGGGTTTATTTCAATTTGTTTATACTAATCAAACTATCCTTTTTTGCCAATTCTTAAGAGGCTGCAAAACCTTCGAGAAAGTCTATATAAAAGTGCAGGTGAAAATCTCAGAGAACTAGAGCTATCATCTCACAGGAAACAGCATTGAAGTATCATAAATTATAATCTAGCTTGGTCTTGGACTCCATCTACTTTATGTAGACTAAAGAAAGTAAGATAACTGCAATTAGGAACTAAAAATTTGAAAGCAATCAATGTATTTTCGTGAAAACGAAAAACAAGTCATTTTCCTGAATAAAAGACAGTAACTATGATTTTGCAAAACTG
Organism: Rhopilema esculentum; assembly: GCF_013076305.1. The sequence continues at coordinate 7,918,048 of NW_027019301.1, read as the reverse complement.
AAATAGCATATAATATACTTCTGAATTTTCCAAAAATGTCTTGAAACGTAACCTTAAACGTTTCTCATCAAAAATGAGAGAAAAACATGATTGTCAATGTAAAGCAATTCATGAACGTAAATAACAAAATGTTTTGCATTCTATTTCTTTTTGCTTGCGTGGTTTTGCTGATCAACATGGAAATATCTAAATAAAATATTTCCAATATATTATCTGTTACTACCATAGTTTCTTGCACATGGACTAAAAAGGTAAAGGCAAAATTACAAGTTTGAAGTTGGGGGAGTTATTGCTTTTATTGGTAAAACATTGCAATAATCCAATAAAGCCACAAGTTTAGTTGTTGGAGTTATGAAGACGTGACCACCTTTCTAATACCCTTGAGCAACCAAAAATTGTGCTAAAGACTGAAGGTTGTAGCAAAAAGTTAAATTTGGGGTGTTACACTGATATTAGAGGCGGGAAGCAGGTAGAAGCTTCTCTGAACTTACTTTGTCTCAATGATACAGGCTCGCTTTCAAGGATATTCTCATTGCCCTTGTAATTTCTGACTACTGATTTTGTGATTCCTTGCAATATGTTCTCCTGAGAAAAAATGAAAATAGATAGTAAAGAATAGCATTACAAAGTTAAGAAGCTAAGCAGTGTGATAAAATTGCAATTAGGAACCCTGTTCACATAAGTGACACTGACTCTGCTTAGTACCAGTTCTGGTCCTAATTGCAGCCAGTTTTTGGCCAAAAAGGCTTATGTTTACAGGAGGTAAAGATTTTTGGCCGTTTTGATATGCTTGAGACAAGATTTTTCCCTTTATTCTTTGCTCCATCAGGGGATTGACCTGGTAAAATTGGGTAACCAGCTTCTCCCCACCAGATTTGTCACAATTGTCACAGGGGAGGGGAGTGTTGTTACCATGTCTACCAGCTCTAGACAAAATCAGCAGCATACAATGATAATTTAGTTGTGAAAGGGCCAAACAAGTGACTAGTTTCCATGCATTGAAAAAACGTAATAATTCAAGAACTTGCAATTGTGCTGAACTAGTTTAATCATTTACAAGTAGTTTATTAAGTGTAACCAGCAATTTATTTAGCTAAACTTATTTGAATGTTTGAATGAAGATGAAATTTGTTATGTTTCCTGTCAGGATACAAGTATATTATCTAAATATAATTTAAGCCTGTATTCAAAATAAGAAATTAGAGTACAATAGCACAAAAAAGGTAAAAAATACTACCTTAAGCTCATTGAATTCTGCCTCTTTGTCAAACAGAGCAAGGTTTCCCTAATACAAAAATGGAAAACTATGATATTTTACCAGGGAATTCAAGCAACAATGATAGAGGAGGTGTTAGACACTAAATGAATCTTGGTGCAACACCCTTCAAGTCACTGGAATATTATGGAAATGCCAATTTTCAAAATTCAGCTTCAAACTTCAAGGTAATGAAAATAAGTAGCTCAATAAAGTAAAATTTTGGCGTTATTTTGTTACTACTAACAACCAAAAAAATTTTTGTTTACCTAATGGAAGCAAAATTTATTTCCGATACAATAAAAATTACAGGGGTACAACCCCTCTTCCAATGCTAAATCCACCCCTCAGTTTCATAACTCTCCATTAGTTATCTTATATCACATGAATTAAAAATATCTAGGTACATATGAGAAGCAACATTCAGTTGAAATAAGCTGATGATTAGCTAAATCATTTGAAAATAGAGTTGTTTCAGTAAACAAGCAAAATTCTTCTTACAATTTTAGGAGCTTTTATAATTTTCATAAAGAATGACTTCAAAAACCTCAAAATCAAATTCTGTTGTGTATTTTTCTGCTTTGTTCATTAGTGCCTGGTTTCCCTGTTTTTGTTTCTTATTGCCCTTCTTCTCAACTCTGATTTGGTTCTTCTTCATTTGTGGAATCTGCTCCTGGCTACTTTTAAATCTTTCTTCCTCTGAAAAAAGAGAATGTAGAGCACTGCTTAAAGTGCCATCAAAACTTTAAAGAAATGCATTTTTCAAGAAAAAGAAGGTATGATCAATTCATCTAACAAAATAGACAGGAAAAAATGGACCTCCATATCACAAGAGTTGTTCATATTACTAAAAAAGCTCCATTGGTTCCTCTGCTTGAAGTTCCTTATTCAGAAGTTTCTTTTTGATTTGAAAGAAAAAGGAGAAACACAATTCCCTAAAAAACAAAAAAATTAGTATACAGAAAAGCCTCTTTTACTTACTCTTCTCTTTTTTTTCAATAGATCTTGGTTTCTGTTCTATATCAGGAATAAGTGCCTTTTCTTCCTGAAATGTAAATTTGTTTCAGTTTCAGTAACAAATATCAATAAATACATCTCAACAAAGACAACTGATTTAACTTAGAACAATAAAAGCCCATATATTGCACTTAGTAGTACAACATAATTAAAAAAAATTCAATGAAAAAGGAACAGAGCATAAAGCATGAACAGGCCTCTCGGTTTAAGGTGCATGATTGTGCACCGTGCCTCGTCACGCACCTAGACAAGATTGTTATAAAAAACTTTGTCTTGTTGCCCTGGGAGTCATCATTCCCCATTTAGGGAATTGCATAACACGGAATAAATTTTAAAAATGGAAGACTCTCTGTGCCGGTTGGGTGTGACTACTCTAAATCTGCGTCGCCACAGTTACCCTTACAGGAAGTAACTTTTAGATTAAAAATGTGTCAATGGTCTACTATGCTTGTTCAGTAACAAATTTGTGTTGTGATCAAAATAATATCTCATACAAGTTTATTTTGTGGGTGTCAATGACATTTTAAATTCAAGAGTTGTATAATGCCTTTTCGCACCACAAAGCTTAAAAATTGAACAGAAAGGCTAATGACATCAATAGTACTGATATTACAGGATTTTCGTGCGATTTGAACAGGAAATTATGAATTACTTGCCCTGAAGAAAAGTTTTGCTCTGAGATGCGCGATATGCCAAGCACTTACTAAAATCTTTAAAGAGACGCCTGCATGAATGCAGTGAGATTTATTAGGAGCCACTCCTCTCCCTCAGAGGAAAAGTACTAAAACTAGGTAAATATTCACTAAAAATATAATTAAATCAAACTAAAAGACACTGTAGCTGAATCTTTAGTAAAGCATATGCTGTTCAGTTCAAATTTTTTTTGAAACAAGAAACTTTTATCAAACAAGTGTATATTATTTTGATACAACTGATATTCTTAGCAGAAACTGAAATTGTTTGATGGATCCAATTAGATCAGTTCATATTAGTAAAATCCAATTTGTTAACATTCGTAAGCTTTAGTTTTTTAAGAACTTGAATTCTGGACTGACTTTGAATACCTGGGCCCCCCCCCCCCCCAGGTGTCCACCACTGGACATAACTTTAAAACAGTGGCATTGGGAAACGGCAAAAACATATAATGACATAAATTTACAAGAAAAAAATGAAAATTACTGTCTACTGGTCTGTCATAAAGAACTAGATGAGCATGGGTTCCAAATCTTTGATTGGCTTGGCAACCAAAATTCTGCATGACCCATTAGCCAATGAAAATGCTTGCTACATACTCCATTAGCCAATGAAAATGCTTGCTAGATGTGGTATAGGTAGAGCTCTATATGCTTTTTGGTGTATAGATCAGGACACCACACAAAAAATAGCCAAAAACATATAACATCACCTTTGGTGTTTGACTAAGTATTGTGAGGTTATTAATATCTTCAGCCTTGATTTTCAAGCTTGCAACATCTAGTTTGGTGCCATTTAATGAAACTTGAAAAAAAATACAGCAGTGTATAAGATTTTTGTTGACAAAAATCTATATATTAAATTATTATTATTATTATTATTATTATTGAATATTTATACAGGATAATACTTCAGTAGTAATATGCATATATACATATTTACACTGTTTTCCCAGTAGTCCTGTTGACTTAATATTAATCAAACAAAGTGATGAGATTGAAAACTGACTAAAACCTCAAACAACAAGACAATTTTGTTTGAACCTTTAGTTCAGTTACTTTTCTTATCAAATTCTCCTTGCATTTCCAGATAGCCCCTTTGGATATTTCTAGACAGTCAATTTCGAGCCTTTTAAAGTTCCTGAGCAACAAATTTTCCTTGCAACATCTTCAAATATACCTGTACTTTAATATTTTCTAAATCTAGATACTTTTAACTTAACAGCTAATTTTGCAAATTAAAGGTACCGTTCTTCCAGGCTCTTCGCTAACACTTCCTTGGCTACTTTAACGACCAGCCTTGGCAAAAATAGTATTTGACTCTACAACCTAAACAATAAGATCATACCGTTATTGATAGAAATCTCTTGCTTCTGTGCATCAATATCTAGAACAGAACCAATATAGATATTGTCTTCTCCACATTCAAACTCGATGATATTTCCAATAAACGAAAAGGCATCCATTTTCTAGCTTTTCGAGCCTTTCAGGAATTTCAAAAAAGGTAAAATGTCTCAGACCTTTTTGAATATTTTCTTTTTGCTCATTAATATGAAGCGCAGAAACGAGGTCACCATTCCAATCCTAAACGAGGCAAGTTGGCTCAAACTTTATGTTCAACACTTGTTTAGTTTTTAGTTGGTTATTTCATTTCAATTCATTTCATTTCATTTCATTTCATATTTTCAGCAATTAATTACAAATTGCATAAATATTAAGATGCTAATAATTAAGAAGAAAACAAATTCCAAGGTAAAAAATTAATGTCAAAAGTTACTCATAGGTAGTTAAACAAGTGCTGACGGACATGTGAAAAATAAAGCAGTAATACAGGGAAGAGATGATTTATAGATAAATATATATATATAGAAAGTTGTCTGTTGATATTTCCGTAGCACAATGCTCAAAACATTCGCATGTAGAGCGTGATATAGCAAAGAGTTGGAGAAAACAAAACTACATGTTTTATCTCTACAAGCCTGTTTCATGAATAACTCACTCTTCAGGAGATTTGCGCAACCTTCCCCAGCCCCCAGTCCCCAGCCCCTGGATCTGTATGAGGTGCTTCATAACACTTAATGATAGAGCGAGAGGCAAATGATAACGCACTCTTGCGTAATGATATTTCATGAATAAAATCAACTCTTGATTAAATCTCTATTTACAATATATATTTCAGTGCCGTCGGAACGAAATTCATATTGGGGGGGGGGCTGCCCATTGTTTGTTCTCTCATTCAGTACACTGTTATAAAGGAAACATACTATAGCTTGACAATTATTGGGGGGGCTCCAGCCCCAAAAGCCCCCCCCCCGGTTCCGACGGGCCTGTATTTAACTAAATGCCATGTGACTATTAACTAACGGCGCCTGCGTGACATGTGACAGGAGAGTGAGCCTGTAACAGATCATGTCCCCCTATCCTTATGACCTTGAGCCAATTTTTGGTCTTCTCGGAGCAATATCCACGGTAGAATCTGTGAAAAAGTGAGATCAACAACATTTCGTCGATGAGAAGGAGGTTGGAGAGACTATACAAGGTTGCAGTTGTTGCAGATGGCTTTAGATTGGATTTTGTCAGAAAAGCCCGGAGCATCACATCATAGATGAGAGAAGTACTTTAGGGAAGGACGGGGTTCAGGTTTATAAATTGTTATGAGAAGAAGAGGAAGCTCCCTTGTACAGATCGATGATAGATCGAATAATGTGCATTGATCGAAGATGATTTCATTAATTAGAAATGTTCAAATATATATTGCTAAAAGACAAATGAATACTCGTTGATATATATCGATGCCTGGTTGATATGTGCCCCTGTGAGCAAAGAAGGTTCCATCCAATAGTGTAGGACATGAAAGGTGCCATGTAGGGCTAGGATGCACTGTTAAAAATCTGTTTCAAATGCAGTAGCAAGTAAATAGCAAGGTGTAAAAACAATGATTGTTCGATAACTGAGGAAGGTATTTTTTAAATGCATCAGACTATTATGTTAGGACTATTTATCTATGAAAAATTGTTTATCTAGCGGATTCTTACGTTTGAAACAGCAATAAGAATTTTGATAAAAACAAGAATGAAAATTTAAAGATTTTAGCATAAAAATAAAAACGGTCTCTTTCGATATTTTAAATGGTTGTTGCTATGCACATGTTTAAGGTAAGACACGGCTCTACTTATCAGCCTAGCAAAAGATTAGTACAATCATTTTGGCGATTGTTGGTAAAGAAACGACAAAAAAGATTAGATTTTTATAGATTATTCTTAAGACAATGCCTTCTGATAATGCACAAGTTCGTACTTCATCATCTATCAATACCTCACATTCAAGCATAAAATTTTATCTTAACGTGCTTTGGTTGAGCTCAAAATTTCAATCGTTGATAATGTTGAAGAAAAATTAAACCCATTCTGATCAGCGTGTACAACGCATGTTCGATTTGTTTTGACAGCTGTCAAAGAGGTTTCCAGATCTTTATTCTATGTAGAATACCTTTTGATGCTTCAGTGGAGGAACTTAAGAAGTTACATCCTAAAACCTCTTTGTTTGCACAGTTGTCAACCCAATTTCCTTCATGAAAAATTAAACTGCAACAGAAGGAAATCTTTCTTTCAAAATTACATTGATTAAAACAATATACTACTTCTTCTATTGATTCTGCCTTTTTGTCACTTTTTATAGATATTTGTTTTATTCAAAGTAGGAAAGAATAGTGTGGAACTATAACTAGGTAGCAATTTAAAAACTTGGCCTATTTAACGTTACTTGTAAACGAAGTTGATAAAGATTAAAAAACGTCTTTCGTTGCAAAAATCTTGCACGTGCTGATTCTTAAAACAGATGTGCTAAATTCTAATGTTCTAAATTCATCAAACAGCGTGTTAAATTCTTGGTGTGAAATTCTAGATAATAAGAATATGTGTATGCCATTCTCCTGCGATTGCCATAAAAAGTCACGTCTAGCTTTCAATTTAAAACTTGAACAGCTAATTTTTCCCCTGGCCTTATAAGACATCACTTCGCCGATCTCTTTCGGATAAGTTTGTCATTATATAATCGTAAAAATGAAACTTACAGAAAGATTTTCATTACAATCTTTGTTAATAATGATAGGACAAGACTAGTAACAAGCTTTATCAAGTTAAAAACAATACTGGCACTATTAAATTTAAATTACTATTAAAAACAATGCTAGCAAAATTATTGCCAACCACTATATATAAAAGCCAGCACCTTGCTTCATACAACCATGAGGCCTATGAATGAAAATGTTGAGAAGTATAGAGGCGAAAAAGGATCCTTGTAGACTACATTAAGAAAGTAATTGTTTCTTATCAAACAACAAGCCTAGATGTTCGCAAAAAGATTAACCAAGCCATATCAACACAGTATGTCGATCTAAGGTTTGATCCTGGGATCATTCAGTTGCTACGGGTCATGTCGATCTCAGCATTGCTGTTAAACACTCTAGCACCAGGCCAAAAACCCTCTGCAATGCCAACATCGCTACGTATACTTGTTGCACAAAGTAGGCAGACATTAGGCAAAAGGAAAAGACGCAGCTGAAACAATTTGCGATATAGAATGAATAAAAATGAAGGCAGGTTGCTAACTTTGATAGCAATGTATGTTGACAATACCTTTTGCAAAGCCAATTGATTATAAATGAAACAAAAGATCCAAATTTTATTAAAAGCTAGTTATCAAGAGCAGTGGGCACAGAATGTTTATTTTCTTTCTCTTCAGTCATTTTACCAGCTTTTTGCTCTATCGTGCACCTGTTTGCGAAGCTGTGTAAATATCTTGTTTCAAAAGAGCAATGGATCTTGATTTGCTCTTTACTTTCAAAGGAAGTTCACATATCCTGCTGGTGAAATTTTTTCAATTGCATTGCCATTTAGGGGGGCGCCAAGTATCAAATCTAAGTTTTGATGAAACTGGTTATTGCATTTGTAATTGATTCATTCAATATAATGCTTTGAATAAAAATTTCAGATTTTTAGGGCTTTGTTGAAAATGGCCGTCGTTTTATAACTTTTTTTGCGTAAAAGAGTTGTGGCTGTTTAACCTTTGCCTCGTCAAGCAAATACTCCGTATTTTGAGGTCGTCTCTAAATTTAATAGAAAATGCCAAATATGTGGGCTCTAAAGCCTATCGAGTTGATGATAGCAGTCTCTAAGCACGGCATTTAAATTTTCTATCAGTCTATTTTGGCTATGAAAAACTTCTTAAGCCTTTGAAAGTTGACTTAATGCTCCTTGAAATACTCTGAACTATAGATATATTACCTTTCTTGGGTTGTAGTTTTAATTGCTAACAAAATTTTGATGAAATTAGTAAAGAGAAGTACCTACGTGAAAAGAAATGTATGGATTTTGTAAACAAATTGATGCAAATACAGTAACCCATGCTTCATTGGTAATTATCTGACCGAAAAAGGAAAACTGAGAACACTGAGAACTTACCACACATACAATGGGCGAACGAAGTTTTCAATACAATAGGACAACACCCCCGTCAAAGGGCTACATGAATTAGTATATTTGTTTTGCGAAAAAAGAATATGGATATATAAAAGCATCTTGATCGTGTATGCTTTCTTACCAAAGTGTCTTGTCTAATTTTTCTTGGCTGCTGTTCCAAGTCGACACTTTTGTTAAAAATGCCTCGGAATAGTTGTTACAGGGGTCGGTTACTTGTCTGCGTGTTTATGGTGGCAATTATAGTCTGGCATGGGGAAGCTAAACCTTTGAAAATTAAAGAAAAGATATATCAAGAAAGCAGTAAAGAAATCGACAAGGAGCCTCCAATTTCAAACGAGGGTGATTTTTTGAAACAAGGAGAACTTTCACACAAATTTGATGGCAACGTGAAGAAGGAATCGTGCGATGATCACTGCCAGGAGCAAAATAATTTGCTTAAACATCTGGAGAAAGATGCCCGAAGTAGAATGGATTCTGTCCCAGATGATAAAAAGCAGAACAATAAAGAGGAATGTGACAAGCATTGCCAAGAGCAAAAACAACTTCAATATCAACTGGGTCTCTTTGATAAGCAGAAGCGATCGTCTTCAAATTTTGTTGGCACAGAAAAAAGAGAGGCTTGTGACAGACACTGTCAAATGCAAAAGCAGTTGATTAAACATCTTGGAATGAATGCACCTGAAGCGGTAAAGCCATCACAAGATTTGGCTCAAACACAAAAGAAAGAAGCATGTGATGCCGATTGCCAAGCTCAGAAAAATTTGATTGAGCAAATTGGAGGATTTAAAGCTGATGTGCCATCAAATGATGCAGCAACAGAAAAGAAAGAGGCATGCGATGCCCATTGCCAAGCTCAGAAAAATTTGATTGAGCAAATTGGAGGTTTTGAAGCTGATGTGCCATCAAATGATGCAGCAACAGAAAAGAAAGAGGCATGTGATGCACATTGCCAAGCTCAGAAAAATTTGATTGAGCAAATTGGAGGTTTTGAAGCTGATGTGCCATCGAATGATGCAGCAACAGAAAAGAAAGAGGCATGTGATGCACATTGCCAAGCTCACAAAAATCTGATTGAGCAAATTGGAAGACATAAAGCTGATGTGCCATCAAATGATGCAGCAACAGAAAAGAAGGAAGCATGTGATGCACATTGCCAAGCTCAGAAACAGCTAATGGAGCAAATTGGAGGTTTTGAAGCTGATGTGCCATCAAATGATGCAGCAACAGAAAAGAAAGAGGCATGTGATGCACATTGCCAAGCTCAGAAAAATTTGATTGAGCAAATTGGAGGTTTTGAAGCTGATGTGCCGTCGAATGATGCAGCAACAGAAAAGAAAGAGGCATGTGATGCACATTGCCAAGCTCACAAAAATCTGATTGAGCAAATTGGAAGACATAAAGCTGATGTGCCATCAAATGATGCAGCAAAAGAAAAGAAGGAAGCATGTGATGCACATTGCCAAGCTCAGAAACAGCTAATGGAGCAAATTGGAGGTTTTGAAGCTGATGTGCCATCAAATGATGCAGCAACAGAAAAGAAAGAGGCATGTGATGCACATTGCCAAGCTCACAAAAATTTGATTGAGCAAATTGGAAGACATAAAGCTGATGTGCCATCAAATGATGCAGCAACAGAAAAGAAAGAAGCATGTGATGCACATTGCCAAGCTCAGAAAATTTTGATTGAGCAAATTGGAGGTTTTGAAGCTGATGTGCCATCAAATGATGCAGCAACAGAAAAGAAAGAGGCATGTGATGCACATTGCCAAGCTCAGAAAAATTTGATTGAGCAAATTGGAGGTTTTGAAGCTGATGCGCCATCAAATGATGCAGCAACAGAAAAGAAAGAGGCATGTGATGCACATTGCCAAGCTCAAAAGAAATTGATTGAGCAAATTGGAGGATTTGAAGCTGATGTGCCATCGAATGATGCAGCAACAGAAAAGAAAGAGGCATGTGATGCACATTGCCAAGCTCACAAAAATCTGATTGAGCAAATTGGAAGACATAAAGCTGATGTGCCATCAAATGATGCAGCAACAGAAAAGAAAGAGGCATGTGATGCACATTGCCAAGCTCAAAAGAAATTGATTGAGCAAATTGGAAGACATAAAGCTGATATGCCATCAAATGATGCAGCAACAGAAAAGAAAGAAGCATGTGATGCACATTGCCAAACTCAGAAACAGCTAATGGAGCAAATTGGA
>NW_027019301.1:7887242-7899367 GCF_013076305.1 Rhopilema esculentum | reverse complement strand
TACACCAGAAAGGTTTTGGAGAAAGATTCATTCATAGAGTGGGAGAGGTAATATTGTTTTTTGATAAACCTTGCGTCACATTCTTTCTCAAAATGCGTGGATCTCTATCCAATTACAAAAAAATTGAGAAACCTCAATGTTATAACATCTTCAAACACACACCGAACATGAACTCACGAGAAACTATTCTCCTTTTTCAACCATACTCAGCCTTAGTATATAGACTTTGATGAACCTTAAAACTAGGCGATATATGGATGGCTCCTTTTTCTCGTTTTGTGTTAAAATGAGCCCGTCCTTTAATTCAGTTGTTGGCCTTTTCTCCTTGCGGCCAAATCGTTTCTAACTGCACTTTTTATGCTACCTTTCTGCTTTTTTCTGTTATCTCAAAGCTATACTCCGCTAATTTTTTTCAAAGGTGTGATAAAAGTTTCAAAAACCTTTTTGCAACTTCCAAGGGTACGATTGAGGATGATGGCAATGGGTTTTTACAGGTAACAAAACTTCTCTTATTCCAGAAAATTGAGTCGTAAATGTGATATGCTTCTTTTGAAATTTCTCAGCCTATTGGAATTGTAAGCATTAAAGCATTGTTTTGTTATTTTACATGAAAGATATCGCATGGAAGCTTTATGTAAACTCTAAAGACTTAACCAAATTAGACTAAGCTAATTTAGGGCACATTTTTGTCTATCAAAGGTTTTTCTTTGCATCTCAGGTTGATTTTGCAAACAGACTTGTTGGTGGAGGCGTTATAGGCGAGGTATGGGGTTCTTATTTCTGTCTGGTAAAAACGATTTGATTCGATTTTCCACGGTCACTTCTACAACGTTGTGACATGCAAGAAAGTATTTGATTTAACAATGTCAATATGCTCCAAGCCATGTCAATTGAAACTGCAAAGTCTTTGATAGATTTAACTATTGACTCAGCTTCATCACCTTGCTATCTTTTTGCAACATGTGATGAAAATGATGAGAGATCTAGCAACGTGACGTGAGATCGATTTTTTTTCAACTCGTAGTAAGTGTCGATATTTACCCCTCAGCCTTTTTCTCAAAATATTCAAAAGCAATGAGCCCATTTGAAACAAACATCAGGTCATTGGTGCTTTGTTTTCTTATGTGATCAATTGTGCTTTGCCCTTCATCTGAAGATACCGTTCATTGGACTAGTTACACCAAGGCAAATGTGAAGCCATCATATGCAAAAGATTCTAAAAGAAAATGCCAGGGATTTTTCAGGATAGTTTTAGCAGGTGTATACATATCTTCTTTTTCAGGGACTCATTGCATTAAACATCAGTCTTCTCTCTCAATTCCATCGTCGTTTGCATAACCACCCAAGTTTAGATATCCATTTCTTTTTTATTTGTGGATGCATTTTTTCTGTCTTTCGTCTCTTCCCTTCCCTTTTGCTGGAGAATCAGTTTTTACTCTTTCTATCAATTGCAGGGTTGTGTGCAAGAGGAAATACGTTTTTTGATTTGCCCAGAGCTGATTCTCTCCCGACTGTTTGTTGAAAGACTTGATCCAAACGAAACCTTGCTCGTGAGAGGTTTGTAAAAATCGAGATATTTTCAAGGTCACTGTTTCAATTGTCTTAAAACTAACCAGTTCATTAACCATTCAGAATTTTCTCCCATTTTTGAAAAAAATGCACATAAGTTTTTCCCGCATTTACTTTGATAACCTGAGGTTTTGCTATCTATTTTTGCTCCCCGTGGTTGGGCATTTTTAAGAAAATTTAGTGCAGATTTATAATAACAATTTTCCAGTTGCTTTATTTTCAATTAGGACAAGGCATTTACGATCTTGTTATAATTCTTTTCCGTGTTATTGTTTCTATTTGTAGTTTGTTGTTTGTAATTACTGTTTTGGTATTTCCCCAGTCGCACATTGTTGCATATTGCTGCATTATTAATCTGGTTTCAGCCTGTAGTGTTTGCTTTTGTCTCGTGTGTTTCTGCTCATGTTTAATGGCACTGATAAGCATTCAACTCATTTAAGCCAAGGTTTATTTTATTCTGCAGGTGCTGAACGCTTTAGCGATTACACTGGGTATGCACAGACGTACACATTCCGGAATGACTACATCGACCTCACGCCGCGGTAAGCCTTTACTAGCTCGAATTAGGTATGTGTTAAGAAAAGCTAAGTTGATACGTAGGACGCAGGATATAGCCATACCTCAACCGATTTATTGCGCAGAAAAAATTACAACAGCTTAGAACAGAATAAAAAATAATATTTTAAGATCCTTAAAGAAGCTGCTGAAAAAATCCATCAACACATACAATGTACCGCTTTCCCCTTTTTCTGCATTAGGGCGTCTGTTAATAATATTAATATTACACTGATTAAACAAACTTCGGTGTCTAACAGCAGTACATATTTTATATACATTATATGGTAACAACAAATCACTCACCATACACAAATAGAACTTCTGTGATGCATCATGTATCCTATTATATTCCATAGCTTAACATGCTTACAAAAATTGCAGCATACAATACTGAGAAGGACAATTTTCTCCACATTAGTAGAACAAGTATTGTACTTTTCAAAATTCTGTAAATATTTCGGCCACACCCTTAAAATCCCCGCCCATGATAAGAGCTTCTGAGCTTTGATGTATAGGATTTATACTGTAATACTGCAATTCATTTTCACACCTTTTTATCAAATTTTCCCGAAACGCCCAAAAATAGAAAGTACTATAGTTTTGACTGACAAAGGAAATTAAGCTGAAATTTTAGAATTATAATTGATGCATTCTGAGGACAAAGTGGTTACTTTCTTCAGAAATTCTGGATGATTTGATATGGGATGACCAACAACAATATCAACTAGGTCTCAGTACTGTTTCTCTTGCGTATCAAATAAACAGGGTCACAATGGTACTCACACCATTTTCTGCAATGTTTGTGATTATACTGTATAAGATGATACTGTATTTTTTTGATGAACATCATCAAGGCATTTTCTTGTTTTTCCTTCCAGAGACAGATGGGGGCGCCTTTACACCGAAGTCGTTGCAATGGATGCACATGTCTTTCATACTTACTCGCAGCAATTCGCTCAGTCAATGCTAAAGAGAGAGTTGAACAAAGTATTTCTCTCAATGAAATCCAAAATCCTTTTTTCTGTTAGGCCTACATACGGCTTTCGATCTTTGTTTTTTATATGTCAGTTATCCATTCCAGAAATTTGTCATTCAATTGGTGATTCAATTTGATTTCCTTTTTGTGGTTGCTACAAATCTAAGCAAGGAAAGTAATCAGTTAGACAACAATTTGTACTTGAACAAAAATATGTAAAACGCTGCTTTGATCTCAAACATCATTTTGCATTGTTTTTCAGGCACATTGCGCTTTTCAGAGTATTGATAATTTGGATTTTCTCCCAGCTGTTGCAACTGGTAATTTCGCTATTTCTTTCTTTCTGTTATTTCTTACCCTCTAAAAGGCAACACTTTTCTTCAAAGTTTCGATTTTCGTCTTCTTTAGTTATTTTTAGACAGCCAAATGCTGACCAAGAAGAAGGTCATAACGATAACAGATTTTCCTAACCGCTCAAATATTTTGTCACATGGACATGATGCTCTAGACTAACATTAATAGCCTAAAGTCATTTGGTATTTTTACTAAAAGTAAAATCGTTATCGGGCCGATCTTATCATCTTATTGATATGTTTCTAGGCAACTGGGGCTGTGGAGCCTTTGGAGGGGATGCAAGATTAAAAGGTATCTTTTTTTCTTGTTCAAAGCCCTGCAATTTTTAATTTTTCTGATAAGCAAAAATATTTCCATCATTTTTCCATAGATTCGATGAATTTTCATAATCCTTCTTGCCGCAAAAATTGATAAACTTTCCAACATTTGAATTTCCCTCAAGGCCCTACCACTTGTGCCATTTATTTGTATTTTTATCCTCATTGGCTTTTGTACCTTTTGGTACCTTTTACTGCTTACCCTTATTTCATAAACTTAGTTCCAATCTACACTCCATCTGTCTGTCACTTTTTCCTTAATTTGTTGCCTTACCACTAGTGCCATTTATTTGTATTTTATCCTCATTGGCTTTTGTACCTTTTGGTACCTTTTACCGCTTACCCTTGTTTCATAAACTTAGTTCCAATCTATACTCCATCTGTCTGTTACTTTTCCATTAATCTGTTGCCTTACCACTAGTGACATTCATTTGTATTTTGTCCTCAGTGTCTTTTGGACCTCAACTTTTTAGCTTTCCTTCAGTAGCTTACCTGTTTGAACTTACCTTTAGTACACAATACATCTCGAGCCAACGTTTGTCTTGTTTTTTAATTACGTTTTTTTGATTTCGTTTTTCCTGATCATGTTTTATTGATGCTTACCTGCTTATTTTGCCCCTTCAGCATTAATTCAATTGATAGCAGCAGCTGTATCATCCAGAGATCTCATATATTTCACGTTTGGTGACACCGTGAGTTTTCTCATTTCTGTAACTCGATAATTATGATTATGCTTCGAAGGTGAATTTTCATCTGCTTTTTGCATCTCAAATTATTTTTCTCAATACCAACTGATAAAAGAAAAGTAGAATTCAGTGAAAGTTGAAAACAGGTCATTGAAATGAGGAATTAGGTAAAACAACCTAGAGTTAAACCATCGTGAAATGCTTGAGGGGAAAAGTATGCAGTCCAATCATGAAACTGCCTCGTTTCTGTCTGCAAAATTGCGCCTCCTCTGCGACAATCATACCGATCAAACTTATAATGCACAGATATGCGTCAATGACCTGTTTGTTAGTCAGTTGGGCAAAGGGGCTCTTGGAGTTTTTCAACTTCAGCACGAAAAAGCTCTTTAATTCTTTTCAAGGAAAGCAATTCTTCGAAACTTTGAAGTCGATACCTTGAAGATATTGTTGTCACATCAACCTAAAAGGCGCTATTTCCCCTAGACATGCCATTGGTATGTTGCAAGTAGGTGTTTTTCTACTTGCTGTAGAATATCAAACAATAATGAACGCATAAGAATGAAAGCTATTTTGTTTTATCCGAATCTGGTTTTCGGTTCCATATTGCCTGAACGCTAGGAAAGTTCTTTGGTAAAATTTATGTCACAAAACGAGTAATTATTTCTGAATTTATCGTCAGAAACTCTGCGAGGATTTGAGGGGTTTTCATTCGCTGTTGTTGGAGCATAGAGTGTTTGTTTCGAACTTATGGAGAATGCTTCTGAGGTATGAAAGGGAGTTAAAGCGAAGAGACACTCATATTGAATTATACCCCTACCTGAAAAACCTGCTGGAAAATCCAGATTGTGGCAAGAAAGAAGCGGACGGTGCCGCAGATATTTCAGAAAACGCTGTGCAGGACGATTTAGAAGCAGACACATTAGTCCTTCCTGGTGAAGGTGGTAGCGATGTTTCTCCAGATTACAGGAACGAAACTCCTTAAGTTGCGTAAGACCACTTGTAAATGTTTGTTTTTCGGCGTCCACGCTATAAGTAAATTTTGTTTATGTATGTAACCATTGTAAAAAAACTTATGTTCAAATTTTATTCGCTTCTACGCTGCAGCCTGGAACTCTAATGATTTACTGGCCAACAAAGTTTTATATTGGCTATACTTTCGATGCCCTTTGGTGCTTCGAGTCGTTGATATCCCGTGTATGAGAAGCCCGTGTTCAGTTTCGTTTATAATGGTTGACATATAAATTATATGCGAGCAAGACATAACTCTAAGTAGTTTTTGTTCCAAAGCCTTACCTTATCGAATCCAGTCTCAAACCTTTTTCTCTGTTACCTTACTAATGAGCAGGTTTATTTAAGTGAAAGCCAAACAAGAAAGACAGAATACGCCTCAGTTGAGCTCAGCCTGTGTCCTTCAATTTCAGTTATTTTATTCAAAACCTGCAAGGCTTGTGACAACTTAAAGAGCACGAATGATTTTAAATAAACAAAACAAGATGTACAGAAAGGTACTGATCAAACTATAGAATAATTGATTATATCATGACTTTTACGGTCAAAGCCATTTCAACTCGGTGATTTTCTGAGAAATGTTTTGCGTTTCTAAGAAAACAAAGCAGCCGAAGGTTGCTTTGGTTTTTGGTTTTGAAATATTTGATTAAAAATGGATGTTGATGTTTCAAATATGAATTTGCAGATCTCGGGTCTTTGATCGTAAATAACCCCAAATCTTTTATTGTGCTAACAATGTTTCAATGAAGAACAATTCCCAGGAATTGGAAATCGCGAGGTGGTTGGTTATTCATTAAAAACGATTTATAAGAGTTTTTATTATGGAAGATTTTTCGCTTCCCTTTCACCGGTTTTCCCCCTTGGAGAACCAGTTCTTCGAGGGAATCACCTTGATCCTGATCTGTTTTCTGAGAAATCACCTGCTCCATTTTAGGTTTGTTGGAATTCTTTACTGCCTTTATAACCGAATACTTTTGTATCAAGGTAGATTCATTTTCGCGTAAGAACAGTGTTTCAAGGACCAAAACACAGTCACAGGAAGATTTTTCTGTAAGTATTTTTTGTAAGTAGTAAGTATTGACTATCTAATAAAAGCGAATGCAGTCAAAATTGTTACGTCATCTTGTTTACATTTCTTGCAAAATTAAAGATTGCAAATTAAAGTATGCAATTCTCAGGGCTTTTTCGTGTATTCTGTTAATCTTACTGCATGTTGCTGGGAATGTTCCTAAGAAAAAGACCACCATTATCTTGCTGTCTTTGTAGTCAGAATGTGATGTTAAGAAGGAAGAGATAGGATAGGAATATAATTTATTTACTAAGAAATGATGTTTGTTGTTTTGTTTTTTTTTCTGTTTAACTGAAATGCGCAAAGGGAAACGAAAAGTTTAATTTCAGTTATTTATTCAAAACCTGCAAGGCTTGTGACAACTTAAAGAGCACGAATGATTTTAAATAAACAAAACAAGATGTACAGAAAGGTACTGATCAAACTATAGAATAATTGATTATATCATGACTTTTACGGTCAAAGCCATTTCAACTCGGTGATTTTCTGAGAAATGTTTTGCGTTTCTAAGAAAACAAAGCAGCCGAAGGTTGCTTTGGTTTTTGGTTTTAAAATATTTGATTAAAAATGGATGTTGATGTTTCAAATATGAATTTGCAGATCTCGGGTCTTTGATCGTAAATAACCCCAAATCTTTTATTGTGCTAACAATGTTTCAATGAAGAACAATTCCCAGGAATTGGAAATCGCGAGGTGGTTGGTTATTCATTAAAAACGATTTATAAGAGTTTTTATTATGGAAGATTTTTCGCTTCCCTTTCACCGGTTTTCCCCCTTGGAGAACCAGTTCTTCGAGGGAATCACCTTGATCCTGATCTGTTTTCTGAGAAATCACCTGCTCCATTTTAGGTTTGTTGGAATTCTTTGCTGCCTTTATAACCGAATACTTTTGTATCAAGGTAGATTCATTTTCGCGTAAGAACAGTGTTTCAAGGACCAAAACACAGTCACAGGAAGATTTTTCTGTAAGTATTTTTTGTAAGTAGTAAGTATTGACTATCTAATAAAAGCGAATGCAGTCAAAATTGTTACGTCATCTTGTTTATATTTCTTGCAAAATTAAAGATTGCAAAATTAAAGTATGCAATTCTCAGGGCTTTTTCGTGTATTCTGTTAATCTTACTGCATGTTGCTGGGAATGTTCCTAAGAAAAAGACCACCATTATCTTGCTGTCTTTGTAGTCAGAATGTGATGTTAAGAAGGAAGAGATAGGATAGGAATAAAATATATTTACTAAGAAATGATGTTTGTTGTTTTGTTTTTTTTTCTGTTTAACTGAAATGCGCAAAGGGAAACGAAAAGTTTAATTTCAGTTATTTTATTCAAAACCTGCAAGGCTTGTGACAACTTAAAGAGCACGAATGATTTTAAATAAACAAAACAAGATGTACAGAAAGGTACTGATCAAACTATAGAATAATTGATTATATCATGACTTTTACGGTCAAAGCCATTTCAACTCGGTGATTTTCTGAGAAATGTTTTGCGTTTCTAAGAAAACAAAGCAGCCGAAGGTTGCTTTGGTTTTTGGTTTTAAAATATTTGATCAAAAATGGATGTTGATGTTTCAAATATGAATTTGCAGATCTCGGGTCTTTGATCGTAAATAACCCCAAATCTTTTATTGTGCTAACAATGTTTCAATGAAGAACAATTCCCAGGAATTGGAAATCGCGAGGTGGTTGGTTATTCATTAAAAACGATTTATAAGAGTTTTTATTATGGAAGATTTTTCGCTTCCCTTTCACCGGTTTTCCCCCTTGGAGAACCAGTTCTTCGAGGGAATCACCTTGATCCTGATCTGTTTTCTGAGAAATCACCTGCTCCATTTTAGGTTTGTTGGAATTCTTTGCTGCCTTTATAACCGAATACTTTTGTATCAAAGTAGATTCATTTTCGCGTAAGAACAGTGTTTCAAGGACCAAAACACAGTCACAGGAAGATTTTTCTGTAAGTATTTTTTGTAAGTAGTAAGTATTGACTATCTAATAAAAGCGAATGCAGTCAAAATTGCTACGTCATCTTGTTTATATTTCTTGCAAAATTAAACTGTTCTCCTGCTTCAGATTTATCAAGCATTGAAAGTTGAATACTGGACCAACTTAAATTCCTTTTTTGGTAGATTTTCCGTTTTAAAAGTGCATTAAATCTGGATTTTCAAATATATACCGCAGGGCAACTGTTTTTTGTAGCCCCTAAATCAAAATGGCGTGATATAATTTTAGCTCAGGTAAAGGAATTACCGTAAATTCAGGTAAAGGAATTACAGTCCAATATTGAGCCTAATTCTCCTTTAAATGAAAGCTGAGTCACAAAGATCGATAAGCTGGATCGACAGACCAGTTTTCTCTCAAACGAAAGCGGTCGAATCGATTGACGTCGATCGAAAAACAGGATCGACAGACCAGTTTTCTCTCAAACGAAAGCGGTCGAATCGATTGACGTCGATCGAAAAGCTGGATCGACAGACCAGTTTTCTCTCAAACGAAAGCGGTCGAATCGATTGACGTCGATCGAAAAGCTGGATCGACAGACCAGTTTTCTCTCAAACGAAAGCGGTCGAATCGATTGACGTCGATCGAAAAGCCGGATCGACAGACCAGTTCTCTCTCAAACGAAAGTCTCAAACTCTCTTCTCTCTTTAATATGCGTAAATTTATCACAATAAAGTTACGTAGGCCTAGATGATAAAAAGTGAGATACATACAAGCATATTTATGTAGATAATTTAAAGGATAAAAAAACTGTATCCGCTTGTACTTCACTTTCTCTAGAATAAATAAACAGGGGTCGAAATAACAGAGTTTTTCAGAAAGTTTTCTCAATTGATAAATCCACAAAATGAGTTACTTGTTCTTATTTTTTGCAGCTATTTGGTTTGTGTCACCCAAAGGATAAAACGTTTTCCCTGTGACACCATTGGGAAGGCATCAAAATGTGTGACAGGGCCACTACAGCAAAAGTTCCAGAGAGCGTTAACTACCATTTTACCAGGCAGTGTAATTACAAATGTGGCTTTTGCTTTCACACTGCAAAAACGTCGTTTGTCCAACCTTTAGATGAAGCTAAACGGGGCTTGAAGCTCCTCCGAGATGCTGGTATGCAGAAAATAAATTTCTCAGGCGGGGAACCTTTCTTGCATAAGCGTGGCAAGTTTCTGGGAGAAATGGTGAAATATTGCAAAGAGGAAATTGAGGTGCCCAGTGTCAGCATAATCTCTAATGGGAGCTTGATCACAGAAAAATGGATGCAGGAGTATGGGGAGTTCGTGGACATTTTGGGCATCTCTTGTGATTCTTTTGATGAATCGGTAAGAAGGGTAGCCTGTAGTCTATTCTAGCCAATTTGAGCAGTTTTGGAAAAAAAATTGACCAGAAATTTTGATAATAGGCTTAATCTTTTCATTGTATTTAATACCGACTAGCATGCTTATTTGCTACCACAGCCCTTCCCCTTTTTTCCGGGAAACTCCCCTTTCTAGGCAGATGAATCTCCGGTAAATGAAAGTTTGGCTGAGTTCCTCAAGCAGTCTGGGCTTTCTTCAAAACTTTTACAGTACTTTATACCATACCTTTGTCATTTTTGGATCAGGCTGAAATGCTACTTGCATCTTAATTTAACATAGCATATTAAGATAACTCCCGGTTGGTATTTAGTGCTCGACTCGGCATTTAATGGTCAGGCAACTGTACTTTATAATAATCGGAATGTGTTCAAAGACACATTGAAAAGCTTGGTGTAAATATTGTTTGACAGCCTAATGCTCTAGCTACGAGGCATACTCAGTACTGGCCACCTCCTTAATGACAGGCAGTTTGCACTCTGTTTACTGCATTCTACAGCACGTTTTGTCACACTTCTCCAGTATTTCATTTCCGTCTATATATTTCGCCTGGGCATTCATCAATCTTTCTAATCTACCTTTCCAGCTTCTCATCTTCTTGCTTTTTTCAAGGTAAATGAAAAGATTGGTCGACACACTAGAGGAAAGAATCACTTAGAAACAATGCACAGAGTTCACGATTGGTGCAAGAAGCATCACGTACTCTTCAAGATTAATTCCGTGATAAATTCTTACAACGTTGACGAGGATATGGGCAAATACATCACTGAGTTGGAACCTGTGAGGTGGAAGATTTTTCAGTGTTTGCCGATCGATGGAGAAAACTTTGGCGAAGGAGCGCTTCGCCAAGTCGAGCAATTCCTCATAACTGACGAGCAGTTTAAAGGCTTCATTGAGCGACACTCACATGTGCCGCAGCTTGTGCCGGAAAGCAACGACTTGATGAAGCAGTCGTATTTTATCGTCGATGAGTATTTTAGATTCATCGACAATGGAACCGGCAGAACCTCGAAATCAATTCTCGCTGTTGGGGTAGAGGCTGCAATTAAAGAAAGTGGCTTCATCGAGAAGAAGTATCTTGACAGAAGGGGACGATACAATTGGAGCAAAAATCCAACGTGCGAGAGTAAGAACCTCAGCTGGTGAAACAGGCTGCACTTAAGTTGCACGCTTGTATTAACTGAAATGATAGATACTTGTTGCAGTAATCTGCAATTCCTAAATATTTAATTTATATTATTTATTGAAAAGAGATATTTTCATTCAAATTGACGATAAATCTGGCCATAGAATAAGTATGTCTAGCGCCATTTAAATTTGTTCATTTTTCTTACTTTTATTGCCTTGTATATTCACGCAGTGCAACTTATCAACGTTAGGCAAAATCGTTTCCCCTTTAACTTTATTTAATCGATAATGTACAACAATATGAAAGGATATAAATGATATAAAATGAGCAACGATTGGTTGTAAGCTGCATAGATTTTTGTGACTTCCTCTAACAAGAACTTTGTTTCCGTGACATGCCAGGGCGGCATTAGGTTTGTCTCTAGGTGCACTTGCAGGCTCCAAGTAAACTTTCCATGAATATGGGCAGCAATTTTCCAAGGAAAGGTACCTGGTATTTCGTAAATTTCTGATAACTTTTTTTGCAGTTTTTTTTTACTCTGAGAATGTGAATTTTGGCACCTTTCCCGTTGTGTTTTCCATTCCAGGCTGCTTTGCGAAAAAGATGTGTCGAGGGTTGCCTCACTATGGCAAAACACCTCTGGAAATGCATTGCTTTTTGGTGCACAAGGGTTGCCACCGACGGCTACCACAGGGGGCTGTCACCGAGTTGCCATAAAGGGTGCCAATGAACTTGCTTAAACTAACTGCTCCTAATCAACCCTGCACCCCAATCACTTATACATCCCAATTACCCCTGCACCCTAATCACACCATGCACCCAAATCACCCCTGCACATTAATCACCCCTGCACCCCAATTACTTGTACATCCCAATCACCCTTGCACCCTAATCACCCCCAATCACCCTAAATCACTTCTGCCTCCACACACTATCAACGACTCTCCACTCTGTTAGCCAATTTCTTCCCTCAAAAGAAGTTTCTTCCCTCAAAAGAAGTTTCTTGCCTCAAAAGAAGTTTCTTCCCTCAAAAGAAGTTTCTTGCCTCAAAAGAAGTTTCTTCCCTCAAAAGAAGTTTCTTCCCTCAAAAGAAGTTTCTTCCCTCAAAAGAAGTT
>NW_027019301.1:7714410-7887142 GCF_013076305.1 Rhopilema esculentum | reverse complement strand
TCTCCATAAGTTCGAAACAAACACTCTATGCTCCAACAACAGCGAATGAAAACCCCTCAAATCCTCGCAGAGTTTCTGACGATAAATTCAGAAATAATTACTCGTTTTGTGACATAAATTTTACCAAAGAACTTTCCTAGCGTTCAGGCAATATGGAACCGAAAACCAGATTCGGATAAAACAAAATAGCTTTCATTCTTATGCGTTCATTATTGTTTGATATTCTACAGCAAGTAGAAAAACACCTACTTGCAACATACCAATGGCATGTCTAGGGGAAATAGCGCCTTTTAGGTTGATGTGACAACAATATCTTCAAGGTATCGACTTCAAAGTTTCGAAGAATTGCTTTCCTTGAAAAGAATTAAAGAGCTTTTTCGTGCTGAAGTTGAAAAACTCCAAGAGCCCCTTTGCCCAACTGACTAACAAACAGGTCATTGACGCATATCTGTGCATTATAAGTTTGATCGGTATGATTGTCGCAGAGGAGGCGCAATTTTGCAGACAGAAACGAGGCAGTTTCATGATTGGACTGCATACTTTTCCCCTCAAGCATTTCACGATGGTTTAACTCTAGGTTGTTTTACCTAATTCCTCATTTCAATGACCTGTTTTCAACTTTCACTGAATTCTACTTTTCTTTTATCAGTTGGTATTGAGAAAAATAATTTGAGATGCAAAAAGCAGATGAAAATTCACCTTCGAAGCATAATCATAATTATCGAGTTACAGAAATGAGAAAACTCACGGTGTCACCAAACGTGAAATATATGAGATCTCTGGATGATACAGCTGCTGCTATCAATTGAATTAATGCTGAAGGGGCAAAATAAGCAGGTAAGCATCAATAAAACATGATCAGGAAAAACGAAATCAAAAAAACGTAATTAAAAAACAAGACAAACGTTGGCTCGAGATGTATTGTGTACTAAAGGTAAGTTCAAACAGGTAAGCTACTGAAGGAAAGCTAAAAAGTTGAGGTCCAAAAGACACTGAGGACAAAATACAAATGAATGTCACTAGTGGTAAGGCAACAGATTAATGGAAAAGTAACAGACAGATGGAGTATAGATTGGAACTAAGTTTATGAAACAAGGGTAAGCGGTAAAAGGTACCAAAAGGTACAAAAGCCAATGAGGATAAAATACAAATAAATGGCACTAGTGGTAAGGCAACAAATTAAGGAAAAAGTGACAGACAGATGGAGTGTAGATTGGAACTAAGTTTATGAAATAAGGGTAAGCAGTAAAAGGTACCAAAAGGTACAAAAGCCAATGAGGATAAAAATACAAATAAATGGCACAAGTGGTAGGGCCTTGAGGGAAATTCAAATGTTGGAAAGTTTATCAATTTTTGCGGCAAGAAGGATTATGAAAATTCATCGAATCTATGGAAAAATGATGGAAATATTTTTGCTTATCAGAAAAATTAAAAATTGCAGGGCTTTGAACAAGAAAAAAAGATACCTTTTAATCTTGCATCCCCTCCAAAGGCTCCACAGCCCCAGTTGCCTAGAAACATATCAATAAGATGATAAGATCGGCCCGATAACGATTTTACTTTTAGTAAAAATACCAAATGACTTTAGGCTATTAATGTTAGTCTAGAGCATCATGTCCATGTGACAAAATATTTGAGCGGTTAGGAAAATCTGTTATCGTTATGACCTTCTTCTTGGTCAGCATTTGGCTGTCTAAAAATAACTAAAGAAGACGAAAATCGAAACTTTGAAGAAAAGTGTTGCCTTTTAGAGGGTAAGAAATAACAGAAAGAAAGAAATAGCGAAATTACCAGTTGCAACAGCTGGGAGAAAATCCAAATTATCAATACTCTGAAAAGCGCAATGTGCCTGAAAAACAATGCAAAATGATGTTTGAGATCAAAGCAGCGTTTTACATATTTTTGTTCAAGTACAAATTGTTGTCTAACTGATTACTTTCCTTGCTTAGATTTGTAGCAACCACAAAAAGGAAATCAAATTGAATCACCAATTGAATGACAAATTTCTGGAATGGATAACTGACATATAAAAAACAAAGATCGAAAGCCGTATGTAGGCCTAACAGAAAAAAGGATTTTGGATTTCATTGAGAGAAATACTTTGTTCAACTCTCTCTTTAGCATTGACTGAGCGAATTGCTGCGAGTAAGTATGAAAGACATGTGCATCCATTGCAACGACTTCGGTGTAAAGGCGCCCCCATCTGTCTCTGGAAGGAAAAACAAGAAAATGCCTTGATGATGTTCATCAAAAAAATACAGTATCATCTTATACAGTATAATCACAAACATTGCAGAAAATGGTGTGAGTACCATTGTGACCCTGTTTATTTGATACGCAAGAGAAACAGTACTGAGACCTAGTTGATATTGTTGTTGGTCATCCCATATCAAATCATCCAGAATTTCTGAAGAAAGTAACCACTTTGTCCTCAGAATGCATCAATTATAATTCTAAAATTTCAGCTTAATTTCCTTTGTCAGTCAAAACTATAGTACTTTCTATTTTTGGGCGTTTCGGGAAAATTTGATAAAAAGGTGTGAAAATGAATTGCAGTATTACAGTATAAATCCTATACATCAAAGCTCAGAAGCTCTTATCATGGGCGGGGATTTTAAGGGTGTGGCCGAAATATTTACAGAATTTTGAAAAGTACAATACTTGTTCTACTAATGTGGAGAAAATTGTCCTTCTCAGTATTGTATGCTGCAATTTTTGTAAGCATGTTAAGCTATGGAATATAATAGGATACATGATGCATCACAGAAGTTCTATTTGTGTATGGTGAGTGATTTGTTGTTACCATATAATGTATATAAAATATGTACTGCTGTTAGACACCGAAGTTTGTTTAATCAGTGTAATATTAATATTATTAACAGACGCCCTAATGCAGAAAAAGGGGAAAGCGGTACATTGTATGTGTTGATGGATTTTTTCAGCAGCTTCTTTAAGGATCTTAAAATATTATTTTTTATTCTGTTCTAAGCTGTTGTAATTTTTTCTGCGCAATAAATCGGTTGAGGTATGGCTATATCCTGCGTCCTACGTATCAACTTAGCTTTTCTTAACACATACCTAATTCGAGCTAGTAAAGGCTTACCGCGGCGTGAGGTCGATGTAGTCATTCCGGAATGTGTACGTCTGTGCATACCCAGTGTAATCGCTAAAGCGTTCAGCACCTGCAGAATAAAATAAACCTTGGCTTAAATGAGTTGAATGCTTATCAGTGCCATTAAACATGAGCAGAAACACACGAGACAAAAGCAAACACTACAGGCTGAAACCAGATTAATAATGCAGCAATATGCAACAATGTGCGACTGGGGAAATACCAAAACAGTAATTACAAACAACAAACTACAAATAGAAACAATAACACGGAAAAGAATTATAACAAGATCGTAAATGCCTTGTCCTAATTGAAAATAAAGCAACTGGAAAATTGTTATTATAAATCTGCACTAAATTTTCTTAAAAATGCCCAACCACGGGGAGCAAAAATAGATAGCAAAACCTCAGGTTATCAAAGTAAATGCGGGAAAAACTTATGTGCATTTTTTTCAAAAATGGGAGAAAATTCTGAATGGTTAATGAACTGGTTAGTTTTAAGACAATTGAAACAGTGACCTTGAAAATATCTCGATTTTTACAAACCTCTCACGAGCAAGGTTTCGTTTGGATCAAGTCTTTCAACAAACAGTCGGGAGAGAATCAGCTCTGGGCAAATCAAAAAACGTATTTCCTCTTGCACACAACCCTGCAATTGATAGAAAGAGTAAAAACTGATTCTCCAGCAAAAGGGAAGGGAAGAGACGAAAGACAGAAAAAATGCATCCACAAATAAAAAAGAAATGGATATCTAAACTTGGGTGGTTATGCAAACGACGATGGAATTGAGAGAGAAGACTGATGTTTAATGCAATGAGTCCCTGAAAAAGAAGATATGTATACACCTGCTAAAACTATCCTGAAAAATCCCTGGCATTTTCTTTTAGAATCTTTTGCATATGATGGCTTCACATTTGCCTTGGTGTAACTAGTCCAATGAACGGTATCTTCAGATGAAGGGCAAAGCACAATTGATCACATAAGAAAACAAAGCACCAATGACCTGATGTTTGTTTCAAATGGGCTCATTGCTTTTGAATATTTTGAGAAAAAGGCTGAGGGGTAAATATCGACACTTACTACGAGTTGAAAAAAAATCGATCTCACGTCACGTTGCTAGATCTCTCATCATTTTCATCACATGTTGCAAAAAGATAGCAAGGTGATGAAGCTGAGTCAATAGTTAAATCTATCAAAGACTTTGCAGTTTCAATTGACATGGCTTGGAGCATATTGACATTGTTAAATCAAATACTTTCTTGCATGTCACAACGTTGTAGAAGTGACCGTGGAAAATCGAATCAAATCGTTTTTACCAGACAGAAATAAGAACCCCATACCTCGCCTATAACGCCTCCACCAACAAGTCTGTTTGCAAAATCAACCTGAGATGCAAAGAAAAACCTTTGATAGACAAAAATGTGCCCTAAATTAGCTTAGTCTAATTTGGTTAAGTCTTTAGAGTTTACATAAAGCTTCCATGCGATATCTTTCATGTAAAATAACAAAACAATGCTTTAATGCTTACAATTCCAATAGGCTGAGAAATTTCAAAAGAAGCATATCACATTTACGACTCAATTTTCTGGAATAAGAGAAGTTTTGTTACCTGTAAAAACCCATTGCCATCATCCTCAATCGTACCCTTGGAAGTTGCAAAAAGGTTTTTGAAACTTTTATCACACCTTTGAAAAAAATTAGCGGAGTATAGCTTTGAGATAACAGAAAAAAGCAGAAAGGTAGCATAAAAAGTGCAGTTAGAAACGATTTGGCCGCAAGGAGAAAAGGCCAACAACTGAATTAAAGGACGGGCTCATTTTAACACAAAACGAGAAAAAGGAGCCATCCATATATCGCCTAGTTTTAAGGTTCATCAAAGTCTATATACTAAGGCTGAGTATGGTTGAAAAAGGAGAATAGTTTCTCGTGAGTTCATGTTCGGTGTGTGTTTGAAGATGTTATAACATTGAGGTTTCTCAATTTTTTTGTAATTGGATAGAGATCCACGCATTTTGAGAAAGAATGTGACGCAAGGTTTATCAAAAAAGAATATTACCTCTCCCACTCTATGAATGAATCTTTCTCCAAAACCTTTCTGGTGTACGTCAATGTTCCTACGGGTACTAGTGAGAAAAAATGGAATAATAGAGAAATGAACTATTTGGTCATACAACAGGACGGCTCTAAGTTGCTACTCTGAGTTTCACTAATAGAGAAAGAATGGAATAATAGAGAAATGAACTATTTGGTCATACAACAGGACGGCTCTAAGTTGCTACTCTGAGTTTCACTAATAGAGAAAGAATGGAATAATAGAGAAATGAACTATTTGGTCATACAACAGGACGGCTCTAAGTTGCTACTCTGAGTTTCACTAATAGAGAAAGAATGGAATAATAGAGAAATGAACTATTTGGTCATACAACAGGACGGCTCTAAGTTGCTACTCTGAGTTTCACTAATAGAGAAAGAATGGAATAATAGAGAAATGAACTATTTGGTCATACAACAGGACGGCTCTAAGTTGCTACTCTGAGTTTCACTAATAGAGAAAGAATGGAATAATAGAGAAATGAACTATTTGGTCATACAACAGGACGGCTCTAAGTTGCTACTCTGAGTTTCACTAATAGAGAAAGAATGGAATAATAGAGAAATGAACTATTTGGTCATACAACAGGACGGCTCTAAG
Organism: Rhopilema esculentum; assembly: GCF_013076305.1. The sequence continues at coordinate 7,881,339 of NW_027019301.1, read as the reverse complement.
TTGCTACTCTGAGTTTCACTAATAGAGAAAGAATGGAATAATAGAGAAATGAACTATTTGGTCATACAACAGGACGGCTCTAAGTTGCTACTCTGAGTTTCACTAATAGAGAAAGAATGGAATAATAGAGAAATGAACTATTTGGTCATACAACAGGACGGCTCTAAGTTGCTACTCTGAGTTTCACTAATAGAGAAAGAATGGAATAATAGAGAAATGAACTATTTGGTCATACAACAGGACGGCTCTAAGTTGCTACTCTGAGTTTCACTAATAGAGAAAGAATGGAATAATAGAGAAATGAACTATTTGGTCATACAACAGGACGGCTCTAAGTTGCTACTCTGAGTTTCACTAATAGAGAAAGAATGGAAAATTGTCGAGAATTGGTGGCTTTGTGAAGGAACATTATCACGTAATTTTCTTGCAGGTGCACACGTGAAAGCAAAACTTTAAGAGTAAGGCCACAAATTTCGACCTCTGAGGAATAAACTACAAAGTCAAGGCTAATGGAATTGAAGACTTATACCTCTTAAAATTCATTCACAGAACAAATTCAAAATGTACAGAATTGAAAGAACAATTCACATCATCGATCATTGCCAAATGGTGACAGGTGAATGACTGACAAAATGAAATACCCAAAATAAACAAACTCACTATCACTTGTCACCCTTCTGAAATAATTAAGCAGGGTCTTTAGTTTTTCGGACTTCGTTTTATTCACAACGTCTTTGGAACCTCTGAACAACCTTGTAGCAGAAATAAATGTCAAATTATGCAAAGCAAAATTAATACTTAAAAACAAAGAATGGAATAGATTTGAGTAAAAATTGTCTGGATCAAGCTGAGACGGAACCATTCGTATGAAGAATAATCTCAGATACAGCTCCAGTAATCTTTGCTAACGGGAAATATATATCCCTGGCAACCAATCATCAGCAATTAACAGCCTTTGAGGAAAATATGGTGATATTATTTGTACTGGGTTATTATATCACATATCAATCTGGACAAAAAATGACTTACCTATTAAAATTTATATCAGGAAAGGTCGAATACTCGGAGTTCTTGTGTGCATTTCGACGAGGAAATGTACAAAAGAATGCATTTGCCAAAAGACAGGCTGCCTGAAATCGAGAACGGGTTAACAAGTTGAAAAACAAGTAAGAAAGAGAATATCTTAAACAAATCGACTCAAAGCTGAGATGAGTGCTGAAATCCTAAAGTATGTATAACATGCGAATAGAGTCAATAAATAGAACAAGAATGACAGAAAAGGACTCACCTGTTGCTGAGAAAGCGTTATACTTTGGTACTTTTGTCTTTTTAGCAGTGGAGGCGGCTGCGAATCGATCATAGAACTATATCACATTAAGAAAGAAAAAACTGTTTTGGCTCATCACATACACGAATAGCAATCAAAACCAGGCTAGAGATGGTCCATTAGAAAAGCTATTGTCTTGTACCATTAGAGCACAAGAGAAGTATGGCACTAACAAAGTCCAAGGGTTTAGAGGTTCAATATCAGACTATGTCAGGAAGGTTCCTTGTGTCCCCACTGCTCTTTCCAGAAGCATCTAGGAAACGCCGCTATATGAAATCGTAGGTCCTTTGCAACGTATTATTTGGCTCTCTCCATTTTGGACAAAAAATGCTAAATATAATGCGGGAATCTAACGTTCAAACGTCAGCTAACCATTGATGATGCCAGGGCTTAAGGGCAATTTATGTTCCAACGCAACACACAATTTACAGGCAAAAGTGCCAAAAAAAGCAAAAAAGCACCCTAATTAGAGCTTGCGTTGTTAATCGTTGAAATACGGTGATTGTGATACCTGTGTGCAGAGTGATGGCATCTTCAATGCTAAGACAGCCATCTCAGGAATAATACGATCAAACAGCAGATTCTTTTCTCTCGTTGGTAGGTACTAACAAGAAGAAATGATGACATTACAGCACACAGTATAAAGAACTCTGCACGAAAGGCTTGGAACCGAAGAGATGTGCATGACAACATATCAGCGAGATATTGGAAAGAACTGCATATCAATTGATTTATCATGTAAGTTCTTGACGACATGAGAAGCAACTGAGCTATGTATATATCAACTTTTGCGTATACACCTTGAATACTTACACTTTTACAAACAATACATAAATCATCAAATACTTGATATACCAATCATATACACCCTCACTCTACAACATTAAAATATTTCTACACTTTGAGGTTGGTTCCAAGTTTCAACAAGAATAAACGCTCACACGAGCAGAGGGCTGAATGGCAGTCTAAGGAAAGCACTTAGCATCGAGAAAATTGCGGCTCATTTTTAGATACTTTTTACTAGCTTTTTATGTTTTTATCCAATTGTAAATTGATCTATAAAGTTGTGTATTCGGTTTTCCTAGATAAACAAACTATTATGTTTCAGCGAATAATTTTTGGCTTTTCTTCAATAAAAAAAATACAAATTGAGCGTAATAACAGTGAAATGTACAAAAGAATCGAGATGTATCCATGGATTTCTGCTTCGTGGAATAGATCGACATTTATAAATAATAAATACGGGAAAATTAGACATGTCAAAATAGGGAAGACTTTTTCAGGCAAACCACAAGTAAAAATTACAATAAGGATGAAAGACAATGAAATAGATACATACATGGTTGCAAAAAGAGTGCCATCCCTCGAAATTCCATTTATCTTTATAATGAACATTATACTTTAAAACAGCATCCTACAACAAATACAAGGTCAGATCGAATAACAATCTAATGAAGTAAAATAGAAAGAAATAAAGCAGTCAGTTACAAAAGAAGACAAAATAAGTGACTAATGGCAAGACAAATCAAACATAACATGTGCCAGTCAAACATAAGCAAAAAGAGGTGGAAACCTTACCTCGAAGTCTCTCGAACTCCTGATTGGCTTTGCCAGGGTTTCCTTAATGAGGTCCCAGCGTTTACGGAGAGTTTTATCTTTCGTCTGAAAGTCACCAAAGGGGCAAAAATAGCTGTATCATTTGAAACAATATGCATGAAAACCATTACGATAAACAACTTCTTGCACACACTCTATGGTAATGGAAATTCCAGATGCAAAAATAAATTAGCGGATGTTAATTCATATTGGTAGACGGATATTTATTGGCTTGGTGTGATATTGTATTCTTTCAAAAATAAAAGGGATCACAACACCAAAAGAGTTCACGCCACCAGAATGGGTTCGTGAGTTTGGACCACAAGCCTAGGTTGATTAATAAATGTAGTACAAATAACAAAGGGACTTACTGGATAAAGACTTTCTCTCGAACAAGGCATTTTTACGTGATCTCTATCCCAAATGTCTCTGGCAAAATAAAAAGAGGTCAATCGCAAATGAAACAAAGCAACGAAAACAAGTAAAACAGAGAAAGAACGAAAACTGGGAAAATATTGAAAATAGCTTCACACCTGTATCTATCAGGGTATGGCTGGGGAGCTTCTGTTGCTTGTATATGGGGCTGTAATAAAGAGAAACCGTTTTCAACACAAATTTACAGTACCCGTTTTACTCGAGAAAACTCGGGTAGTTTGCAGGACATGTTAGCCACAAAAAAGCCGTGATAGCCCTCGGGGAATCGCCTTTGGACCCCATTGATAGTTTCTTCCCCCTCGATCACCATTTTCAGGTATATGAGCACCCATGATGTCCCTTCGCACCAGTTTCAGATTCCACACCCTGAAATTCATACCAACGCCGCTGTTAAAAAAGGGGATGAAGGAAGATGAAGGAGCAAAAAGCAAAATGAAGTATTGTAGGAAAAAAACCTTGGCGTGTAACGGCCAATCGTTTTACAGGGCCACTCTGAGCAAGTTTTAAATATTCTAAATCAGTATTCTAAACCGCCGATAAAGCAAAATAAACGAGCTTAAAACCAAAACTATTTGATATATCTATAACAAAAAAAGGGAATTTTTTTACAGAAGAGGATCAAAAATTTAACCAGCTCTATTTGAAAATAAAGAGTGAGACTATTAAAAAAGTTCGAAAAAAAGCAGGCAAATCACATAAAGAAAAAAATCAAAGTTGAATGAAGTAGGTAATAACGCCTTGACAACATAAATAAAACATTGACCGTTGCCTTAAAGAAGAGTTAAGTATGAAACCCTGTCATTGAAAGACAATATTTCAAATTGGTATTATAATAAAATTGATTCAATGATGTCCATACCCTGACAAGAATTCTATGATCAGGAAGCGGCTGCAACTTCGGTAAAACTTCACCACATTGAAGGAGGTTGTTAAAAGACACAGGAACGGCATTCTGTCAAATGCACAAGAACATTAAAATTCCTGTTCACTGGGCAAACGCAGTCTCATACATTAAGTCTCCAAGGGACTTATTCCTAACAATACAGGCACCTTATATACGAATTATATATGAAATAATAAGTCACATAAATATAATGTGAAGTTACAGAGACGTAGATACACTGCATACGAGCAACTGAATCTGTTGTCAAATAAATTCAAAATAGACTCCAAACACAAAGGTAAATATTGACTAAGAAATAGCCAAACGTCTTATATGCAAGATATGCAGCAACAAGATATGTAAGAAATAATGGAAAAAGAAGCTGTATTGAAACTGTCACCTACATTGTCAAGATCAACATCTGAGTATAGCTCACTTCTCGGAGACCTACAAGTAGCAAAAATACATTATTTACAAGATTATGGGATAATCCATGCATGGGATAATTTTTTACACAGGTTGATACCCTTATCAAAGAAATCACAACGCTTAGAAAACAAAGACCCTAATCATTCGTAACATGAAACTGGATGAAGTTGGACATTTTTGTCAATTTCAACCAACGCTGTCTGTATAGCAAGCAATGATTTTCATACCCTCCAAAAAGACTCTGTGATAAATCGACATCTAATGACGAGCTGGTTCCTTGCTCATCACCACTTGATTCTAAAGAGTGCTCTTCTTTCTTCTTCCGACCGAGTCTACGCTCTGCAGCGCTTGCAGCTAATTCTCTTCGTTCCTTCGCGTCAGATGTTTCCTCCCTAGCGTTCATAGCGTCTGCTTCAATATCTGAAAATAAACACTTCAGATCGTACCAAAGTTTTTACAAAGACAAAAACAAATAAGTCTTACATCAAGGGATGCAGAAAAGCGAACTAATAAATGGGTGCCCCCCCCCCTGAGATTTACGCAACTACAATTAGTATTACCATTTGGTAAGAAGAACAACTATCTGTTTCAGCTCTTTGACTCCATGACGTAATAAAGGTCTAACGTAGATCCAAATAGCTTAAGTCAACATCACACATTAAATAGATCATCTTATTGCTTACATCCCCAGTATAAACTTGATGATACTGAGAAGTGTATTGAAGTACCTTAAACATGACATTGATGTAATGAGCAAGCTATTTTTAAAAGCAACATGTCACCAACTAGGGCAGTAATGTCTTCTCGATTGAGCATAGGATTGGTATAAAAGTGATGCTAGTATCAAGAGAACAGCCAAACAAAGAAATAGTTCAAAGTCTTTTCAATGAATCTCACGTGAAAAGGGGAATTTCAAATATGGTCTGGGGTTATATTTGGCCAAATTTGGTCACTAGCATGTTCTTTTGGGGGTGTTCTGTCAATGTCACAAAGAAAACCCTTGGAAAACTGTCAGGGAATTTTTATAAAATGACAATAGGAATCACTTCAAAATCTTAGCCAATCAGCAAGCAAATTATATAAATTTTTAAATTTAAAACCAAAATTCATTTTATATGTGAATCAACTTTCAATAATTGGTGAGGTATCTACAAGACAAACTGACAGCATGGAGCCAGCAAGGAACTGAGCTATGCAAACCTTCAATTTCATGGTGAATGAAATGCACAAATTTCAAAGCTTTAATGCAGTGTTGTCCTAACTTTTTCCAAGGAGGGTCACATGGCAACACCTTAAATCGCTCTGTTTAATGATGCACAAATGTGGGATGGTACAAAATCATTGGTTTTGTACAGGTGAACTGGTTCGAAAAACAAATTATTACTTTTTTGCCTTGATGTTTGTTTTGTTCATATGGAAATATGGACATGTGCATTGGTATACTCTTTGTTGGAATTCTTAAACACCAAAAGTTGAAGGGAGCAATTGTGTTTCCGAATGAGGAGAAGAAAAAAAGTTGGTATGTGTCTGAGCGGTTCATTTATTTGTTCAAAATTAGGAAGGCTGTTTGAATGGTATGCAAACATTCATATGTGAACAGGGTCTTAGTCTGCTTCTGAGATCATTTATCACATTCTTTATATGTATGGGCTCTGAAAAAAATGTAAGAGGCATGCTGACCATTAGGGCACAATCGGAACTGTAAAAATTTGACTTGCTAATTGGAGGGCACAATCGGAACTGTAAAAATTTTACTTGCTAATTGGATTGTTGACTAGAAACTGAATTTCAGAATCCCTTTTCAGGAATTTTAATTTATGAAGATGTAGCTCCCCTTCAAGCTTATCACAAGATTAGCTTTTGGTGTTATTATGCCTAGCAATATTGCTGAGCTATCCAAAACAATTTGAAGTTGTCTTTATAAAATTCACCATCTGTTTCTCATTTCCGTTTGTTAGAAATATGGATTGTACCCATCTTGAATTTTTAAAACAAGCATTGTGTGTTCATGGTTTGGCACAGAATGAGGGTTGGGTTCACTGTGTTAAACTGGAACTCACTAAATGTTCATGTGCATTAATGGGTGAGCTTTAATCTAATCTTGTGAATAATATGAATAAACTTCTCTCTTATAACCCATATATGTTTAGTTCTCTTTCATGTTTGACCAATTGGGCCCCTGGAAGAGATTAGGTTCCATTGATAGATCACCCCTTCGATACTTTCAGTGTTTTGCCAGTGAGTGTGATTTTTTTTCTAATTAGGTTTTCTCTTAGGACACAGTTTTTAATTCCATACTTTCATAGAGTCTGCGGAATTAGTTTTTGAATTGATTTTTGTCACAAAAATTCACAGTTACTCACTATTTAACTCCATTAAAATTGACAAACATAGTTTCTCACAAAACCCTGCTACAATTCTTTTCCAAGAAATTTCTGTTGACCAGCCTGCTCTCAAGTTTTCCCCCAGAAAACTGTTTTTAATAAAAATTTGCAAATACTTGGGTAGGATACTTCATGCAGCCCAATTATTGTGCAAGTTCATGATATGAATAACCTGCCTGGCATTAACAACTTTACCATTGCTCAAAGATAAAAATTTTGTTTATTTCCTGATGCGACTGATTTATTTTCCATTAAGAATTAAATTTCAAAATTATTTACTTATTACATGGGGTAAGTAACTGTTAGGTCTATAATTTAACCTGACTGTTCAAATACATTTGGGAGGGGAGTGTGAATCAGCCCATTAATTTTCAACAAGACAACAAAATTCTAACACTTCCAGGGTCTTCTCAAAGTCCAGATATCAATGTCATTGAAAATGCTATGGGTTTTTCAGTTTAATATGAAAAATTCAATGAATTGATATCCTCTAAAGACTAAACAACAGTTATCTGTGAAATCTTTGACACCAGTTTAGGAACCATGTTTGATTTTTGTAACAAATAGAGGAGAGTAACAGGACACTATCAGATTGACATTTCAAGTGAGTTACCAGTACAGGAAGTCCAGCAAAGCTGCAAGCATATGCATGTTTTAGAGCTTTGCTTTGACATCTGGGCAATTATTCCTTGCCGTTTTATTAAAAACTTGCATAGAGTATTTCCTTGCAAACGCTATGTTGCCTATTTGTCTAAGGGTATCTCGCCAAAAATTATAATTTTGTTTAAAATGGAATGCATGGATGGATTTGAATTAAAAAATTTGTAAACAATCTTTTGGTGGTACAAAACTTGTAAATAGCTTTGAAAAAAGCAAACATTTAGTAAACTAAAGCTTTTCGTCTGACACTCTTCAGAGTTTAAAACGTCAGAACATAGATCGAAAACTCTACGCTAAGAAATATATATACCCAGTTGTGGATTGGCCTATTTCGATCCACAACTGGGTATATATATTTCTTAGCGTAGAGTTTTCGATCTATGTTCTGACGTTTTAAACTCTGAAGAGTGTCAGACGAAAAGCTTTAGTTTACTAAATGTTTGCTTTTTTCAAAGCTATTTAAAAAATTTGTACAACTTATACTTTGCTGAACAGCTGAAATTCTCAGATCAGATGATTCCTTTTGTCATTTTCTAAATATAATTAATTTATTTTTTCTTTTCTTTTCATTAACTTGACCTTGTACTGGCGCAACTTGGTTTCCGATCGAATACTTTTGGGAGGGGAGTATATAGCCCCGCTGTGTGCTCAGACAATGCAAAAGACAATGGAATTTAAATAGTTATGTTTGCAAATAGCTAGAACAAACCACAAGTTTAGATTATACCTTTAATTTCTTCCTCTTTCTTTGCCTTTTTCCTTTTTGAAAAATACTCTAAAATACTGATTTGATTTCTTTTTCGTTTACAAGCTTCCAATTTTCCGCCACCGTCATTTTCACCATGTTGTTTATCTTCCTTACTCGAACTACCATGCGAGCTCATTATCAACGCTCATCCCTCTTGTAATAACTAAAGGCTAATTTTCTAGCTTGTGCAAACAACTGATTGATCGACTCCTTGTATGAAAGTTCCAGCAGAAACAGAGCGAAACAAACTTCAATTACAGAAGACAAGAGGATCGACTGGCCGCCATTACTAATGTTGTGGCTGTTGATCTTACATTCTCCTCCACATAATACATGAACCCACGATGTTCCCAAAGCAGAGGCTACTTTCACTATGTAAAGTTGTAACAATGATTTTGTCAGTCCATGCATGGCATTCGGCCTTTTCACCTTAAGGGGATGAAAGTAATCTGAACTTGCCATTGGTGCATTTTCAATCTGGATTTTCGGAAGCAGTGAGCCTCTAGCCCTCGATAGTTTCTTAAGGATCCTATAATGGAAATTAGCAGCAACCTCGCTTTTTCCGCCCACCCCCTCTGAAAGATTTCGTGCTTTTGGTTCTGCTTTCATGTGACAGGAGGAAAGAAGTAAACATAAATATTCCCAATAATTGTCTCGAATTGTTGGATATTTCTGTTGGATATTTCAAGAACTTTTGCAATGAAAATAAGCTGCATAACGGCTTGAAGCGTTGAAATGCAGTTTAATTGGGTTATCAATCCCAAAACATCTGTTTCTTGGTCATCTTTTTGCCCGTTTGAACAGTTACTTAATACTTTAGAAAGACTGCTTAGGCTACAAATCGAACTTATACATTTTGCAATGATTTTCCACACATTTTTCAGAATGATCATAATCTTCTCTTCTATGATTTTCCGATGGCGATGCATTATTCATTTCTTTTCGGATAAAAACTGATCGAATTATCATGGATTTTGTCACCTTATTCATTGCTACTAAGTTCATTTTAAGTAAATCTGATTATTAAAGAGTAATAATCTGCTGTCCATAAAATGCTTTAAATACGCTACAAAAACAAGGACTTGTAAACTGTGAAACAAAAACAATGGTTTACGGAATACCTCTATAGCCTTTTCACCCGTAACTCACAGCGAGCTTCCCTCAGCCTCCGTGATACTAAAACAGACCTGAGACTGCCCGGGAAAAACACAGCAAATGGGCAAAAATGTTTTTCTTATAGAGGTGCAAAACTGTGGAATAGCCTCTCAGCTGAGTCTAAGCAGGCATCAACACCGAGTAGTTTTAAACATTCTATTTAGTGGACATTTGTTTTTATTTCTATTAAAACTCTTGTATATTATTTTATGTAAATATGTATACTGCTATAAATAGGGTTTTCTATTTATGGTTTTCAAAATATTATGAATTGTAATTGTTATTTTTTTAGGCTAGGGCCCCTTGCAAATCAACTTCGTTGAATGGCAACCCTAGAAATGAAATATGAAATATATATAATATGAAAAATATGAATCGCTTTCAGCAAAATTAATAAATATCATGACATTCTTAATGTAATTGAAAAGTTGGATATAATATTAAAGCTGGCTTGAATTCTAAGAAGACACAAAACCTTAACTAATACGAAAACTTATTAATAAAAGTTTAAGGGAAAAGAAATGTCCGTGGAAAAAGAGGTCCAACCAATTCTGTGCAGAAGAAGCGACGGAAGCAAAGGAAGAGAAGAAAGGGGTCAAGGAGGAAATCTTCAAATTGATTCAAGAGGTCAAACGTGTTGAAGACTAGTCCTGCAGAATATTTCAATCTTCTGTGAATTGTTTCTAAACGTTTCTTGAAAAGGAATCCACAATGGGAAGCTGTCCCTTTCATTTTGGATGAAAGTCTATTGCATCCCCAATGCTGTAGTTTATTAAAGTAACCTCGATACCTTGACCTAAACAGGCATTGTTTGCTGGATTTGGGCACACGCGTATACCCGAAATGTCGAAATATGTTTCTCAATCTGTATATATTAAAGCAACAACACTCTTTTCAAATAGCCCATCATGCAACACAGTTGAATCTAACATACATAGCACATACAAGCTCTTAAAAGAGGAAACACAATCAGTAACATTTTACTGGAAAGCTAAATCAAGGATGCGTAGAGATTTGGCAGTTGCGTTTCGCTTTCAATGGTTTCTTGGGGGACTCCGAGTGACAATTCTGCGGCCACAGTTGCGGTTGCGATTGTAGTTGCGGTTGCAGTCTCAATGGCAGACGAGGCTGTAGTTACAGCTACAAATTTGCATTTGTTTTCAAGGCAGGATTCTGGAAGCAAATTTTCTGCCTCTTTTTTTATTGCAATGTCACGTTCCAGCAGCTAAAAAAATTCACGGTGGAGTTTAGTGGAATGCAATATGCAAAACAAGCAACATTTCAACAAAAATATTTATGGTTACATCAAAGAAGTAATCAAGTAGCTAGGCTTGGGGTTTCGCCGATCTTGCGGGAAGATCAGAAATTTGTCCCAAATGATATAAAACTTCGGCGGAGGCTCAATGAGCAAGGGTGAATGAGAATGAAATGAATAAAGCTACTCAAAGAAATAAGATCTTGAAAAAGGCTCTTTCGCGAAAGACTTTTTAACTGTGGCTGTATGGTTTCTTATTGCCAATTCTAGTTAATTAGATTTCTGGGGGTAGAAATGCCTGTAAAGCACAGTTGCTGCTTCTCTGATTTTCATAAATAATGACGACGGTACTATGCGCATTGGCACTGCTCTATATATTAATGGAATCAAGCTGTGTATTGCAGCATACTTGATAAAACCTCTGTAAGAATGCCTGCAGGACATGAGCACAAAAGAAGCAAAAACGGTAAGGGGTAACAGACGCGTAACTAAAAACATTTATAGCGAAAATTGTCTGCTTTGATTGCAATAATTTATATTTTACTCAATTTTTCCTTTTTTGCTGCCAGTTTTGCCTGGCTTCACTGCCTGGGTGAAATATCATTTTTGGTGAGAAGAACAAAGCTTACCCGGCCCCCCCCCCCAGCTAGAGCAGGGGACGATACCGTAGCGATCCCGCCGTTAAGGCCTCTTTGAGCAACTTTAAGTTCAAATTTATTTAAGCAACTTTAAGCAAATAAAAGCACCACAATGATGTAAGCTAATTACAACCTGCTTTAAAAGATGGTCTGTTTCTTCATTGAGGGCTTCGTGTGAGTATTTACATGCGTCGCCATTGTTGCACTTGAAACCAGTGTGGAAAAATTTACAAGGAAATTCACGTGTGGTGGTTAAGAAAAAAATGAATCATCGAACGGCATGAAAGGTCGTTTAAAGTGTCTTAAAATTTTTAAAACTAACAAAAATAGCAGAATATTTTTTTGCATAATATTGTTCTAAAATAAACAAACAGATTTGCTGTCCATTCCAGCAATTGATTGTGCGACTTGAAACGCAAACATTGAAGAGATAAAGAAATACATTCTTAACAGAATACTCTATCTACTTTTTGCATAAAAATATACATTATATGGTTGCCTACCTATTTCTTCCATGATGACAGACAGCCAATTGGCTTGAAGCAAAAAATCTTATTTTACAAAAATATTTCTTCTGCGCTTTTTACAAAAGGATAACATGCAGATGATCAATAGAAATGATTTGAAACAAATAAATTAACACCATTGTGAAAAGGATATTGTGCATAAAAATGCACTTTTCGGCGAGACAGGAGTCTGTTACGTAATACCGACAAAGTTCTCTTCGTCTTGGGGTTCCTTCGTGTAAAAAATGGCACTCTGTTCCCTGAAAATGTGGATAAAGTAAATAAAAGTTATTGATAACGAGAATAAAAGAGTATTCAGGTATTCCAGCAAATACATCGATAAAAAGATAAAATTAGAGAGGACCAAGATAATTTAACGAAAACTTGACAATACTAAAGGGTAAAACATGGTCTTGGAGATGCTTTGCAAGTATACTATCTCACGATTATTCAACAAAATTTCCAAATTTGAAGTTCACACTTTGGCAAAAGTGATTTTTCAAAAAATAGTCTCTTAAGCGTAACATACCTGCCGACATTTTCCATCCAAGAAATACTTGCACTGTACTTTTGGCTTTGATTCTGTTCTGTATTGATTCCCAGAATTTGATTTTTTATTCGCCCTTTTTTTCTTTTTCTGGCCACCACGTTTAGATCGTGCTGCAAAGAGTTTTTAAAACGTCATAATGGCAAGCATCATCATTAAATAGTGTATTGCACCAGGTGCAGCGGCAAAGTGCTAGGTGCAGCTACAAAGTGCTAGGTGCAGCTGCAAAGTATTCAGCATTTAGTCGATAGTGGTGACACTAGCTTTTGTTTCCAAGGATTGCAATGCAAAATGAACTGCTTTGTGGGTCTTATTGCAAAGGTACAAACTGCTATTTGCAAATAAAAATTTTAGGCTGTAGAAGTAGGTAGCTACTAAATATATGCATTTCATCAATATCTGCAGTATTCATAAAATCATGGCAAAAACTTACCAGTAACACTTGCTTCTTTTGTCTAAAAAGAGGTGCAAAAAAACCTTTGATTTGTTTCTTTGGTGAAATTTTATGTTAAAAATCCACTTTTACCATAAAATTTCTTTTCAGATTCCTTTTTATTTTTCTTGGTTTCATGACTGAATTTTTGCATTCAAACTTCTAATCACCTCAAGGACATATGACAAGAATATCACAAGACTTAAGCACAAACTTTCTAATTTCTATAAAATGTTTTTAAACACATCCCAGCTATGTGACTCATTTCATAAAGCTCAAAAAAACTGGTAAGGAGATGGGAAAGCTTTGACAAAATCATTTATTTGTTTCCTAAGTCTACAAAATTGGCTTTTTTACAACTTCAGTATTCGAAACATTAACTAGTTTTCATCAAAGAGAATACACAGATTGTTAAAAGCTTAATTAGATCATACCTGCCCAATCAAGATACTTAACCTCAGGATAAACAGCTGCTAGCTGCTTTTAAGAATTACAACAACATTTCAACAACATATCATCCACCATAATTTTGCCAAATCCTTATCCAGTTAGATCATGACTTTGTGAAAGTGTTCACAGGTAAAAGAATAGATACTAGAGGGGCTAAAGGTAGAGATTATCTGATGAAGAACAAAAGGCCACAATTTGAAAAAAGTGAGTCTCATACAAGCCTAAAAATCAACTGTCATGGATAATGCACCCTGACCTTAAACAAATGTCTGACCAAAACTACAAATCAATATTTCCTACATTTAAATCAATATTGACCTGCTTTTTGCAAACATATCTTTTCATTTCTAAGTAAATAGGAGAAAAACTTTAAGTATATACAATTGCATTAAGAGAAAAGGAGGAAAAAATGAGCCACAACTTTTGAGTTTTGCCATAAATCACTTCTTACATATTATCCAGAATGAGAATTATTGACATAACCCAATCTTCATATTAAAACCAAATTGATAATTTTGGATTTATAAATGTTATATCCAATAAACATAAAAAGATGAAATACCTCTGAGACAGATAAATCTATTTCTGACCTTGATACCATAGCAAGCAATGAGTTTTCCACTTCTGTTGGCTTTTTCATCTACAAATAAAGACACATTACAATAACAATAATTTTACTTTGTTTTGCATGATAAATTATTTAACTTTATAGTAGAAGCAAACAACTTGTGACATCTATATCAGTTCATTATTGGGAACCATTAGAATTGGAAAATAAAAGTGTTTTTTTAGTTTTGGATTACTGAGCTGAATGGAGTTACATAAACTTTCTTAATTGTATTTATATTTGCAACCTAGCATCTGAATGCAGTTTTTAGAACCCTGAGAAGCTGTGCTCCCAACCTTCATGCTCTTTGCTTTTTTATGTAATCCTGTCATTTTGAGCTTTTTTGTGGAACTGTGAAAGCTTTGCATACCTTTAGGCAGTTTACTTTGCTGATGTTTTAATGATTTTAGGTAGGATTAATGCATTGGCTAATGGCTGGACAATGAGACATTTCTTGTCCATCACTTGGTTTTTTTCAAATTTCCCTTAGTAACTTCTTCCTTTTAGAGGTTTATGGGATGTCAAGCTAATTTCACCAATGGCCCACGTGTCTGTGGCATGATTCTCTGGGGGAGCAATTTTTGCCCTACAACTTGTATTGTAGCTTCTTTCCAGAGTAAGAAAAATATTGCAATAATTACCACATTTTCCCTTGGCAGCTTTCCGTGTTTTTGGTCAGAATTCCAATCAATATTTTCAGTCTTTGTTTTCAATGTGCCTTGAGCTCCTGAGAGGTTAGAAAACTTTCATTACTAAAACATAAATCAGGTTCAAGTGGCAAGTTTGAGAAAGCAGCCAGATGATTAAGTGAATGATGACTTTATTGTCACAAGACACTTAAAGAACTCAGGGGTAAGTTCTTTCAAGATTCCTCTTCTTCTACACGTTAAGTAAGCTAGAAAATTTTACCCTTATCTGCTACACAACTTTCTTCAGTATGGAATGGGATGCTTGCATGTACTTTCTCTTCCATCTCAAGAGTGTTGCTTTTTCTGCGAACAGGCCATTTATGTGGGGTGTCACATTTAGGAGGTCCAAGAACAATATCTTTGCCATTATCATACTCAGTTAAAGATAAATGTTTCATTTTTGCTTCTTTCTTCTTTTTCCTTTCTTTATACCTCTTCTTTTTTCCTTTCTTTTTTAGAATTTTTGATCTTGACAACAATGTTTTGGCCAATAATGTAGGTACATCTGTTAACAGTTCTTGGGATAAAATAAGTGGTCGCTCAATAGGCTCATCAAAGAAGTCCTCTAAACTGCTTGCATTTTTTTCAACTGCCTTTTTAATTATTTTTGGACCAACCATGCGATGAATTTTTCGCTTCCAGGAAAGTTTCTTTGTGCCTTTATTCTTATCTTCTAAATTAATATCATTAACATATTTATTATTAAAGTTATTTTCAGTCTTGCAATTAGATTTGTTTTCATTTAGAAATTTAGTGCCTTTGCCCTCATTGAAATAATTTTCTGTAAAGACTTGACTCTTTGGCTTAACATCTGCAACTGCAGAGTGTGATGTTTCAAAAGAATTGCATTGATCCATAACATCATTATAACTTCTAGATAAAAAATAAGGTTTATTTTCAGTTAAATGATTCTTTTCTTTTTTCTCGTCAGTCTTTGGATCAAATAGTTTCTTCTTTTCCATTCTGCAAATTTGCAAAGCTTTGTCAAGGTCTGGAATAAAATACTTTTTTGCCTCTACAGGGCTCTCTTTACAACAAGCATTTATATTACTGTCATCTTGTAAAGCTGGCTGCACACTATAAATCAGACTGCCATTTCCACTGGAAGGCTTTCTCTCTTTAATTTTGTCATTGGAATCCGTCTCTTCAGTCAAATGAGGCCTTTTACGGTCATGTCTGTTGCCTCCCGGTTGTTGAGTATTTGTCGTGCTAATCTTAGGAGGAGGTTCTGAAAATAGATCTTCCAACCCAAGCTCCATTTTAAAAGAAAAAAATCGTTAATTTCAAGGGTTTAACATCGTGTACAGAACTTGTCCATCTTTAACACAAAGCAGCCATCGTTTGCAAATCGTTTTATCACGTTACACATGGTAAAAAAATTCTGCGCCATTTTCTTCCCTCGTACTCATGGCGAGATGCAAAACATTCAATTCAACAAAGCGAATTCAAATGCCTGGCGCACGAGAGAAAGTCAACTTTCTTTGTTCATTCTGAAAAATAATTTCCAAAAAGCCAAACTTTGAAGATGAGTGGTGGTGTTTATGGAGGAGGTAGTTTTAGCTGCTTATATTTTATTGGGTTTTCGTAAATTTTGGTTTAAAGATGTTTTTAGAACAGGAAAGATCACGGTAAAACAACAACATTTTTTGGGAGAAAATTGATAAGTTTTCAAACATAGTTGTATTTATAAGTTATATTTAGGATATAATGAAATAGAAATGAAATGGAGTCTATCTTTTTATCACTAAATGGAATGATGATCATCGGCCATGAAATTTGCAGTTCTAAAATTTTAAAGTTATTCATTTAAATTCATTCATTCTTTTTTAGGGGTTAGTGATCTGCTTTTTGTGTCTGTATGTAAACTCACCCAACTTTTGTACTTGTTTTAGATGAGGTGGGTGCCTTGGTATTTGACTTTGGATCAATGACAACAAGGGTTGGTTTTGCAGGCGAAGATTGTCCTAAGGTATCAACATAAGCCACCATTTTCCATCATTTTATATACATACATGAGCTGTTTCTGTACTGAATATTGTTTATGGTAAATATTTTTACAAAGAAGCTTTATATTTTCTCCTTTTAACAATATTCTGTGAAAGACATTTTATACTAACAATCCATTTCACATTATGTGTATTTTCTTTTATGAATATTTTATGTCATTTATGGATTCTTTTTAACTTCATCATTTGTTATGAATTCTTGGTCTTATTTTATAGGGTGAGTTTTCAACAACTGTTGGTGTTCTTGATGGAAATAAAGATGAAAAATTTGATTTACATGGTATGTTTCATTTAAATTTGGTTTATCAACAAATGATTGCTATAATATTTTATGAGTTGATAAAGATAAATAGCTCCTTATGTCATACAATAATAATAATATTCAAATAGTTATTTTTAGTAGCCCAGTTTTTCTATTAAATTTATAAAAACCTTTTCCAGCCTTTTTAAATAATTTTTTAAACTGTTATCATTTTAATTATTTTTCCAGACACAAAGAACCTAAAAGATTCAAACAGAGATTACTTCATTGACCCTTCAGAAATACACGTGCCAAGGTCAAATGTGGAGATGATGTCACCTTTAAAAGATGGCTTAATTGAAAATTGGGATTTGTTTGAGAAACTTGTAGATCATTCTTACAAAAGACACATTCGATCAGATCCTGAACTCCATCCAGTTTTAATCTCAGAATCACCTGTAAGTTCGGTCACCTTAAGTTAAAATTTGCAATTACAACAATTATTATCTGTGTGTTACCATCCAAGTACAATGTGCATAGCAGTCAAGATGACTTTTAAAATGTGGAACTACATTACATTTTAAAAATGGCAAAACTACATATTGCTGGATAGCCTTATTTGTCACTTACATAACAGAGAATATTAAAACTGTAAGGTTACTTATTATGTTAATATCACTGCAAAAATTATGTTAATATTATAATATCTCTTTCATTTTCAGTGGAATGTCAGAAACAAACGAGAGAAACTAGCAGAACTTATGTTTGAAAAATACAATGTACCTGCATTCTTTCTGTGCAAAAATGCAGTTTTGTCAGCATTTGCCAACGGTAGATCAACTGGACTCGTTATAGATTCTGGAGCTACTCACACAAGTGCTATCCCTGTTCATGACGGTTTTGTCCTCCAGCAAGCTATAGTAAGGTCACCTGTAGCTGGAGATTTCATTTCAAGACAGTGTCTAGAGTTTTTCATGGAGTCAGGGATTGATATTATTCCAAGCTACATGATAGCTAGCAAGGTAATTTAGCACCATATATATTCTCTGCAATTAAAAGGTGGTAAGAAACTGGTCTTTGCTCTAAGCAAAATGAAGGTGCTCCATAAAAAGAGCCCCTTAAAAACTCTAGGTGCTCTATTTCACACCTCTAACCAAAATGTCCTTGAGAGCATCCTTCAAGAGCTTCAGAAGATCAAGAGCTTAATATTGATAGCTTCAAAAGAGTGTTACATAAGAAATTAAACCATGATACCAAAAAGCATGATAATATGAAAAACAAAACAGGCAACAATGTTAGTAGAAATATAATAAAAAAAGTCTCAAAATTGTTCAGATTTTTCTAGATATGTAAATTGTCATCACTTGATGAGCTTTTATCACTGTCAGTATTAATAATGCTATGCTCAGCTTAACATATTTCTTCATAAAAACGCATGGCTTTGAGTTGG
The DNA here is from genome assembly GCF_013076305.1 of Rhopilema esculentum. Next base: position 7,862,900 of record NW_027019301.1, on the reverse strand, counting down.
AAATTTAAATTTTGTTTCCTTTTTTATGTTATCCATTCTATAAGACTCGCCAGAACATCTACTTCTTGCGAAAGCAAATAAAAACTGAAAAGCAAATGCCATAATTTGGAAGGAAATGTGATCACTGATTTGCACCAGGTGATTTTAAGTTATTGAGAAAAAAGCAGAAAATAATACTTCAACAGAAGATTAACGCTTGTTCAGAAGAAAAATCATTATATTGTGGTCTGTTGGGAAGATTGTTTATGCTTGATCAAGTTTAAAAAAAATATTATGCTCCATGGTAATGTTGTTTTTACGTTTAGAGGCTTGATAAATTGCTCTCCAAGGCTTTTTTAGGGTGCGCTCTACGTGTGCGTACTCGATCAAGCGCCTTTCTGCGATGATTCTTTCAAGCGCAATCAGATGAAAAAAGTGGAATAGCTCAACATTAATAAATGAATTTCTTCTTTAATATCTCTTCAACCTAAGCCTTCCTGGTGCTGATGTTTCCACACTGCTGCTATGAGATTGGAGACATTGTCCTTGATTCACTGAGATGTGTAAGAAAGATGAGAAATTTTTTTCCATGCTCACCCACTCAAGAGTTTCTGTGCCAAATCCATGAAATTCCAAAATAAAAATCAACAATCTTGAACTCATCTCCCCCCCCTCCCCCTCTTATCTTCTCCCTCCTTTTTCTTGTTAAGACTTTGTAATAGGCCCCTTAGGTCCCTCTGAAACATTAAAAATTAAATTAAGAATTTTTTCTGCTTACATCATTATTTTGCTTACTTGTTGCTAATAACAATTGTTCCAATGCATACTTTCTTGTTTCATGACACTGTTACTGAGAATATGGAATTGTTACCATTTTCAACATAGGAGCCCGTTGATGAGGATGCAGCACCAATATTTACCAAAAAGAAAATTCCAGAAGTAACAAAGTCCTATCATAACTTTATGGTGAAGGTAAAACATTATGCTAGTATCTTTACCAAACTGCCTGGTGTTACAACCTATTTTATAGCATATTTGACATATTAAAGTTACGTTTTAACAAGAGCTTCATTTGTTTTTCAAAGGAAGTGGTCAAGGACTTTCAAGCTTCAACATTGCAAGTTTCAGACAGTCCATACGACCAAAAGTATGTCATTCAATACATTAATATCTCCAATAAATCTTTTCTTTTATATCAAATTCTTAGTAGCTCTTGCACTAGGTTTTGATGCATGAAGATTGACCCAGTGGCCAGTTGGATCATCTTGGTTGGCCTACACTTAACATGTAAACATTCATTGGATAACAGCCAGTGCTCTTCCTAACATAGCCAAAGCTGGTATTACTAATTATATCAGTAACATATTCTGCTAAACATACATACATATAGTAATTTGTCAGAGTGGTGCAGGTCAAAGGAAAAGCTGACTAATTCAGCTGAATCAACAGATTTATATGATCCAGTCAATTCCTAATAGTGAAGCCACATCTTTTTCTCTTGACAGTGCACTGGAAAATATTCCAACAGTTCTTTTTGAATTTCCAAATGGCTTGAACAAAGGCTTTGATACAGAAAGGTTTAGAATATGTGAAAGCCTATTTGATACAACAACAGTAAAGGTAAATTGTTCATTTCACTTATAGAAAGAAAGATGACCTAATTATCTCATAATTATGAATATTTGACTAGCTGCTACAATTAGTATGATGATGGTGACAAAAATGATGATTATTATTGATGCCAATTGATGACAGTTAATGACAATTGATTATAATTAATGATAATTGATGACAGTTGATAATAATTGATGACTATTGATGATAATAGATGACAATTGATGATAATTGACAATTTGTAATTTTCACTAGGGAATAGAGAGCACAACATTGCTTGGTGTCCCTCATGTCATTACAACAAGCATAGGGATGTGTGATATCGATATTAGAGCTGTAAGTTCCTTCTTGAATTCTCTCATTATAGTGCTTAAAATCTTAAGCTGTGTTTCCCTTGCAGTGTTTAGAATGCAGAAATAATATTAAGCAAAATGCTGCTTGCTGAGGCATTGAAACTTGTTGGTTAGCAATGTGATTTCAAGATAGAAGAACTACAGATAAAATTTCGTTTTGATTGAAAAATGAGCATCAACTTGCAGTTCAAATTTAGTTCCATACTTTAACATAACATCCCTAACCTTCTGCTTTCTCAGTGCCTTAATGGATTCTCTACAAGTACTAAACATTGCATTTTAAAATTATGATATCCTGACTTTAGGCCAAGTGGGGACTTATGAATAATATGATCGGGAGTCTGAAGGAACAGAACTTCAAAGCAATTTCATAATAAGTGGCCTGTGCCTGCTTAGACATGAGCTGTCAATATGACCAGGAAATTGAAAACCAAATCCCTTTGCATCAGCGAAATTAAAGGTAATGTGTCCAGCTAAAGCAAGCGACTCTGCGGGGGTTTTAGAAATATGTGATTCTTCATGTCATCGCCCCAGTCATTACAGTCATTTTGTTTATGGATCGTGCTGCGAGGTTAGCTTTTCATGTGAGCAGTTTTGCATCGCAAGAATACTAATCAATCGCAAACCGTTATTTTGATGGGTGGCTTGACAAGTTGGGTATACACAGTTCTTTTATATGGACACATTACCTTTAAGCATGCTAAAATAAGCTGTTAATATAGTTATTCAAAAGTTTATGTAGATATTTGTATAAATCTATTTATTTTGTAGGAAAAACTTTTTAAAAAATTTTCTTGCATCTTTGTTTGATGTTTGTTTAGACCCTGTTTACATGAGACCTCAAACAGTTCAGATCCAAAGTATTTGTATACTTGTGGATCCGATCCCAAGCGTTTACTTGGGGTCTGATCCAAAACCATTTGCATTTACACGTATTGGATCCAGATGAGTGTGCATCAGACGCAACATGAACATAAAGCAACTTGCAATTCACCCCAATTCACAATTAACAAGTGCTGTTCACAGAAGACAGACTCACAGCAAAAATAAAAATAAAACATAAGCTCCAAACATATCTCTAAGACTGCTGGATTCATCTTATCGTGGTACTGATTTGTCAATATTGTAGTAACTCAACTTCCTGTTTAGTTTTCTCATGCCAATCTCACAGGATACAGGTTTGAAGTACTTCGAATTGACAATTATTCTGTCTCACTTGCGAAACAACGTAAACCAATCCGATCTGGACCACAATCCAACTGTTTACACAGGATCCGGTCCAGATCAAATCCTTACAGGATCACCTCTGAAGACGAGCCCAAGTAAACACAGGACCTATCCAAACTCTTTTTTATCCAGTTCGGATCCGGTCACATGTAGACAGGGTCTTAGTTATGACATATGGTATGAAATACAATTGTTTTTTATCTTATTATTTTCTCTTAATCAATTCAGTTTATCTTTGACATCTAGTCTTTTTCAATTTTTAATTAACTTATTCACATGCTTCTACCAATAATACTAAAAACTGAAAATCTTGTTTTGTCTCTTTGCAGGGTCTGTATAACAGTGTGATTGCAGTGGGAGGCAACACTTTATTAAATGGGTTTGTGGACAGACTCAACAGGGAGCTATTATCAAAGACACCATCTGTATGTTCTTCCCTTACTTTTAGTCCAACAATTCTATTTGAATACCTTTATAATTGTATCATGATATTTATTATTATTTCAAGTTTCTAAAATTTGATAAATAGACAAAATGTAGAAACCCTGCTACTGTCTACTGAAAGTATAAATATTTGTTTATAATATTTAATTAGATAACTTTATGTGATTTTTTTCATAAAGTATGCATTAATTCCTCATACATGTCAACAGATAAACCTTCATTTTCACTTCTTCATTTTGGTCATCAAAACACCAACCCGGTTGATGATTGCATCTGTTGTATGTTTGCTAAGTGTTTTATATATATTATCAATTATAAATAATGCAATGGTGAGATTGTTATGATGTTTTGGGTATCATACTGGTGTAATATAGTATTGATGCAATTGATTTTGTAGAGCATGAGGCTAAAGCTGATATCCAATAACAGCCAGACAGAGAGACGATTCAGTTCATGGATTGGTGGTTCTATCCTAGCATCATTGGTAGGCAATTTCATAGCTTAGCAAACCATTTATTAGTGGAATATGAACAATTTTCACTAATGTGCTTTGTGAGTCTTTTTTCATAAATTGTTTCCCTTGTTCTGTGAGTTGCTCAAGATGCATCCAGATGCTGAAAAAGGGCATTTTTCTATCTGTTCTCTTTGAGGCATGTAATCCAAAGCACATCTGGAAATAATTTCCCTGTTAGGCCTGTGTATGCATTTGGAAAAATAATACTAGTAACTCTTTAATTTTCATTCTAATCACTCGTTTCTACAATTTAGGGAACATTTCATCAGATGTGGATTTCCAAACAAGAATATGAAGAAAGTGGTCGAAGTTGTGTTGAAAGGAAGTGCCCATGAGAAAACCATTCACAGAGATATTGACCGAAATACTACTGTACAGAAGTCATTATTAATTAACATTATAACTTTTATATGTGGTAGATAACCTTCCCTTTTTTCTGTCAACTCACTCAGTCAATTCACTTTGTATTTAAAGGGAACCGTTAAGAAAAAATTTATTTGGCAAAAAATCCATTTTTTATTGAAATGTAGAAAATCTAAACAGTTTGAATATTCAAATCAGCTTTTGGTACAGAAAATATGGAAGTTGGCATGAAAAAGCAGAAACGTAACCTACTAAAGTACTTTTGTCCCACATTCCTCGATAATAATTTTGCATAGTGACCAAAGGTAAGCTGAAATTTTTTACAGGTTTGGATCCAAAGCAACGTGAGATAGTAGTCAGTGATTAGTCGAAAGAATTGCATCATCCAAAAAATGGTTGGGAAAAGAGAACAGTCATATTTGAAAAAGTCATTATGCCCAAAAATAACATGATTCGGCCGATCAAAATTTACTCATGAGTCCAGAGTGGGTCAAGGTGATAGTAACAACAATTTCAAAAATTAGGGCAGAGGACACCTTTCCTTTTAGGTGTTATAGAATCTTTCTAAATCAAAACAAATAACTAAATGTGTGTAGAAGAAGAGTTTGCTCTCCCTGTTGAACTCTCCAACTAAATGAGCAGTTAGCGGTTGCTAATTGGTAAAAACATAGAGAACAAATCAAACGTGTCATTCTTCTTCTGACATTACTTCTTTCCCTTTGACATGCTGTCTTCAAAGGTTGAATAAATTGTATGATGTTTTTAACTTTAACTAAACAGATTTGCACAAGGGACTCATTCTAAATTCAAAATCAAGTCATTGAGGATTCTTCGAGACCAATTATTTCATCAGTTCCGAAACCCATCAGAAACTATAATATTAACGCTATAATAATAGATCCATATGAATGTTTGCATAAACATTTTGCTCAAGGATAGAGTATAGCAGTTAATTTTACTAAACATTTTTGCAAAACAGCAGGCTTTAAATGGAAGGTGGGCCAAATCCAAACCAAGGAAAACAACAATGACATATCTTAGCTGCTACACAAATATCACACTGTTGTTGTCAAAATAAATACACACCAAATAGGAATAACGAAGGATGCTAAGACTTGCACACAGCAACTGGATAGGATAAAATCTATCAACTTGAAGGACTAGACAACCTATGTACAAATTAAAATATCTTTATTACATAAAAAAAACAAATTTGTTTAAAATACATGTAAATAGCTTTTGGGAATGATATTCACATCAACATTCAAGTATAATGTTGAGACCAAGCAGTCCTCTAAACCTAAAGAATTCCATATAAATGAAGGGAATTGTCTTTTTTGAAATGAATAAAGATAATTATATTCAATATTTTCTAATCTGGAATTTAACAAAGGGCTTACTGGAGACTGCTTGACCAAGTTTTCTCTCATGACCAGGGATTCTTTCCTGTTTCGTTTGAATCTATAAAATGTTAAATGTGTGTTAGTGCATATGATAATGCAGGCATCAGTTAGTATGTGAACAGGACTCATATTGACACGCAGACATAAGATTGAACCTACAGAAAAAGCCAACATACATGAAACTCAAATAACAAGTACAAATTCTTAGGATAAAACTGCGGAGAAAGGAAAATAATAACTTAATCCAAGGATAGAAACCGGCAGAAATACCAAACTTGATAAAAAAATACATTTTTATGCCCCATGTTTTCTTACCAGCTTACAAACACTGTCAAAAAAATTATTGGCCTCAAATCACAATATGGACATGGGTATGACATCATACTACTTTGTAAAATATTTTGGGCCCTAGTGAAAGGCTGTGCAGTTAAAAATTGTTCCTAGCTCATGCTGATCATGGAATTGTTCCTGGGCTTCTGTAAGTGTCAATTTTCTGGCAATGGTGAGAAAAAAGTCTATATTGTGTGCTTGTGTAGGAGCAGCCAAAGAAATTATTCTGGAGTACAAAATATAGCGTTTCTGAGAAAGGGTTTGACAAATGGGTGTAGTGGAGGGTCAGTTACCATTGCTGAAAAGAAGCTTTAAATTCTTTTTTTCCATGAAGCCTAAAATTCTTGGCATTCCCTCAAAACTTGCTGACACTTTATATTCGGGATGAAGAAGCCCCAATCGTCCATATCCCACTTGCAATGCATCCAGAATGCACCCGAGAACTTACCTTTATAATGTGATTGCAGATTGGAAGATGAGGCTGACTTTTGGTCAACAGAACCGTCACTAAAATAAATTGGAATATAAAAATGACAAAATTGCACATAAATTTTCTTCAAAATCATTCTCGATCAGTTTGCAAAAATTAATTGCAAGAAAAACACAGGCGAAATAGAAGCATTAAATAATTCGTTCATTTACCACCTAATTCGCCGAAAAGACTTTTGACAAAGATATTACATTGTTGAAAATATTGAAAATAAATACCCTCTTTGATGCTTGTACTCTTTTCTAGCCTTTGATGTTTGTTGTCTTGACTCGAATATGTCCTAAATGCAAACAGCAAGCGAATTCTCATTGGACTAGTTACACAATGGGTTGTTGCAACATGATACAAACAGCCCATAACAATTGGTTGACGTTGAAATACTTCCGAATTTAAACTAGTAAGTACGTACACAGTTCTTAAACACGTTATCATGTAGAATGTGCAGAAAGTTGTTGTGAAAAATATTTAGGTATTAAGATTTCTCGCCAGTAACAAGCGAGCCTGAAGAAAATTCTGAAAGGCTTACCAGGGCAGTGTCCTGAGAACAAGACTCTTTACTGAAACCTACCTTTGACTGTCATGAACACTACTTAATCTAAACGTATTGAAAAAGTTCCTTGAAATCACATACTTGGACATACTATAAAGGACGACATTCAGATGCCAGCTTTCTTTACATCTTCACCCCCCTAAATACCAGGATACTGCCTCTAAATGATAGGGATACTGCCTTTCTTTTTCTTTAGAATTTATTACGCAAATTGAATGAAGCATGGGGTGGGATTAAATTCAATGAAAATTACCTTTAATCGCTTCTGTTCATCTTGGTTGACATAATTTTCATAATTAGATCTTGCGTGTGTTTTCGGTGACTTTCTTCCATCTTTTTGGTCATTTTTTGATTTCTTTTCTTCTTGTGCAGCCTGTTGCACTGGGGGTAGGTGGAAGCTTTCATCGGACGGAAGTTTCCCCATTTGAGCTTCAGGTGACCCAACCCTTGACAAATTAGTTTTCCTCTCTTCAGATGTGCCCCCCTGTGTTTTTTCTGCAGCCATTCTACTGCTGTGTTTTTCTGACGTCATACTTTCAGATACAATCGAGGCCCCGCTCACTTCTCGTAATCTATGCTTCAGTTCACGACTAGTTTTTTTGTAGTAAAACAACTCTCTTTCTAATTCTTGAATTTTTCTTTCCAATGACCTGAAAATAAAGAACGGCACTTGAGGATTGTAGATAGACTAGGAATGATGAAACTGCAGCACAATGTCCTGAAAATAAAGAGCGACACTTGAGGATTGTAGGTGGACTAAGAATGAATAATCTGCAGCACAATGTCCTGGAAATAAAGAAGGGAGCAGCACAATTGACTGCATTGAGAAGAGGATTCATTTGTGTATGCTAAAGCATTCAACTAAACTAAAAATGAAGATATCTGGGAATGTTGTCAATAGCAACAAAGCGGCAGCATAGAGTGACTGGGGCGTGCAGTTAGAAGGATAATGCTTCAACGATTCCGCTTCAACGATTCCGCTTCAACGACTTGAAGGTGGAGCAAATACAACGTTGGTCGAACCTTCTGTAATACTTCTAACATAAATATAACGACATTGTTTATAGATAAATGACAGTTTATAAAGTAAGAACCCTTTACCTGACAACCTCGTTGGATGATTGTCCTTTAACTAAATTGTTAACTTTTTCGATCAAAAATTGAATTTCCTTCTCGTGATCTTTTTCAAGTTCTGTTAGCTTCCTTTCAGCTCTTGCCTCCATTTGAACAAGAGAGTGTTGCAATTCCTGTGCAAATTTTTCCTTCTCTCTAAGTTCTATTTCTAGTTCATCTCGCATTTCCATCATTTTCCTTTCCGCCTCTTTCAGCTCTATCACTCGTTCAAAATACTTCTGCAGCAGACCCTTTATTTCCACTGCACTTAGCTCTTGTACCATCTCCATCAATCTTCCAACAACAACTTCATTGTCAGGCTTTATCCCAAAACTGTTTTCTTTGTTCTCAATAATTTCATTTTTAAAGTCAATAGCCATCTCAAGTGCCTCAACAGCTTCAACAAGCTCAATCAAATGCCTCTCCTCTGTTGGTTCTAAAATCTCATTGCCTTCCAGTTTCAGCTCAAGATCCTTTCTTTGCTGATCAAGTTCCTCTTTTCTTCTTAGAAGTCTGTTTACATCTTCTTGGAATCTTGCCTTGTCTTTAGCAATAATTGAGGCACGTTTGGCGTCCGAAATTGCTTTTTGCACGTCGTCTAGTTGCACGGAAAGCCTCACAATATCCTACGCGAAGATCAAAGCAAATTAGCAATAAACATCCGAAGTCTCCATTGATAGCTTGACATTGCTATTCATACTGTCATCAGTGACTAAAGTCATGAGTGACTAATGCATGTCCTTACCGTAAATCCTAAAATGAACCCCTTGTGGGCTTATTCGAGGGCGAGGTTTTATACAAGGAGTGCTAATAAAAATTATCTCAAAGTTACAATCAAAATGGCTAGCTTACTGTTCTGTAGCTTTTTTACAAAAGTTCATTTCATTTACAATTTCCCCCTTCATATTTTATTCTAAAATATTAAACCAAAGTATACATCGAGCACTAAAAGATCTTTCAGTCGTATTTCAATTAAAACCACATTGGGGGCTTATTAAACGACAAATTTGGCATGCTATGCTTATTCAAGGGTAGGGTTTTTTTAAAATACATTCTCTTCCAGGGCAGGGGCTTATTCAGGGAGGATTTATTTGGGGGGGGGCAATCGAAGATTTACGGTAATAACAAAAGTCAACCGTCCGCACGACGACCCTTCTCATATGCTTGAGAAAATTGGTTCACTGCCCTTCAAGTACATTTTTCTAGGGTTGGAATCTTTTTCTGTGAACATAAAACCTTGTGTCAATGATTTGATCTAAAGGCAGACAATTGTCTCCAGAAAAATGTTAATTTTAAGGGTTCCTCCAGGCCTTAAAAAATTAAAGAAAAGAAAGGATATGGAATTACACGACACAGGAGGGCGCACAAGAAAAGATATGAATTACACGACAAAGAAGAGCGTACCTGGTTTAGAATCTGACTGGATCGGACTTTTTTCATTTCAAGTTTATACTTCTCTTTTAATAGATCTTCTTTCTTTCGGATTATTTCTTCTCTTTTCTTTAGATCTCTATCAAGCTCTTCAATTTTTTGCTTTTCTTTTACTATCTTATCAATTTCTTCGTCAATCTTTTCCCTTTTAACATCTAATTCGTCCTTTACCTCCCTGTCAAAAACAAAACAGTCATCTAAATCTTTGGCAAAATAAACAAAAATTTTAGGTGAAACTTCAATCGATAGTACGTAAGCATAAACTTTTAAACCCACTTCCTTAAACCCTGGCCAAATATTCCGAACATTTCACAATGCTACACTCAAAATGATGTTCAGGGAAAGTGTGATCCCTTTGACCACTTGTTTGGTTATCAAATCACATTCGATAACATTTGACGCCGTTCGATGGCGCTCAAAATCTTCCAGGGTTCTAAATGTTCGGTGAAACGTTAGCATTGTTTGACCACCTTTCTAAACATATCATTTTACACCTTGCGATGGTGCGACTGGGCATGATGGAAAGTTCAATGAAATGTTCGAAGCATCTGAACATCTTTCAATCGAGCATTGAAAACAATACCACAATAAATCAAAATAAAGCCAAAATAAAGCCAAAGCTCGTACTGCTCATGCGCATTGCTTCCAGCTCGCAATTTCCTCTGGGCAGTTAACGCCTCTTCTGTTTTTCTCTTCAATAGCTTTGATTGTTGATCAGTCTTCATTTCCAATTCTTTAATCCTGTGTTCACCTTTGGTCAAATCCTGCTCTAACTTTGACTTTTCTTCCGACTCTTGCTTCAGTTTTTTTGCCATGCGGTCATAATGGTTACGCAACCTCTCAATATGGCCCTCTAAATCTTTAATCTTTCTGTCCCCCTTATTTCTAAATTCGTCCAATAAATTAGCCTCAGTCCTCTTGCTTTCAAGTGCTGATACCTTAGTTTCAACAGCTTTCAGTTTCTTTTTGTATTCCCTTTCCAGTTTTTGTTTACTGGTCCCCTCCTTCTCAACGCTGTCTAGCTTTGACCTTGCCTCCTCTAGATCTTTCTTCGCTTGTTCCGTCTCTTTCTCCAAATGCTTCAATTTCTCCTTGTACTGGTTATTTAGTTCCTGCTTTTCTCGATCACCAACTATCAACTCTTTAATGAGCTCCTCCTTTTGCCTAGAAAAGACACAGCAAGTTTGGCATGGCAAGAATTGTTTGGCATAGCAAGATAGTAATGCAAACGGCATAGCAAGATTGTGACGGAAATAAAACAACAAGATGGTAAAGCAAAAAGCAAGATTGTGGTGAGTTTTCTCAGAAAGTTGCAAAAAAGATGATGTTGTGAAGAGAAATGGTATAAAAGACTGCCTTCGGGATCCTCGGAATAGTTCTTATCTCGGTTTGAAATGAAAGAGAATAAGGCAAAAAAATCGCAAATCAGGAAGACACTCTCAGAATCAGGAAGATATTTGGCCTTACAAATCACTCTCGTAAAGTATAAAATGACTGTCTTGCAGTCGAATGCCGAACTAAGCTTAGCATACGTGACCAACAAATCAAATTCCATTGCAAGAAAGAGTTGTCTCTAAGAACTAACTCGATGTTCCCTTGTAAATTCAGCAACTTTTGCCTTGCGTCCTTCAGGTCCAATTCCACATTCCGCAATTTCCGTTTCGTGTTTTCAGAGGTTTGAGGTGCTTTCCCCGCAACCTCGTTCTGATTGCTAGGTGTACGTCTAACAGGCAGCTTCGATGGTGTCATGGAAGCCAATGGCCTGTTCACTCCCTGCGAAAGAAAAATTAAAAATTTGCTTTCTAGTAGAAAAAACCGATAGTGGAATTTCACGAAACGCCAACATTTTTATTATGATTCCTAATAGATGCCTTCAACTACTGCTCATTCAACAACAAACAACAAACGGTATAAATTGCATACGAGGATCACTGTAAGGGCAAGAGAGACTTATTCAGAACGTCTTTTCTGCAATTGCCAGAACAGCACATGTCATGATCACCACTCAATGCTTTCAACTACTGTACACGCACAATACAGCAGTTCGGAGCATTGTTACCCTGAATCAAAAAGGAGAGCTTGCAACGAATCCAGGTCTTTTCATACAGTTTAGTTTGCTCATCTTAGGCTTTGTTTGTGGCTAGAGGGTTGAATGGTCTTTGAGGTTTTCTAGCTGTTTGATCGTTTTTGTTTTAAAGAGCCTATTGGAGTCATTGTAGGCTTTGAATGTTTTCAAATGGTTTTTATACTAAACAAACATAACATAAATATCAATTTTGTACATATCAACTTAATCAAATGTTGCCTTTTTCAAAAAGGAATTTCCTTACTGCTATTCACTAAATTGGAATATTTCAGTTCCATTCGGCAGTATACACAGCTAAAGCTGAAAGCAGTCACGGGAAAAACCATGAAAATGTTCCCCTTAATAATGGCAAAAGGTATACCTTTCTGGGTACATCAAAAGGAAGCTCCTCCCTTGCCGCCACACCTTGGGCATTTGCACTGCTTTCTTTGGTATGATTCCAGAGATTCTGAGGAAATTTAGGAAACGAAGAATGTGCCTTGGTGAAAGTGCTTTTCAGTCCACTAGATAAGAGAAGAAATGGGGTTAAAGCGTAAAGATTTGCAACACAAGTCTTGTTTTATTGTTCAGATAATGAGCGCTTCAACACTTTAATAACCTCTATTCAGGCCCTGTTAATAAATTGCTAGCAAAAATATTCCTTTTGTTAGGAATATATAGATATGTGGAATATATCATTCTACATAGAAAAGAGTTCCTCGATCACTATGACAACAAGTTAAGAAAATTTCCTTGTCATAATTCCTTTTCTTTATCTAACATACACTGCCAAATATTACAAAACAAACATAATATGGCGTTAGGGTGATAACGTACCGATCCGCTCCTTCAGCTTCACTTTCATCTTCTTCCGAACTAACAAAATCATCATGGGAAACTTCATCGATATCTTCATACTTTGAAACCAATAGTTCATTGCGCGCTCGAAAGCTTCTCATCAACTGATCGTCGTCAAACGAGGCATACCTCGTTTTGAACCGTGATAGTGTTGAAGCCCCTCTTTTCTGCAGCCTGGAAGGAGCACTTTTTGGTGGAATCGTTCTTGAATTGTTTCTGATGTCTATTCAAGAAAAGTTTACAAAAATCTTAGAATAAGAAATATTAAGAAGTCACCTCTCCCTCCTGAATATTGGCTTTCTAAACAAGACCTATCGAAACCTATTTTTCGTACGACTTCGAGGATGCTACTTATCGACATTGCTTTTTGGCGAGAGTGGAGCGGGAATGGAAGTCCGGTAAATCCTCTATTCAAGGCCCTGCAGGGGGATTTATCAAGTTTGGGGAAAAAACTAAAAAAGCCGTTTAGAGTTATCAATATATTTATCACTCAGCACATCATTTTTTCGTTACATATCATTTGGCAAATTCTTTAAAAAGATAATTATAATTTCTCAAATCTCACTTTTGTCATCATTTTTGTGACGCAATCTCCCCATTTCATCTTCGTAAGTATGAATTTTCAACTGCTGCTCAAACATTTGCCGTTCTCTCCTCTTTTCACCTTCTGAAATTTCCCGCAGTTTCGCAGCCAAACTCTCCTTTTCATTTTCCAATGCTTGAATTTTGACTTTAAATTCTTCGATTTCATGCGATTTTTCCATTAATATTTCCTGGTCAATGATTTGTCGCCGTGCATCATCCGCCCCCGCAGCCAGCTCCCGTGCAAAGCTCTTGCAGCTCTCCCAGCGTTCTATCCACGTGGCGAGTTTATCCTGGATGTCGTAGGGAGGCATGTCTGAACCATGGAACAATTTGATTAACGAGGCAGCATCGCTGCTCATTGAGCCATACATGTCACAGGTGCTCTTCAATCTGCGAGTTTAAATGCACTGAGAGTTAAATCCAGCGGAGGAATGTAGTGAATCGATTTCTGACGTAGCAAACAACAAAGATGGGCAAACGGTGGAGAATAAGCTTTAGAGAGGCCAGTGGTGTGGCGGTTTTTCAATTAAAATAATCAATTAGAGAAGAAATAGAAACCTTAGTAGAAGGTGGAACTGTGAGATATTTTGCTCATGAAAAGAAATAGACGCGACTCAATTAAGAAGACTAAACCTATGACAAATAACTATTAATTTTCAGCCATCACAGTATAAGCTATCAGTGGTTATTATTATACAGTATTCGATTCTTTCATTTCTCTCTACTCTCCCAACTGCAAATTAAAGCATAGCAAAGTGCAAATATGATAATGGTGATCTCAAAAACAAAGCAACTCTATTCACTGACTGCAATAATGATGACGCTATTCAAAGCAGCAACAGTCCTATACTTCACCTTTCTATTTCTTCTTTTAACTTATCCGAACTTGCAATATCAACGGGTGGTCTTTCAGAGCCTTGTGATGATACGGGTACAGTTTTCTGACGGATTAGCTCTTCGCGCAACACCTACCAAAGGAATCAAATGTATGACTGAACTTTGATTGCAAAAATGAAGAACGTTAGACATTTTACTAGCTACGCGTTAGGTTGTTGATCATCGTTTAGTCAAATGTCCAAAGCGGCGATTCTTTCTCGCCATTTTAGCAAACCATGCAAGAAACCTTGCATGGTAAATAAGATTTTAATTTGAAGTAAGGATACCTGAATCTCGTTTTGCATCTTTGCAAGTTTCGTCGCCTCAACAACTGTGTTTATTATAGGCTTGTTTCGTATGTTCTTCACCTGAAAATTTAATGAAATGCGAACGAATTAACTTTTTAGAGATACACCTTGTTGATGTACTTTTATGGGGCAAAAAATAAGCGTTTGTATTTTTTGTGTACTGAAAAACATAATCTCTAATTAGAATAGCAATTGGACATTAGAGAACGTTGAAAATCTGGACTTGATCTAGTTATATTTGTTAAGTAGCCAGAGAAGAGACAGTGTGTGTTTAGTAGCGAAATATATACATAACCTTTAAGCATTTACACGAAAACTAACATAGCTCAGCAGTAAGCTCGTTAAGAATGTCAAAAGCGATTAATAAGCAATTACGAATGTCATGTGATTGTCATGTGACTCTACTTGACATACTGGGGGCCCGGCGAAAAGCTAATCTAGTAAATTGTCTATTAGCTGCGCGTGAATAGCGTCTCTTGCTACGAAGGCTGCCTTGCGTTGTGGACGGGTATTTTCGTTTGAATGTTCTTCATTATTCTCTGTGCTTTCTTCTGGAGTCGAATGGCTACCCGCTTGCACTTCTAACGGATAGAGCTTGACGATTGAACGAGTGGTACATCCCTTTGATGTGCGCACCACAGCAGCCCTACACAGTGAATCAGCACCAACAATGAGTTCAGTGACAATACCTAGTGGCCAGCGATGTCTAGGGGTGTCTGTGTCTGCAACCAATACCACATCCCCAACATTAACGGTACTGCAAGAGGTACGACGGCCTTTATCGTGAAATGAATGTGTTTCGCGGAGAAACGATAAATATTCCTTGCAGAAACGATCCATAAAGTGATGGTAGAGAACTGATCGACGACGATGCGCGTATGAGATGTTATCATGATCTCCATAGGTTGGGTCTGACAATGTGTCCTCAGCAGAAGGGTGTGGCAATGAGGTGATGCTGAAGCCGAAAAGCAAGTGGCTAGGTGTGAGCGGCTGCAAGTCATTTGCATCAGAATTGACGTATGTTAGAGGACGATCATTCAAAACTGCTTGAATCTCCTTAATTAGGGTTTGTAACTCAGACATCGTAATCAGCGATCGGCCAAGAACTTTTTTAAGCGATGTTTTTGTTAGTCCAATCAATCTCTCGTAGACACCGCCCCAATGGGGACTGCGCGCGGGTATGTAACGGAAAACGATTCGTCTTTGAGCAAAGGCGTGCTGAATACTTTGAGCTTCGAAGAGCGAAAGTAATTGTTGCAAGTCTTTTTCGGCGCGTTTGAATGTTAGAGCGTTATCTGCTAAAATGAAACGCGGTGTCGAAAAAACACTACAATGACGGCGGAATGCCATGAGAAAAGACTCCGTTGTAAGGTCTTCGACGATTTCCAAGCTAATTGCTCGTGAAGTTAGGCAAGTGAATAGGCAAATGTACACCTTGCGAAAGTTCCCATTGATGTCTTTAACAATTAAATGACCGGTAAAATCAACACCAATGTTTGAAAACGGACGGCTAGACGTGTCCACGCGAAATGTTGGCAACTCTGCTGACATAGGAAGCGGGTAATGTCTTCCAGTGACTCTCTTGCATTTAAGACACTTACGAAGTAGGTTGCGTGTTACAGAGCGAGCACTTGGTACCCAGAAACGTTTGCGTAGAGCGACGATCGTACCACCAACACCGATATGATGCAACTGTTGATGATTATCAAGAATCAGCAAGTCAGTAAAACGTGAATGCTGCGGCAAAAGAATCAATGAAGAGTCGAAATCAAACCGACCCTTGGTGCGAATGATTCCCTTTTCATCGAGAAACAAATTAAGCTGACGAACAATGGCTGGTGCATGTTCAAAGCTTGAGCTAGAAGACGATGTTAAATATGTAAGTACTGTTGCATAGTGTTGATGCTGTTGAGAAAGAATCCATTCTAGCTCTGCTGTTTCGAGTTCAGCAGTCGAGGGCGGTTCCTTTATCCTTGTGCGCGAGCAAAAACGTCGGACGTAAACGGTTGACGCTAAAAGACGAGAGTAGTGATTAAAACGCTCTAGCTCGATAACGTTGCACACACTTGGACGTATTAACGTTTCGGAGAGTTGCTGTTCAGCAACAGCAATGAGTGTTGTTATAGTGGGCGGCTGTGCCTTAGGCCATTTAGGCCACAAAGCTTCTTCGGTAATCCAAGATGGACCCTGACTCCACAGCGGTGATCTTTGTAAAGACTGTGCCGAGCAACCTCTTGAGACTATATCTGCAGGGTTCTCGTCCGAGGCTGTATGGCCCCAGAGAGACGAATCGAAGAGCCTGTTGATAGCATCTACTTTATTTTGTACGAACTGCTTTAACTTGCGTGTAGATGACAACCAGTATAGGGAAATTTCTGAGTCTGTCCACAAATGAACGTGAATACACGAGAATTCCTTTTTCAGAATTGCGAGTAGGTTGTTGCAAAATTGCGCCCCTATTAACATAGCACTTAACTCTAATTGAGGAATTGTGAGACCTTTTTTCCCTCTTGGCGCTAATTTCGATTTAGAACCTACGAGGGTGCATTGGGTTCCCTGACTTATGTACGCGACCGCGCCCATAACAGATTTACTTGCATCTGCAAAAACATGCAGATAAATAGGCCGAGAATTGTCGAAGTCTGCCCATCGTGGAAACTGAAAACGGGAGGCAATATTGAGCTCGTGTTCGATATTTTTCCAGCCTTTCGCTTTGGCAGGGGGTAAGGGCTGGTCCCAGCCAAATTTTTCATCCCAGAGCTCAGCAATAAAGAGGCGAGCGAGAATGCACACGGGCAAAACTAAACCAAGTGGGTCGAATAGTTGACTAGCAATACTTAATACTTTACGTTTTGTCAGAGATTCAATGGGCGAATCGAAATTTTTCACTGGAAAGTTAATACAATCCTTTGAAGCATCCCACTGTAGGCCTAGTAGAGAATTAGCCTGCGATTTAATACCAGTGTTATTAGAACTGATTTGGTCTTGCAATGCTTTCGAATTAGTTGACCACTGACGTAGAACGAAATGACCTTCATGCATTATTTCGCGCGCTTTATGGAAATAAGCAATGGCTTCAGCCTCGGTTTGAGCCCCGGAAAGGAGGTTGTCTACGTATAATTTCTGACTAATATCAACAGCTACGGGGTGGCTATATTTCTGCAAATGTTCAAGCAACACAGCACCAAGAGACATTGGACTGCTTGTATGGCCGAAAACGATGGTTGTATATGTATATACACAAATTTCTTTTGTTGGATCATTGTCTTTATACCAAAGAAAACGCACGAAGGGCCTATCTTCCTCCTTGAGTTTGATATTAAGAAAGGCGCGTTGAATATCAGCCACAAATGCATACTGCGGGAAACGAAATCTGACGAGAAGTTCGAGCAGATTATTGAGAAGACACGGGCCAGTGTAAAGACAGTCATTTAGACTGACTTTACCTGCGTTCGCTGCGAAAACTATCCTGAGAGGTGTAGTTTCAGAATCTTTGAGGACGAAAAAATGGGGCAAGTAGTGACATCCCTCCTCGGGCCAAGGTTCATCTAAATCACGTAATTCCTCTATGTACCCCTTACTTAAATGCTCTGCCATAACTTTACGATACGTGTCCATAAGATTGAGTTTAGTTAAACGCGCTGTTACTTGATCTAAACGCTTTTTACAAAGTTCCAGATTAGACGGTAAGGGCGGGTGGTTTGTTTTCCAAGGCAATGGGGCAAAGTACTGCCCGTCACGAAATTCAATCTGCTTTCGGTAACCATGGAGAAAGTTATTTTCTGGCTTGTCGTTTTCAGGGTCACTAACAAATTGACCTTGAAAAAGTCGATCGACTTGAATAAGCAAACTTTCATTGTCAACAAGATTTTGAAAAGAGACATTTTGGCTAGAATCGTTATCTTCGCACAACACATCAATGCACTTTGTAACTACATCGGAATCTTTAATAGCGTGATTATCAATAATAGCAGTAGTAAGCATCGCGTTTTGTGGCCAAGGGCCATAAAGGACGTCACCGAAATGTGATTCCTGGATTAATGGCTGCGAATTATCTTGAATAATTTCCCCAAGAAAACGATAAGCGGCATCAGCACCCAAAAGAATATCAACTGCAAATTTATCTTCTTCAAAGTCGTTTGCCAAAGTTAACCCTTGAAGACGGGGGTGCGATTTGAATTGCGAATACCCAGAGTGATCTAGAGGCTGAACAATTTCCTCAGTAATTAAAACGCGTACGTGTTCGATACCTTGTGGGGTTTCCAAGCCAATTTCTGTTACCCCATAATTATGTTGGGTTACTGTCCCTCCAAAACCTGACACAGATAATAATTCGCAAGAAATTGGGTTTAGGCCTAATTGAGATGCAAAGCCTGACCTGACGTAGCTGCGCTGCGAACCTTCATCGAAAAATATTCTCGCTGCAAGTTTCTTATCGCTGGAAACAGCAACCCCTTTAGCAGTTTTCAAAAGTATAACATTTGCGGCGTTGCTTGCTACGGTTGTTTGTTCAGAAGCAATTTCAGGCGAAATGTTAGCCTTAGCATCTGTAGTAAACTTGTACGTTGTTTCATCATTACTAGATACATCAACAACATTAACGACAGAGTTAGGTTTATGCGAATAGGAATCAATTTCATCAACGTTGAACATAGTCGAAATTACTGGCGAAACAGAACAACAATTTGTTACGATTTGTTGTGATGGCGTAATGGATGTCGTTTGCGTGTCATTGGTGGTGAATTGTGACGAGGATGACTCATTTTTGACTACAGAAACGTGTGCGTTTGTTCGTGACTTGCTTGGACTAGCATTTCGTGGAGGTTGAACGTTAGAATTAGACTGGTAAATTTGCACCCCGTGAATGCTTGTGTGGTGCTTTCCCTTACACTTGGAACAACGACCCCTCGAATTACATTGAGAAACAGAGTGTCCCGAGCCTAAACAGTTAAAGCAAAGCCTTTTACGGATAATAGTTGCCCTTTTCTCGGATGCGGACTGGGAACAACGCTGGGTGTTATGTGGGCCAGTGCAAAATTGGCAACGTAAATCGCTAGATGCAACCAAAGTGCTTGTGACAGACGGGGGTTCGTAAATTTCATGTCTTGCCACGGGCTGAAGAACTTGTGATTGTTCCTCTTTGGCAAGAAACTTTTTGAAATTTTCAACAAACAATTGCAAGTTGAAATAGGATTCTTCTCCACAGTCTCCTATGGCACTACGAGCTTTAACAGGTAACTTCTCTTCAATAATCGGAATTATGAAAGGAGCACAAGCTGCGACATTAACGTTTAAGGCTTCTAAAGAACGAATGTCCCCCATAACTGAATTGTAAAACTGGCGAATACTAGCGGCAAAGGGCGTGGGCTTTGGCATTTTGAGAAGATTCATTATGTGGGCCCGAATTATACGTCTGGGGAGACCGAAATTCTCCTTTAGCATTTCTTCTAAAACTCCGTAATTTAGTTCGGAGGGTATTATCCCTTTAACAGTATCTAAAGCTTCTCCCCTTAGTTGACCCACTAAATACGTGAACTTTGCAGTGTTAGGCAGGTCTGGAGAGTTCCCAACTTGTGACTGGAAACGTTCCCAAAAGCCAAACCATTCGGTAATATTCCCATCAAAGGTTGGAAGGTTAAGATCGGGCAATTTTGATCGAGAAAATGACTGTGAATGATGTGGCTGTGAATTGGTTGTGGATAGCTTATCAAATTTCGTTAGAAGAAATTCAATTTTATCGATTTTACCTTCTATTTCCATGGCAAATACCTCAGCTTCATCGCAAAAGTCGTCGAGTTCGGCTTCATCTTCTAATTCCTCGAACAAAATGCTTCGTAGCTCCTTTTCAATTGCGATACTTTCCAACTGCTTTGCCTTTAACGCTTTAAATGATGATGTTAAAGAACGAATTTCTTCCTCTTGTAAACGCGGTACGCTGAAAAGCGTCGAAGCTTCGCTGTGTATCTTCGTGAACGAACGGCGAATCTGCCTCCTCTCCTGTTTCAACTTCTCTAACTTCGATTTGGGCATTGTTACGAATGCTTGAAAACTTTCACAGCAGCGAAAGAACGAAAACGAAACGTAGACGGACAATCCTGGTTACGGCACCAATTTGTTAAGTAGCCAGAGAAGAGACAGTGTGTGTTTAGTAGCGAAATATATACATAACCTTTAAGCATTTACACGAAAACTAACATAGCTCAGCAGTAAGCTCGTTAAGAATGTCAAAAGCGATTAATAAGCAATTACGAATGTCATGTGATTGTCATGTGACTCTACTTGACAATATTCGGCTATGTAAAATTATGTCCAGTTATACCCAGTCACGCCCTGGCTTAAAACCCAAAGTTGGGCAAACTGATTTGGGTGAATTGAACCGAGAGCTTGATGTAGAGATAGCAACAGGAATATTTAGAGAAATACATATTGTAGTACCCGTGTGGTTTCCTTACCCTTGTGGCATATTTCAAAGAATTAAGATTTTCATCGATATCTGATGAGCAGGAGCTTAAGCATGCTATCATCAAAGTCCTGCTGTTCCCTCCAAGAGAATCCTTCAAAAGTCGTGTCAGCTTGCTTTGCCTGTATGGGACATGCTGCTGCCTTCTTCTGGGGTCAGACAACGCCGATATCACATTGCCCAAAGCAAGTAGGCCGCCATTTATTGAAATTGATTCACGGAATCTTTCACCCTGGTTTCCTGTACGGTGACTCCTCTCTGATCCCGCTAAGTCCACAAAATGGAACCTTGCTGTTGTTACTGACTCGCTGACTGAAAGAAATGGCCACATGATTATGAATAGCCAGTTCAAGCTCACCATGAAATAAGGAGAAAAACCAGCACGTGGAGAGGAAAAGCAAACCTATAATACACTTACAGTTTGCTTGATTGTCGATTTCCTCTCTTAACATAGGATGGCGTTCTACAAAAAATTAGTTTAATTCATTTCAATGTAGAGAAGATCTGTAAAGTTTAAGGCAACAAATTCAAAATTTGCAAAAAAACTTCTCCTAACATAAAGTTGATGACTTCATTTCGTACTTTGGAAAAGAAAATTTTGTCTAAAGAAGCAGATCGTAGATAACCATAAAAAAGAAGTGGTTATTTCAGAGTTTTGGGGAAAGTGTTTGAAAAACTCATGTTTTTAAACAAATGATACAATGAATTGATTGAAGCACTTGCTCACCAATAGCAATTGTAAATATGCAATGTGATCGGCTAGAATACTCGTTCATCTGCGTTGATGCAGTGTGGCGTAAAGATGCTCCAGAATCAAGACATGACATGACGTCATCCAGACTGTGAACTGTCTCCTCTCTCAGGCCAGCAACAACTAGAAGACACAGGCAGATAAAGTTAGGGGTGATATCATCTAAACAATGAAGATAGCTTCAAGGAAACAATGGTTTAGTTAAAAGAACTGATAAAAACATGAAACCTTACTGGTATTGCCCTTTTCATCTTCTCTTATATGAAGATCTTTGCCATCCCCTTGGAATTCTAGCAAATCCTTAACTTCTTCCTTGTATATTTCAATGAATGATACCTTCAGTCGATACAAAGCTCCTTTGCTCCGTTCCTGAAACCAAACAAATGCATATCTAGACAAGCAAATTTTTAAACATATTCAAGAAAAACCTAACATATTAAATCAGATTTGAACGGATCTGTAAATTGCAATCAACAAAAAAGTCAAGTAAATGGGTATAACTTGATGCGATACATTTCGATACATTCTTCAGGAGAGAAATAGTGCAAATAAGACCCAAGTTATTGGGTCTGACCAGGACTTCTTAAGGACTCTAAATGGTTTATTGTCCTAAGATTCTAAACAAGGTTTTCAGATATGAATGAAATCATCAATACAGAAAAACAATGCTTTAGAAAGTCAACAGTCAAGCCATTACGACTTCATAAGCAACTTGACATGTCTGCTGTACGGACCACTAATGGTTTGTACTACCACTTTATGTCCTGTCTATGGCAGGCAAAACATCTTTTTTTGAGAGCAGTATTCAACCCTCGCAAATAAGTTGGGAGAACACAGGTGACCAACCACATGAAACAAAAACGTCAGAGATGTTGGAGTGTATGTGATAGTATACAGATACAATTTGAAATCAAAACATATTCTAAAATGTATAAAAAATTATTAAAATCTAGCATAATTTATGCAAATGAAAATGCAAATAGCACTGGTATGCAGTACTGTTAGATCATAAAAATACCTCAATAATTTTGAATATATCATTTATTGCTCTTGGCAGAATTCCAATTTCTTCATCAAGCAAAGCACAGTTGCTACCTGTCCCCATTGTATATGTTTTGCCAGAACCCTGCAATATTAAAAATGTTATGCTCATAGACTTTTATAAGATGAAACGATATATTACTAGATATGTCCAAACATCTTCAGAATTTTACTTATTTTATGAATAGGCAAATTGAGCTCACTATTTCAAAGCAACGGAGGTATTGACATGTAAACTAAACTCTTAGAATGATTCTGTAAATGTCATCATTTACACCTTCACTTTTTGACTTTGGGAAGTCTGGCTGTTTTCTCACTCTTGCAAAAAACCCTGTACCAGTTATGCTATAGATACAGCTAGACAATGTTTTCATACAAAGCAACATAAATTTACAGCTAAATTTGCATTATATGCAACCAGAAAAGCAAATCT
The DNA here is from genome assembly GCF_013076305.1 of Rhopilema esculentum. Next base: position 7,839,712 of record NW_027019301.1, on the reverse strand, counting down.
TAGTGAAAAAATTTACATTAGCGGCAAATAAATTTTACTCACAGTCTGTCCATATGCAAATACTGTGGCATTATAACCATCAATGCAATTTTCCACAAGTTGACAAACACAGCTTTTGTATACTTCATCCTTTGAAATAGAATCATTTCAAAAAGGGCTAAGCAACTCTTCAAGAGCTTCTATTACATAAAATGAGATGATTCAGCAAACAATTTTAATATAATGTCAGAAAGATTAATTGCAAAGTTAAGCCAATTGCTACATAACTTTGATCCCCCTAATCTTCTCCAAAAAAATTGGTGACCTCCAGTAGAGCCTAAGCATTTGGCCTAAATATCTATGGTTATCCACAAATATCTGAAAAATAGGCTTTGGATTTGTTTGATGCAAGTGTACTGCTTGTTCAGATTACCAATAGACAAAAAAATTCACAAAAAAGACTAAAAATTTGAATAGACAGCTCATAGTGTGGAAATTGCAAAAGAAATTCATTTTGAAGGAGTTAATGGGAAAAAGGAAGGAGGAGTTGGTGGCAGAAGTCTGATGGAGATTGAAGGGGCCAAAATGCATTTAAATAACAATGTTGCTATATTATCTATTGACAATTTTTAGATCTAAACAGTGTGTACTTTACAGCATTTGGTTCTATACAATATATCAAATCCTACAAAATTCAAACGCTCCACAATATAAATATTTCTTTGTGATTTGTGATTTAAATGAATTTGTCTCAGGAATGATTAAACTACTGAATTATCAAAAAGTGAATGCAATATGCATAAAAATTATCAATGTAAGCATGATCTTTATATAAGGCCAAACCTGTGTTACATCTGGCTTGAAAACATGGTCAAATTTGAACCCCCTGTTTTTGCCAAGTATCAAATGAGGCTTGCCATTTACATATGAAATACATTCTTCCTCATGAAGAAGCTTTTCTTGGCCAACCAAGGGTCGTACCTGTGGAAAAGTGAATGCCGAGAGGAATTAAGAGAATTTGATAAATATTTTGAAAATAATTCCTCACATTTAATAAAACTCAGAAATTTTGAAGGAACTGGAAAAACAGTTTTTGCTTGTAGAAACAGTATTTTGATCTATGTAACTCTACAAGAATGATTCAACAGGTGCTGATTTTTAAAAGAAGCCAAACTGATTCTCAGCATCATTGACCCTTTTTGTCATTCTTACAATTCTACCATGAGAAAAAAGCAAGCAATATGCTACCTACCATTCAATAATGTTATAGAGATATTGTAGTGATTCAATTTAGGCCATTTTAGACAATTCATCATTACTTTACTTTTTAAGCACATCCTTTCCTTTGTATAACACTTAAATTAAATTTGCTAGTTTTCTAAATCAATACCCACTTTTGTAGACAATAATCAGTCAGTAGAAATCATGTTACACATTGCATAAAGAGTTTGCATCTCTCTGGCTTTGTGTCCTCTGCACGTTAAATAAGAATGCACTGGTTGGAAACAGCATGTTTGTCGTCTAATGGACATTTTAGTCAATCATGGATCCATGTTCCGTTGAACACTCAAATATCAGGCTTCTATATAAGCTCTGGTAATCCTAATATTTACTTAAATAGCTCCAAATATTCAACCTTGTTTGATGCTCAGGCATACCACAAAGTTATAGTTACTTTCTTTGTGTTCAAGTAGCACACATTCATGAAAAACAAATTGAAATGTATTACAACATTGGATATTTTCAGAGCCATAATGGAAAATATAAAAGCCTCAGTCTAACAAAGGGATGATTTGCAATGTGCACAAAAACAACAGGGCAAAAAGTGAAAATGTTCATCGATTGTTTTATCAATATGCATAACAATAAACTCGAAAAATTTTACCCGTATTGCTACAGCAATAGGAACTTCTTGCATTATTCCTGAAATCGTGTATGGATTAGGACATCGTAACGTTAAACGGACGTAAAGATCACCATCGAACAAATTCCGATGCCATGTTTGTCTCTCATTTTACAGCAGCTGCTTGCAAGGCAGAAAGCATTCCATTTAAAAGCAACGATTCCAATTTGTAAAATGTTGTTTGCTTTTTCTTTACTTCAACAAGAATAAAGAACAGAGATATCTTGATAACTTTTGCAACTTTTCTGAGTAACTACTTACTTAGTCCCTCCAACGTCTCCTGACGACAGACCAGTTCCTAGAGACGATTTGATGACTCGATTGCATGTTGGACCGTCGCCTCGTCTCTGATTTAGAAATAAGAAAGATGGCAGTCGCCATTGAATGTTGAAAACAGCAGCAAGTTTTGAAACATGTCGTTAAGCAGCGACCTTGAAGAGAGAATTTTAGACGCTCTTCGCACATCCCAAACTGCAATCGTGACACACCAACTTAGCAAGAATGTTGGTCTTGTTTCTGCTAAAGATGTGAACCCAACTTTATATTCTTTGGAGAAACGTGGCTTGATTAAGAAGGTTACAACTGAGAATAATCAAGTTGGATGGCAAATTGCCAAAAATGATCACCTTGAAGCTGCTGCTGGAATAGCAGTTAAAAATCAGTTACATTTATTTCCCGGCAATGAGACAGAAACTGGACCATCTGCAAAATGTTCAAAGCATGAAAAAGAGCTGAGCAGATCAGTTGCCCATGATATGGATGTAGATGCACCAGTTCAGGACGTAAAAAAAGAACAGGTCAAACATAGACAGGGAGGATGGGATCAAAGAGAAAATATTTTTGGCTTATCTAGCCAACTGTTGCCAGTTGCACCAGATTCAGCAATGACCCAAAGATTTGTTGTTCCTAAAGCACCACATGAGATGATAAAGCCATCTGGTAGGAGGACTAAAATTTTGGCAAATGCTTTGCATAGAGATACAACAAATCATGGGAGTACCAGGCTTCAAATGAGTCAAATTTCAACCAGCCAAGAGATGCCTGGTGCCTCTCATGTTCAGCATGGTTCTTCTTATGGTAAAAGAAGGTATGAACATTCTGATTCTTCAGCTTTTATTTATCCAGCTGAGCATCAGCAAGGACTGTCTTCTGAGGGATTCCATCAAGTAGAAAGGGGCACGTCAGATCAAAGGATGGAAGAAGCTATATTGGCTTGCCTCCAGCAATTCAACAGGCCTTATTCAACACTAGAACTTGCACGCGCTGTCAATAAAAAAACCAAGACAGAGGTAAATCCAGTTTTGTATGACATGCAGAGAAGAGGACTGATAATCAAGACAACCATGCAACCACCTGCTTGGAAGTTAGCCCCATATGATGTCTGTCAAAATGTTCAAAAGTTTGATGAAACACCCAGATTGCACCAACATATATCATCTACCTGTATTCCAAGAAATCCTGTAGAAGCCTCTATCGATGAGCAATACAGTGTCAACCAAAGCACAAGAGAAAAAATACCAAGACAGCTCTCCTGGCCTTCAAGTGAAGAAGTCAGCACTGCCTTGAAGTATTCTCAATGCCAAAATGAAAATCCTGTTTTACCTGTACAAAGTTCTGAACCAAGCAAGGAGTTTTCTGAAATAAGCTTTACAGCACTGAGTAAAAACCCTGTCAGCGCTATCAATGAGTTTGCACAGCGAAATCAGCAACCAATTTCCTTTGAGATTTTACATGAAGGAAAAGGTGGGAAAAACAGATTTTTAGTTGCTGTTAAATTGAATGGGAGAATGTATGATGCTGTTTCAGCTCCAAATATAAAAGAAGCTAGGCGGGAAGCAGCAGATGTTGCATTGAGAGAAATTTTAAGCAGGGAATCAATAACACAAAATAACACAAAAAATATTGATGGATTAAGCAGAACACATTTTGACAACATTGCTGCTTTAAGCCATCAAACATTTATCAAGATATCATCAGAAATAAAAGAGAAATTTGCTGGAAGAAAAGTAATTGCAGCTTTGGTTATGAAAACCTATGAAGATCAAACTGGGGTAGTTGTTAGTATTGGGGCAGGCAATAGATGTATAACAGGAGATAGATTAACTCTTGAAGGAATGACTGTCAATGATTCTCATGCTGAAATAATCTGCCGAAGGGCCTTTCTTGCTTTTCTGTATTCAGAGCTAGATCAGTTTTACAAAAATGAAAACTCTGTTTTTGAAAATGGAGGAGTAGATGGAAAACTGCAGGTAAAGGATGGCATCACATGGCATTTATACATTAGCACTGCTCCATGTGGAGATTCTGCTCTCTTTTCACCTCGTGAATGTGAAACTATTAAAACTATCCCCACACGTGATCATTCTCCCCTATATACATCTAAACAACAAGGTCTTCTACGCACAAAGATTGAAGATGGAGAGGGGACTATACCAATAGATGAAAATGATGGGCCTCAAACATGGGATGGTATTGTTCGTGGAAAACGACTTCGTACAATGTCATGCTCTGACAAAGTGTGCAGGTGGAATATCCTGGGCTTACAAGGAGCCCTCCTCAGTCACTTGATTGAGCCTGTTTACCTTGATTCATTGACACTTGGTTACCTTTATGAACATGGGCATTTGTCTAGGGCGGTGTGCTGCCGTCTTGATAAAAATTCAAGAATTGATGATCAACTCCCAATTCCATTTTCACTTAACCATCCATGGATTGGGCGAGTGTCTGCTTACAGCCCACACAGAGAGACTGAGAAAACAAATAACCTCAGTATCAACTGGTTTCTAGGGAGCCCTGGGGTAGAGGTAACAGATGGTAGAACAGGTGCCTGTCTGACACGCACATCAAATGCACCAACACCCTCAAGATTGTGCAAAGCTAAGCTTTATAAATCTTTTAAAGACCTCTGCTTAAAGAGTGTCCATTTAAAGTATCTTGCAGGGTTTGAGACATATAGAGAGGCTAAGGAGAAGGCAGAGACCTTTCAGAAAGCAAAAGATGTAATGATCAACCAGTTGAAAAAGTCAAAGTTTGGCTCTTGGGTAAAAAAACCAAGAGAGCTTGAACTCTTTGATTCATAACTTTTTTTACTATGAAATTTTATATCTAATGCTTATTGAAACTGGCAATTCAGAAAAGTCATGAAAGAAAAAAAACTTCTGACAGACTTTATCTTTTTTTTTCTACAAAGATAAATGCTATGCAATAAATTAGTTTCTGTAACACATACAAACACCCTGCATCTAAACGTTAAGAGCTACAGTGCATGTCATGAATTATTTACACCAAAACGTTTCGTAATTAAAAACTGAATTGAAGCTAGTTTAGTTCCTGTTAAATTTTAAAGCAAGTATCCAGCTTTTATTCCTGGATCATATGTTAAAATGAAATGTATGAAATCATCTGTGGAAAACTTTGAAGTAACTCAGACATGCAGCAATACTAGTATTAAGTTTTTACAATGTCCATTGTTAGTGAATTTCACTATCGGACTGAACTTAGAAAAAAATTCATCGATCAATAAGCCAGTATTTGCGGATCAAAGGAGCCAGCCAAGATCCTTTTTATTTCTCTTGCTAAGAGGATAAGTGGCAGAAAATTAGTACGCTGAGAACTGTAACGCATGTTGAGGTATCTCATTATGAACACCCGGTTTATGGCGCTGTCGTTGCAGCTTAAAAGTTTCATGACGTAAATGCAACAATTGCACAGCTCAAAGCTCTTCGTGTGAATATCTTTCGAAAACTTCCCTCCTTCTTCGATTGGCTGGGTGAGCTGCTTGGAAACGTGTTTTGTCGACTGAACTCTAGAGTGTGAGGAATATTTCAAGATCACAAACATTGATAAGATAGTGTTTCATTGCAAGCCAATTTAGACTAGCCTGCTTATTGTAAACACTTTCGTCTCTAAATCATCTTTCATTAATATTGAAATGTCGCTTTGCGTTCTCCCTGCCTACCGTAGCGGACGGCCTATTCAGCATCTCTTTCTGGTATATTTCAAAGCTACAACTTGAAAATTCAACCCCTATCGGCATCTTTTGTCACATTAAATTTTGTGACAGATTGTCGCGAAACAATGCCAGCTGAGCTAGTTATGACTTCCTAAAGCGGTTAATGAGCAGTTCTCAAATTCAAGTGCACAAATTTCAAAGCAACTCGGTGAAGTTACTAACAAGAACACAAGTTTACTTTGATCGTTATAAAGTCAGTTACAGTTTCAATTTATCAACTTTTTGGCATTACATCAAAAATGCATCAGAGGCGAAAATTTGTTATTTAAGTGGGGAAGGAGGTAAAACTTTTTTTAAAAAAATAAGAACGTTTGCCGACAGAAGCGCTCAAAACTAACAATTTAGCAAAAGCTTGAGGTTCTTCCCCTAAACCCCACAATTTCTGCAACTTTAATGCATCAGAATCGGTTTGACAAAATGCATCATGAATACACTTCGTTCAACAAACGATAATCAACCATAATAGTCTAGTGATTACCTCGACCCACTTAGGCCCTCCAAACAACGTTCCGCCGTTCCCATTTCCACTCGAGTCTGGAAGACTGGACCCGGAAAACTGATCAAATGTAAAGTGAGCACTAATGATCTTTTGGTGCTTAGGCCATTCAAGTCCAGCAAGCTTCATGTACGTCAAAATCTCAGCATCTTTCAACACAACGTGCCAAATTGCAACCTAAGAGTGGGATTGAACGTCGGCTTTAAAAAAGCAAATGATTATTGAAAGTCACTTTCATAAAAGAAATCAAGATTCCCTCCCATACTAATCAAATATCATGGCGTTACCTCGTCAATCTCTCCTTTGAAATAGTTGTTAAGGTTCCTTCCAATATACAAAGCTGCAGTTGGACCCTAAAGGCAAAAAAGCATCAAACATATTTATACATCATCGAGTAATAATTCATAAAGCTACAAACATTTATTCACATCGCCAGTCAAAAACATTGTAAGGGAAAAGTATATTGCAAAAGAAGAATTTACAAAGTTGAATCAGAATAATTTCAATAAAGACTGACGAGCCAGATGGTTGAATAGAAAAGAACGAGATGTGAATCATTACCCATGAAGTTGGTGACACTTGAATCTTCTTTCCTTGTGAAGTTGCATTAAGGAAGATTTCAACTTGATGTTCTGAAATGAAATTTTGAATAAGCTTATTTAAAGGTCTTTTCGTTTACTTTCATTGACCAAGTAGATTGTTTTTGTTACGTGTAGTATGATAGAACTGCTCTATCTAGAAGTTTTTGTTCATCATATCCGGAGTTGGAAAGAACTTCATATTGAAGGTACGAAACATTTTTGTACGAAACACTGTTTAGAGTTGCATATATCAAGAATCGAATTTCACTCACGTTGTGCATCGTAGCGTAGATTAACATGATGCCATGTGTCTACAGAAAGCGTCGTCGTTCCACTGACAATCACCGGCCCTAGCTTTCCATGAACTTTTCTACAAACAGCCATAAAAAACCATCACTAGACCATCAGGTTATGGTTAGAATAAAGCGAAAGATAAGATAATTTCATGCTGTTTGTTGTATTCCGAAAAAGCAGAGAAATGAAACTTAGCATGGAATACCAAAGAAAATTTACACGAGACAGTTAAAAAGTTATTATGGACGTCGTCATGCTTAAGATTTCATATATCCCTAAGCTATGAACGAAATATTTTGCTATCGGATGCTTATAAGCATAAATTACATAATTACAAAGCATAAATTACGATAAAATTGAAGTGGACTTACCCATTAACAAGGTACAAACAAAGTGTTGAATCGAGGCTACAAATGATTGGCATTTCTGTAGCGGGGTATCCAGCGGACAATTTCAACCAAGCACTCAAAGTGAAACTGCAACAGCAATGTTTTATAGTTTTACAAATACCTTCACATTATTTAAAGCAAATGTTCACAGAAATGCCCAATGTTTTTGAACGTTGCTTTCATTATCAGAGTTTGTGTGGTAATAGCGTGAATAGCGCACACAAGCTTTCTATGTCATTGATAATCGTGCGTAAAGATTGAATGTACTTGTAATATGAATCAAACAAACGAATTGTAAAATGCTTGATTACCTTTCGTTTAGGCCAAGTGTGAGGATAGTTGGTAAAGAAACGTAGTCGTCCACTCCGTCAAACAGAAGTGCCTTGTTGTGCCTGTAATCAAATATGCAAAAATCATAGCGATTCGCACTATGCAACTATCTTAAATCTAAGTGATCAACAAACTGCTCGGCTACGAAATTTAATAAAGTCTGACCTGTCTCTGCATCTGGCCTGCACTTTTGACCAAATGACGTCATGTTGGCCGTAGGTATAGAAGCCTAGGCGACCGCCGTTTATTAGTGTATCGTAAATGTAACCAGAATCAGCATAGAGGGAGCTCCCTTGAGTAACTTTCAGCCTACAAAAATGGTATTGGAAATGATAAATTTGTTGTAAGACAAGCATGGAAAGACATGTAAAAGTTAGAATTATGGTTATTTCTACGTTCGTCATATACATTATATAGGACATATAAGATCCTCGATACCAAAAAAGAAGGTCATCAACAAAAAATTTGTAGTTGATTACGAAAAAGGAAAATAGAGCGCACCTCAGTCGTCCCAGTGAGGGTCTTAGTTCGAGATGAAAAGAGTAGGCAGTTTCGTGTTGCCAGCCTCGCATCAAAGGATCGCTCCATAGCATTTGTACCTTGAAAGTAATTCATAGTAGGCTAGTAACCCAGTATCTATTTGCATAACACAAACTTCCCAAACGTCTAAACTACTTGGCAAAAGACGCCAGGAACTAAGTATATTTGAACACTTTTTGAAGTTTCTGCATACCACGCCCAATTGTGTATCGGTTTATCCCGAAAAAAAGTTTATCGCATATTCAAATCTGATGTAATTTGCCACAAACGGTTCACAAAAACAATCACCTGGCATCTTTTCACTAGAACAGGCAAAAATCTTACAACAATCAAGCTTCGCTGTTGCCTTATCATCCCCTGTCTTAAAAAACATTTTAAAGCTTTGTTTTGTATTTAGCTTTAGGACATACAACACTCAGATGCTTCAAGATTCCAATCTACTTCAAAAATGCAGTGTTACCTGTTCGGAGGTATCAGAAGAATGCCAGAGGGCATTGGTAAGCGCAGTTCCTGGGCCAGAATTGCCAGTCTGAATCGAATTCACCAACTGCAAAGATAGGACAGCATTTAAGATCGAAAATCGAAGGAATCTCAACGTGCGAATAAGGAATACCTCCATTGCCTGATTAGAGGTTTATTTACATAGTGCGTAGGGAAACGTTTATTACATCCAGTATCAGCTGTCGGAGAAACTTTTTGAAATTGATCGAAATTTTATCTTCTGACTGGAGCATTTCAACCGATTTAAAAACCATATTTAAAAAAATCAGGCTCAACTTTTCTCTAGCGGTTTCTCTACCCCGAGGTATAAATGTTCTATTGGCAAGACTCGAATGAACCCAGCTCTATTTTATCGTTTCTGGAACTGGATTTAGGGTAGAAGCTGTCAAGGCATCTGAACAATTTTCAAGCAGAAATATTTCACCACATACTCTGATTTGAATTCCTTTAATCCCAGCTTTGTAAGTGTCGTTATTAAGGTTGTTGTTCTTATGTCTCCAAGTCAAGAGGTAAAACTTGGTGTTACTCTGATAGCCAAAAACTATCCCGAAATAATCCTCTCCTTCCTTTGTGTTGACAAACACTGTCCCAGTGAAGTCAATCTCTCCGTATTTCTGTTGACCTAGAATGCCAAAAAGACAGTTGTCAGAGATCAAATCAAGAGCTAAGAATATCACTGTGCAAAACAAAGCACGGAAATTCATTCAAAAAGCAAAGTTCAGACGCTGTCATTTGTAAATTGATAAAAAGTAGTTTTGAATTGGTATAAGATGCTCTTTACCAATTAGCATTACAGGTCGTTTGGTTCTCTGTTTCTGCTCGACATCCATGCCCTGGAAAATTAAGACAATAATTATAAAGAATCGCTCCAAGAAGTCAAAAACGAAATCGATTTGAGAAAAAAATTGATATCAGAGCAGTTTGTCATAATATCATTCAAGGGTAGGTATACAACGAGCAAAATAAATTATTTCAAGCATTTATCCTAGTAAAATGCTTATCATTTGATCGCAATCGTATGAAAGGGGTAGAAAAACATGAAACATGATGTTCTCCACCCCTAATAGAATCCTCAAGCGATGACATCGCGTGATTGAATTTTGATCCCATTTCCTAAAACAGCTTCATAAAATACCTCTAAATGTGCAAAATCAGTTGAAGGTATTAAGAATTAGTTGAGTTATGGCCACACGAGTGCAGGCTTAGGCCCAATCATACCTCTCTAGTTTGGTCTCTGTTCATAACTTAATGAACAGAGCCAAAATGACAGTAATCCGTTAGCAAAATTCAAATCTTTTATTGGCTATATCCCACCAGTTTTTGAGACATTTAACTCATATTGCATATTTAGTGGCATTTCATGGTGTTCTTTTATGTTATGTGGTCAAAATTAAAAAATTCCAAAAATATATATTTGTTACAACACACTTAGGAACTCTATTCAGAAGATTTTAAAATCATATTTTTGTAAATACAATGTCATTGACAAGAGGATTAGAATATGTTGAATAAGTACCTTGTTTGTGACTCTCCAATTGGGTTGAGGTTCGGTTGATGACGTGGGACTCAAATCGACAAGAAAGTAGTCTTCGAATGAAGTTTTGTGAATATTTGATGTGCTTGGACACGTGTCAATTAGGTTCGCATATCCATCACCATCAAAATCTGCGGCACAATCATCGCCGATGGGATTATCTAGATGGAAATAGGGAATACTTGATCGCTACTAACCTAAATTCCCTACCATCTGGTCTAAAGAGAGATTCTGGTGTCCGAAACATTTTGCGATGAAAGTTCTAAGAAGAATAGTTGAAACGTTACTCTAACCTCAATATGGCACAGAAAAATACATACATTTTGTGTTATCCCTAAACGCTGCTTTAATACAGCAAAGATTTAAGTCTGCTTTAATACAAAAATGTATCATTGAAATCGGCAGAGAAGAAACAAAAAACTGAATAACACGAGAGCTAGAGAGCGGTTCTTCGATCTGGGATAAAAAAAGCACATACTGTTGACGTCATAATTGAGCTTGGTGTGGTTCTGCAGAGGGTTAGCAACGTAGATGCAATTGTCATTTGCATTGAGGACTCCATCGTTGTCCTTATCGTCGTCACAAGCATCACCTGACAAACAATGGGCAAATGAGCACAAAAATGAAGGTAAAGAGAAGACGCTAAAAATATAGGCAAAATCATCTATACTGTTATGTCATAGCTGATAGGTTGAAGGCAGATGAAAAACTAAATTCAAAAAATAGAACTTTTAAACTTGCAGACCTAAACGAAAACCTTGGACAATCTTAGCATGCGAGTCAGGGAGTGGATTAAAGAAGTTGGCCCACCTTTTCCATCTTTATCAGTGTCAACCTGGTCTGGATTTGGAAGGTCCGGGCAATTGTCGAATGAATTCAGAACAGCATCTCCATCACTACAAAATAATATGTGTAAGGGTGGAAACAATAAGAACTTTTGTGTCAATGTCTACATCACACAAAACGTGAGGTATGAATAAAAGTATCATTGATAAATTGACCAGTTACTGCATATTAAAAGAGGTTTGTAGTGACCGTCCAATAAAAGGCTCATCTTTGCATGAAAAGAGAGAATAAGATGATATCACACCTGTCTCCATACAAGGCTGGATCACAAGCATCCCCATAGCCATTCTGGTTCGTATCGGTCTGAAAAACAATCGATTCCTCAAATAAGGTTTTCCTGAGTTTCTTGACAAAATCATCATCATACCACAAAATTATTATAATTTCTGCTATACGAATACATAGGGTAAATATGACAACCTTGGTGCAAATCCTGGGGTTGTTGAAAGTGCTTCCAACACCCAAAGTCACTTGAAAATAGAGAAAGATGGGAGAAAACATGAAAAAGGGAATAAAAGCTTCGTCTTAGTGTGAATGAATAACCTGGGCGGCATTGGACACCGAAGGGCAGTTGTCACACACATCACCAACTCCATCGCTATCACTGTCAGCTGTGTTTGTTGAGTTGACGTATTTGCAATTGTCTGTAGCATTTGCGATTCCTTGAAAAGAAAATTGTAAGAACAAAGCTAGACCCGCTGTTGAGAATTGGAAGGATAACATTCAAAACAATGCTCGACAATTGATAAAGAACAATTGAAAAATAGAAAAGTGCCAACTGCAATGATGACATACCATCGCCGTCCAAATCGGCATCACAAGCATCGCCGATACCATCTTTGTCTGTATCTTTTTGGTCAGGGTTACTGACGTAAACACAGTTATCGCACACGTCACCTACTCCATCTGAATCACTGTCTGCTTGGCTTGTATTAGTCCCAGTGAATGGGCAGTTGTCCTAGGTATGGGATTGCGAGGGATTTCAAGCGAATAAAGTGTACAGCAATTGATTATGAAAGATTTCTAGAGATTAAAGAGTTATTGCAGGATAACGTATAATCTATTTGTTAAAATTATACTTGCTAAAAATCATTTGCATTTCTTAAAAAGATATTTAATAAAAAGCAAAATAGGGCTAGCACAAGGCGGAAAGAAAAATATCTTTTGTCACGAGCATAGAGAAAAGACGCGGGAAGGCAAACTGAGATGTTTGAAAGGAAAAGGAAATTGATTAGGAATCGTCGAAAAACACAGTAAACTCACATTGATGTCAGGAATATTGTCATCGTCATCATCAGAATCACAAACGTCACCAACAGTATCGCCATCGTTGTCTTCTTGGCCAGCATTTGGCACAAACTGACAGTTGTCCTACAAGAAATAAATGAGTATTTTTGACTATTTAGTTTAAGTAAAAGAAAACTTATTGAATGTTTGGTACGTGCAATATTGAAAAGACTGGTCTGTAACAACGGCTTTATAAAATGTCGACATTATATGAAAACGACGTCCACTGTCAAGGTAAGAATTAGCTAGATAATTAGGAGATGCCAAGCCCCCTATATCAACAATAACGGTGTAGAGGAACAACGCAAAAGAACAACCCAATTCAATGCAAAATACATAGTAAATTATATAACAGTAATGCAAGCAATTAAATGAACTAATATATCCTAAGAAATACAGGAAATTAACAGAGCGACTGATTTAGATGTAACTTAGTTTGCTAGCAGAAAAAACAACCGTTAACAAAAATATCATTTCCCAAACAGACATACCCCTTTGCATTCTGTCACTGAGCAATCAATTCCAATGTTTGAAATTCCATCCAAATCAATGTCATCGCCACAAACTCTGCCATCGCCAGCAAAACCCGGCTTACACTAAAATGTGACGTAACTTACAACTCTTATAGTATGCTCAGTTAAAAATTCAGCATTTTCCTAATCGAATCGCAAAATAAATTCAGATAAATGTCACGAAACATCTCTCGAGAAACGATTTGTTGAAAAAAGCAATCACCTATGAATTTCAAAAATGAAGATTTGTAATATTTTAAATTTATTGATTTAAAAGCCATAAATATTTTAGCATTAGCTAGTCAAATGCATCTAACATTAATAATTTTGCCGATGATGCCGATGATGATCTGAAATCTCCGATATTAAATGATAAAGCCGAAATATCAGCTCCAAATCTGTCAATGTTTGAGTGCCTTAGCAAAAATTGATAGGGCCTAGGAACTAAAAACAGCTGCTGTCAAATCAGACATACTAATTTATTTCCCTATCGCCTTAAATTTTTCTCATTCTATAAATTTCGATCACCTCAAAACATGCAGTAAAACCAACTGTGCATAATTTAATTCCAGAGGAATTATTAAAGGCCTACAACTATTTTGCTTACCGAGCAAGCGAAAGCTCCGGCCATTGTTGCCTCGCAATTAGCATTTGAATTGCAGTCATTTGTCTTGTTGGATGCGCAGAAGTCACCAGGCTGACAACCCGCGTAGCCATTACCAACAAACCCGGGGTTGCAATCACCGCAGTAAAAGCTGCCCTGTGTGAGCAATGCATGTCATGGTTACGAGGGGTCCAGTAAAAGCATTGAAAGCGAGACGGACAAACAGAGATATAATTATTTTACAAGAGTCGTGTGCTGGTGTTCAAATGCTAAGGGTCCAATCAATATAAAAGTTTAGAGGGGTTCATACCATTGTGTTGACGCATTTCGCATTGACATCGCAAGCATGAAGTCCCATGGCACACTCGTCTATATCCGTACAGTTTTGGGTATTATTTGCTGCCTCTCCTAAGCCAACTCCACTGGGGGCAGTACCTGAATACCCTGCGGGGCAACCCTCGCACCTGTAGCCAGGGGATAGGTTGACGCATGCTCCAAAGCAGGGGGACGCCTCCACACACTAAGAAACAAAAACAAATTTATATCATGAAAGAACTATAAAAAAAGAGCCAAAAGATCATAAAAAAATATAAGTTAAATTAAAAAGGGATGCGATATCTTACTTTAAGTACGCAAGGTAATTTCATGCTTAAATTGAAATTGCTTGGCTTCAAGTAGTAAAATAAAATGAAATCGACTCTTTGGTAGTAAAATGGTTTGATGATGAAACGGAATGGGCAAAAGAAACACTATCATCTTCTTCACTAACGAAACAATCTTCAAATGGCTTTGGTCGATCAAAGTGTACGCAAATGCATGCTACCTGAAGTGCATTGAGACCACACACGATACAATTGAACTCCACAATTGGGCTCCACGATTAAAACCGAAATAAAAGCATCACGATAGTCAGACTGAATCCTGTGAATTTTGTCCCTTTTGAATTTTGTCCCTTTTGAATTTGGTCCCTCGGCTGGCCGGTAATAGCTGGTAAATTTAGTAAATGTCTACTTTTTAAAGTTATGCTAATATAATAAAAATGATTCCTCGAAAAGGAGTCTGCTAAGTTGACAGACCTGGCATTAGCTACATTAGTTTCGAATAGAAAAGGTAACCTCGTTTATGTCTGTACAAGTGACACCATCGCCTCTGTATCCTTTTGGACATGACTCACACTTGTAACTTCCAAAGCCAGTGTTTGTGCACTGGACGCCTTTGAAGCAAGGGTTATTGTCGCAAGCACCTGCAGAAAAACAAGACTAAATCAAAATCTACATAAGACATTATTAAGCCGATTATGAGACCTGGCAAAAGACAAAGTAAAACTAACAAGGACTTTTTTATACACAGTCTAAAAAAGTTCATCTTACAAGAACAAGATTACAAAGACGATGCCAATGGGAGCATGATAGGCATGGCGACCCATTGACCTTAACAAACAATACAGTAGCACCAAAGTCGACACCAAAATCCTGCTTAGATCGTACATAGGGGATAGCTGGTTCGATCCAAAGATTAAATGTATAATAATGTAGAAACAACACTAAAGACCACACCAAGGAGTTGATGATGAGGTAATTTGGCCTGTGAATCCTAATATTCCATTCATTCAGCAAAAAAACAAAATGGAAAAATGTTTGGAAAAGCGGAAATATAGCAGATTAAAGATTTTTTGCTAAGTATGTCTCCGCTTTTCAGTGGAATCTTCGCATAATAAAGTATTAACAAGCAAAAATGATTTTTTCAGCACCATTAAGAAGGACTGCAAGAAGGATATGGGCTAGCAAGAAAAATTTCACTCAACATCCAACAATTTGGCCTTCAAAAGCAAGCGAAATTTGTTCGATTTATCAGGAGTTCGAATTATGAAAAGCTGGCATTATTTGGGAAAAAATCGAATCATCGAAAAGTTAAAATTTCAGGACTTTGACTGTACGTGAGAATAAAGTAAACCACTTACATGCTCCATTGAGACACGTTTTACATTTAGTGCAATCTCCACTGGACCACTCATTGTTCTTACAAGGGTGACAGCCTGTTTTCATGCTAGTTGATTCGTACCCTGGTGGACAGCATTCACATTTTGCAGCTCTTGAAGTGTTACTGTAGCTTCCAGGAGGACACAGCTTACAACGACCTAACAGAAAGCAAATTCTATCATTAATCATTTAGATTGGAGAAGAATTGATCAATCTTCTGGATCCCAGCCCAGCTTATGCCAGATTCTAGCGTGATTGCTGCTTGATCTATTAGTTGAAAAAGTATAAGCCTCGACATGAGAAGTTCTTTTACTTCGTCTAAATGTTTTGATGTTTTGTTTTAAAGGCTTGCATTCCGAATTCTGTTTCTCATCCCTACGATATCTATAAAGCAAATGTACACACCTATGCCATCGCTGAATGTTCCTGGAGTACAGTCGTACTTTTTGCCTTCATAGCAGTATGTACCAGCCGGACACGGGAAGCAGCTCATCGGACACCACTGTAAAGAGTATTTAACAAGTTAATCCGCAAGAAGCCCTTTATCATCCGCAAACCCAACTAATGAAAACTGTTTACTGAAAAGTCGTGCCGCAGAATGGTGATGGTTGAAGACCGTCTCGTTTATGGAAATTTTGGCAAAATCGAGTAAGCAAAAATAAAGTGTTTTCGGGTGATTTGTTCCTTATTCAAATTATTTGTTTGATTGGTTACCGCTAATTTATCATGCTCATTTCAACCAGTCGCTGGTACTGATCACATGTTTGACTAATTAGCATTCAGTTGCGCACATAATATAATATAATTAACTGTCACTACTTGGTATACTTGTGATAAAGACAATAGTCCTTCTTGCAACATACAATCACTTACGGTTGCATTACACGTGACGTACGTATTCGCAGCACACTTAAGAATGAGTCCATTATGGCACAGCTGCAACAACAAGAAACAGAGCATCACTCCATGAAACCAAGTGCGAATGGTCAGATAAATGTGCATTAGTATTGAGTAAAGCAGCCTCTCACTCTAAACGAGCTGCGTTTTCAATTACATATGGAAAAAGTTTTACTCTGAGGAAAATGGCATTCTACAACAAAAAATGTTTGTTTGAAAAGTTCTAAATTTTAACATGCATTTCCCAATCGGAGAGCACCTTAAATGGAGAGCATTTAAATGGTAATGTATTATCTAAAATAGAAAGTGATGATCTACACCTTTTGACATATTTGCGGAGGTGTTAAAGCTACATAAGTAAAATTCTTGACTTTGGCATTAAGACAGGACGTGACATGTAACCAGCAGATATCTGGTCACGTGGGTCAAATCCCAGACCTCAGCGGAAATAAACAATAAGGCATCCACAAAATAAATGTAATGAAGATCATTTATCTCGTGTTGGGAACTCACCCAGCCCTCAGGACAAGCAGTACAGTTATCAGCTGATCCATACGCGTACATGTGCTTTGTGACGGGGTCGTTTCCACATTTAATCTCCCTGCTATCTCCAGGGCAATAGTAACCAGCCCTGCACCCAAAACAGTCTTTGTTATCTGAATAAGAGATATGAAGACAAATTACATCCATTGAATTGAATAATTTGAAAAACAAGCAGCCACAAGCAACGATGGAATGTTTGTTCAACTCAACTCTACTGATTGTGAAAAGTCTTCGGCACGATTAAGTAGCTAACTTGTATAGGGTCATGTCACACTACTTACCGTAGGTTGAAATGGTGTAGCCTGGAGCAGTGAAATAAACATTGCCTGCCGTATCAACGCTTACTTTCGCTTTGTCTGCGCACGTTGCACTGAATGTCACCGTGAACGGAATATAGTCGCCGCGCTTCGGATTGCCAGCATCAACAGCGAATATGTTCACCTTCCACGTCCATTTTGTTGTGACGTTGGTAACCTGTGTTACCGTCACGTTATCTGCCGTTGTTATATTCACAGCCGTTGTAACTATAGTTGGGCTGTAACGGAAGAACGAATCAATTGCTAAAACGAATCGTTGTCAAAAAAGTTTTCTTATTAGAAACAAATCTACTTACAGCTTGCTTACAAATTAATAAATGATTATATTTCTCGTAGCTAGCAAAGAGAACCATTTGCTATTGACATTTGACGAAAGCATAAAACAACTTGAAAAGAGGAATTTATTTTTTTTTTTCATTTTATAATATTTATACAGGTTAAAGGTTCATACAAATGTTTTTCAACCTGACCTGTTTAAAAGATTAAAATAAGAGCTAATAACTATGTTAAAATACTAGTAACAAAAGAAATTTACCAATCAAACCTAATTTACTATTTAACAAACCTAATATTTAATAATACTAAGGCTATAAAAAGTGAACGTAAAGATGAAATAAAAGTTGTCCCCGACTAAAGTTGTTCTTTGAAGGTTTTCAGGGAGGGGGCCAATTTGGTAGCCCTTTCTAGATTATTCCACAGTTTTGGACCGCGATAAGAAAAAGCCTTTTGGCCATTTATTGTTTTTAGCAGCGGTATCTTAAGATCAGTTTCTGATGAACGCAGAAACCGTTCTCTATCATCCGAACATTTTTCGAATAATTTTCTCAAGTAGTCTGGTGCAAGCATATTTAGAGATTTGTAAGTTAGCGTGGCTGTCTCCTTTCTTACAAGATTTCTGATGGTTAACCAGCCAAGTTCTGAATTATCGGAGCAGCAGACGCATCGTATGGGCTGCTAGTTACAATTCTGGCAGCTCTATTTTGGATTTTTTGCAACACGTCAAGCTTTGATTCATTACAGCAGCCCCAAACGGAACAACAGTAGCTCAAATGGGGCTCAACAACTCCTCTATACATTTTGTTGAGGATGTCAGATTGAAGATGATTCTTAGAATACTTAATAAGTCCAAGGGCTCGATTAGCCTTGGTCTTGATAGTATCGATATGCTTGTCCCAGTTGAGCTTACTGTCTATCTGAACACCTAAGTATCTTGTGTTGGTGATCACTTCAATGTTCTGATCACCTATTGAAAAAGAAAAAGATGGTGGATTTCCTCTGCATGTCGATGACGTAATCAACAAGGAAAACGGCGAAGATTCCTAAAGCGCCAACATCTCTACTAAAAAAACTGTAAAGTCAAAAACTTATAAACAACTCACACGGCACTGACAAGAGCACTGCTTGTGTAGGTGATTTTGCCATTGTCGCCGCTGTCGTTGTCCGTCGCAGAAACAGTGAAAATTGAGGCGACTTGCAAAGGTGGAATCGGGTACCTCGTGTACGACAAATCCGGCAGAATTGGGCAGTTGTCGTTGTAATCAGCTATAAAAATCTGGAATTCCAAGACAAGATGGTTAGGATTGGAATCGATTAACTCCAACGGACTACCAGCCCCTGCTGTTCAGCGATCCATCGGACTGGATCCAGATTATTGCCATTCACTTTATTGCTATCATTTATATCCATTTTAAGGCACTCAAATAATAAAAAGGATTCAAGTTCATATCATAGGTTGGTTATAATTAATAAAAACCTGACTCACCTTAATAGTCACATTGCCAGAAACAGCCCCGCCTGTGTCAATAACAGTAAGCCTGATAAAATATTCCTTGGTTACTTCATAATCCAACGCATGCCTCAATGTCATCAAGACTGCACTCGTTGAAAAAGGCCCGAAATTCTCCGGTCCCGTCACCAATGTTGGAATCGCAGTGATATTCGAAGTGGCGTTAGGACATAAGAGGATTGTCTCGCCGTTCAATGTGGTTGTTGAGGGCGCAGGGGTTGCTGGGATAGTGGCTGCGGCAGCATGAGCCTCGGAATCATTTGCTTTCACTTCAAACCGTCCTTCTGAGTTCCCAGAATTAATTGTCACCAAATAAGGACCTTAATTTGAAAACAAGCAATAAATGTACTTCAAAGATAAAAAAAATTCCCAACTAAAAAGTGCCAAGAACAACCAAGTACGTGTAATGCAGCTGAATCGAACAAACACATATGTTAATAAAACTACAGTGTAACATGAAACATTGGTGATATAAATAGGGCATCATTTCAAAAAAGCCCTGTGTAACACCAGTGCAAGTCCTTGCTTAACATCAAAATATACCAACCAGTAGAAAAGGCGTCCGCAACAACCATGTCCTGCACAGAGGCATTGAGATGAATGCTCTCACTCAGGGTTACTACGTAATCAACGGAAGGTTTGGAAGCTTGCTGCTCCTCCACAGATACAAACGTCATGTTGCTCACTTGATAAAACAGCTCTGAGTGACACGGAAATCTCTCGGCATGGAAAACCTCGATTTTGTATGTCAGGCCAACCTATATGATGAAAAAATTGAAATTGAAATCAAATCAAATCGTTTCATCACTTGAAGAATAAAAGCAGCCAAATGAACAAGACAGGAAGAAACCAACCTTCAGTTGACTCTATACGCTACGCCAGAAACACATACGCTACGCTACGCACAGAGGTAAAAAACACGAAATCATTCCCTGAAAAGCTTTTGATGGCCTTTAGCATTGTCATCTATATTAGGGCAAGAAACAAGACTGAATATTGCAACCAGCCAATGTGTCCGTCCCTGTGTTATTAGGAAATACACGAGAATTGTCTACAGTAGTAAACTCTATTACCTTAAGTTCAAGTGTCACTTGTTCTGACGTCACATCACCGGTAGTTATACATTTGCCACCAATAATAGAGCCTTCTTTTGGCACGATGACACCACCGCCTACAGCAAGAAGCGGTCCTTTAGTTGAATTAAAAAGAGCAACACCAAATATCATTCTACAAGGTATTTGCAAATTCTAAATCTAACGATCGCTTTAAAATTAGCCAACACATAAATGAGCATCGAGTAGTTAAAGGTGATAATGAACGGTGACATTGAAGAAATTATACTAAAAATGGTATAAAAAAGAAACAATCCCTTTGACGATCATTTGAAAAACCAAACCGTCAGTCGAGCAGATGGTCAAGCAGAAATTTATTGACAGTCTGTCAAACTGTCAATCAATCAGTTGAATAAACGCAAATCTTGCCTGTAGCCTTGGCTGGACTGAGATTGATCATTCTGCAGGGTACCGTCGAGTTACTTGGATTGTGGAACAGTTTCACGACGATAACACGATTTATAACAACATAAAGCTCTTCACCACCCGCAAAAGCCAGATTTTCTTGTCCATTGTACGTAAATGCAGATCTGATTGCGCTGGTAAACCTAGAAAGAGACATCAAGATTTGTGCTTTTCATAAATATTTTATAAATCCACGAAACTTTATGAAAGCGACCTCGACTTCAAAAGCTATTGAAAGTATATCATAAAACATATCTGTAGAGGGCTAAAAAAATACGCACCCTTGATTTTGAAGCTCCTTTGAAAAACAATCGGTCTGGCCCTGGGAGCCATAGCCCTTCCCATTCAAAGCCAATACGATGCACTGTAGAAGCGGAAAATTGGTTTGCTATTGACCGGATCAGTCTCGCCAGTATTGGATAGGAACAAAGAGGATGATACGACTATATTTCTAGGAGAGGCAGATCTGAACCAGTCGGAGAAAAGGTCGCTAGTTGGAATGGCGGAAATGGCAAGCCACGTTTCGTAGGGCGACGGGATGTAACGAACGTTGACGTAGTCATTTTTGTACGTGACGCCATCGAAGTCACGTGCACTCGCTCTGAAAAAGACGACAACACAACTTTTTATTTCAAATGGTCCCTAACCTTAACCCTAACCTTAATTAGAAAGAAGCTGACTTTTTACTCTGAAATAAGAAGAGATTGAGCAAAAATCTAGAAGTAAGACTGGAAATGAATGCAAAGGATCAAAACATCTTACATTGCGATTGAAAAATTTAATGAATTCAAATCGCCTCGATGCTACGGTGACATAGAAAGGGCAATAAATTAACTTACTCAAAATCGTAAAATTTCATTGGGAGTTTGATGGTTCCGTTTAACCCCAATGCTAAAATGGAAATGAAGAATATAGATAATGGCAAAGGGATAAATTTCCAGATCATCCGGAATATTCTTATCAATAACAGAATCCTCATTTTGCCCAAAGTAGAAAAAAGAAACATTTAGTAGAAAAAGAAACATTGGCTACTCACTGCAATTAGTGCAGACTCGGTAGCAATAAAAACAGCACCCTGCGTGATTGCATGTCCCAGGCTGCATTGCTTGTGAAGCTGCTACGTCACACGGTGATTTACAGCTACCCCCTGGCCCAGCCAGTGTCTCACATTCAAACGGGTGGCCATCTGAGCACAAAGTTGCTTTTGCTGCAAAATCAAAATAAACCAAGGTAAATTACTAAAAAAAATCAAAACTTTGACAAAAAGCAGCGAAGAACAAAGGGACAGCAAGAAGGCATGCGTCCTAAGGCCCAGAAATTTTAACAGCCTTTAACGAAGCACGGTAATTTCTAGATTGAAAAACAATGCTTGGTCAGGATATCATGAAAGTAAAGACCAGTGCATTCAAAATATGAATCCAGTCAATAAATTCTGACAAGATGGATTGATATAAACGTTAAGGTAAAAAGATATTGAAGAAAATATTAGGAGCAAGGCAGACATTTGTTATTGATCGTTTGCAAGACAGGTATTAAAAAGGCTCAAAAAAGATTGACAGCTTACGTTCTTCTTGTGTTGTGATAAAAGACGGTTCACTTTTTCCGCTCGTGTAATTAGTACCGCTGAGAGGGACAGTCATTGTTGCGTGACATTCATACATACGACCAGGTTTGACGTCATCGGCGCTTGTAAATGTAGTGTTGGACAGCAATAGCAAGGATCCTAGAAAATCGGAATAGTTGATAAGTGTGAGCGTACTTTTGAGAACAGCGTTGAGAACCGCGTCGAGAAGAGCGTTGAGAACAGCGTAAGAATATAAGCAATAAATTGGACATACATAAGTCCAAAATTTCTAAGTAGTGACAAACAAATAAACGTGAGTGTTACTTGTCAAAGTTGGATTTCCAGTGTTGATACAGGTGACTTTGAAGTAAACGGTTGCGTTCAGAAGTAAAGCATCGGATGAGTCGCTTCCATTTACAGCAGCAAACTTATGTGTCGGTTTAGTCCACTGCACAAAAAGCGTCTTTTTTGCCAAAGCGGTTGAAATAAGGGAAAACGGTGCTGAAAAGGAAGATAACCTCAGTCAAAAGGGCAAATGCTTGCAACAATAAACAAAGAAGTATCAAATGCTTTAATCAGAGTAAATAGGCGCCATCGCAAGTGACTGTTAAGAATAAAGATAATCACGATTAGAAGTTTACATGAACCATGGGTATTAATAACAATGGTAAAAATTGGGAAGGAACGTTTTATTATTGACCTGTCACTAATAAAACCACTGTTCAATAACTAAACGGTTTCTTCACGCATCAATTTCGATCCACACTTTGATATAAACTTTGGCGAACCATTTAGATATTAACTGACGTCTTATACACTAACTGGGTTCACACGTGCTGGGTTCACAAGTTTTTGAAGTAATTTTGATCATTTTTTCCGAGAATCCCAAACCTTCGTCAGTATATAGGGAACATGAAAGCCTTAATTCTCTTTCGAGAAACGTCAACTGAAACATATCTTACCGCAAATGAACTCATTTCGTCTGGTGAACATTGGGACTGCGTTGCTCGCCCTCATTTGGAAACTGGCAAGGTGAGTCGGGGTTGAGCAAACTGCTCCGGTGACTTTGCTCAGAATCGGGTAAAGATTTCGGTGCCAATTGCAATCACAAGCGATTGGGTTGTTGGTCAGGGTTCTAAGAGCAAAAGAGCACGATTATTTAGAGAAGCTATCTACTGAAAGCAAAATAGGACAGTTTGACAGTAAGAAAAGCTTTTGCTCAGTGAAGAATAAAAAGCAATTCGATGAAACGCTATACTGGAAGCTTCAAAATAAATTGAAAGCGAGTTGCTCATTGGAGCTTTTCAGTAGGCTGCAAAAACTTAATAATAGCAAATGTAACGTCCAAAAGTAACAAAAAAGCAGAAATGAGAAGCAAATGTGTTGATTTTTTGCTTGACCTTCTGAAAATTCTGAATTAATTTTTCTGAATTAAAACTGAATAACAACTGGATAACAACGATTGATTAAGTAGAAAGCAAAGCAGAGCCATGACATACATGCTTGAAATGGCAGATAAGTGAATAAAAGCATCTTGTCCTAAGGTCTCGATGAGATTATTTCCGAGGTTTCTGCAAAAAAAATGAAAACCATGGTGGCAAAACATAATTAATTGAAGGAAGAACAAAATTTTAAGCTGATTTTGCACATTCATGATTGATTTCACCCATCGTCTTGCATGAGTCATCTGAAGTGAATCTAGTCATAAACAAACATACTTTATTCTAGGAATCATAGGAAATAAACATATTTTGTAAAAGTTGAGAGAAATAAATATGCTTATACTGTTTAGTGGAAAAATACGAAGATATACATACAGTGTTTTGAGTGAAAGAAGTTCTCCGAGACTGGGGAAATTGGTGATCTTATTGTCGTCAAGGCGTCTGAAAAGAAAGTAAAAATTCATCTTCAACATTCAAGGACGTCAGACAGAGACAGAAAAATTGAGGAGGATAAAAATTGAAATTGCTATTTTCATTTAGTTGCTTGATAAAGCTCTTAGTTGTTTTTCAAAAATGCTGTCAATGCCTGAGAGTTTCAGTTGACAAATGACAGAATAGATGAAGATTTAAAGAAATATTTCTTGCTTATCACTTTGTTTATAATAGTTAATAAATTTACTTACATTTCTTCCAGGGCAGCAGTGCTGCTAAAATTGAATGCCGCATCTTCTATTTTCGAGATCTTGTTTTTCTCCAAACGACTAGAGACAAATGGTATTATAAACTAATCAATCTAAATACGAAGACACATAATCGAATTTTCATTTTAGCAAAGAGTGCACTGTGATTGTAGTTAAAGTACTTACACAAACTTCAAAGTTGTAGAATTCTCAAAAAGTCTCTTTGGCAAAAGAGTAATATTATTGCTTTGTAGATACCTCAAAAAAGAAAATAACAAAAATGAAATCTTCATTAAAGAAGAGCAAGTAGCAATAAAGACGAGCGATTAGCTACAATATTTTCTCTCATGAAATCACTGACACCAGACACAAATTGCAGAATACCATTAGAAATGGTCATCAAAAAACAAACTGGGGAAATCTTATCAGACCTGTGACCCATAGGTAGATATAAATGTCACACCAACGGTCAACACATGATTTAAAAGCATAGGAAAAAGACTTGTTTAAGGAATGTGCCAAATCGTTTGGATCAACTTACAGATGGGTTAATGACGTTAAAGCAGAAACTGAGCCAGCAGCCAGTGTAGTGATTTCATTGTTCTGCAAGTATCTTGAAAAAAGCAAAATAATTACTTGCCAATATAGGAATTAATTGATCTTTTTGACGAAAAAACGTAACCCTTCAGAAAGTAAGTATAGTATGAAGTTTAATATGCAGTTATTCGCCCGTAGGAAAACAAATACAAAAATGTTTTACAGCCATAGATATACTCTGCGGGCTAAATTAGACAGATGAAAGCAATATCAATAGCTCTTCAGCAGACTAGAAAATATCAATTCTCCTAATTTATTGAAGCATATCAATGTCTTACACAAAGCAAACAAATAGCATCATCTTTGAAGGAGAGTTGGGATTCAACCACGAAGAAACATCACTTACACTTTTTGCACTGACGTCAAAGAACTTAAAGGTTTCGCTGGAAATATGACAAGCTTGTTTAAGCTGAGATCACTGAAAAAGAAAAAATACGAATGATTTAAAATCAAGACATAACTAGAGTAATATTTTGCTTGAAAAGCTGGGTGAATTTCTCTCCCAATCTGATAAGGTGATGCATGCTTAGACAAAATATTAGTGCATCCTTTCTTCAATTTTTCCATTTTGGGCTTCACATAATTTGGGGTACCATTCGTCCACTGTACTTTTCAAAAAATGTGTGATTCCTTTTATTTCAATCACAGAAATCAAGTTGTGATAAAACTGGTGATATTGCAGCAAAATTAGAAAAATCTTATACAAATAAAACACGAATGCTTCAAAATTATGAAAAAATATATTAAGATAGACTTAAGTAAATATGGACAGTCATAAATAATACACAGCATTCAACTTAACAAACAACACAACAATTTCAATATAACACTTACAGAATGTCTGACACAACAAGTCCATTAAAAGCTGTATCGTGCAATGCTCGGATCTGATTCGATTTCAAATGCCTGTAAACAAAGTTATAGCGAGTAAGTGGCAATCCCTTATTTCACAGGTTATAGAGAGAGCAAATTTGTGTGATTACAATGCAAGATTCATAAACTGAATGTTGTTATTGCTCATTGAGAAATGTAGCATATTTGTATCTTAGTCTAATTCGAGACTTGGTTCCTATCTTTCATTCATAATCGGAAGTAAAAGATACAAATCTCTTCAATTCCAAATGGCAAAAAGTCAGAATACTCACAAATTTTTCACAGATGACGGACTCATGAATATCTGGGTACCAATACTTTGCAGTTTATTGCCACTCAGGTCTCTGCGGTGAGACAATGACAAGCAAATACCAAATGAATACAGAATGACAACAAAAATATCTTCTTCTTAAATAATTCTCGAATTAATTATTACAAACTCAGACTCCTATTCTTTTTTTAAATATAATATTAACTGTGAAGAATTTACTATGCAGACGACGAGCTGATTGAACTGTTTTCAAAGTGGAAACACTTTTCAGAACTTCATTCGAAATACACATCGCCGAATAATACACATCATTATAAATATTTTCAAAAGAGGCATAAAACAAACTTTTCTTACAAATCTTCTGTTATTGTCCCTTTAAAGGCATTCTCTTCAATTGTTGTGATATTTCCGTTCTGCAGTAAACTGAAAAACAAATGGTATTCTCGGTCTAAAGCATTTGATTCTCACTGGCATGGCACAAACGATCCTAAATCTATTGCTTGCTTTAAGGAATTGATATATATCTAAACACTGAAAAAATAACTTACAGATCTTTCAAGGTGACGTCATAGAAAGTATATTGTAGGATGGTCACGACTTGCAGTTTATCGATTATGCTGAAAAGGAAAGTGGGATAGAATGATTAGAAACATAACTGTCATTTGATACAATAAATACAAAAAAATAAAATAAAATATAATATAATATAATGTAATATAATATATTATATTATATTTTATTATATTATATTATATCATATCATATCATATCATATCATATCATATCATATCATATCATATCATATCATATCATATCATATCATATCATATCATATGATATCATATCATATCATATCATATCATATCATATCATATCATATCATATCATATCATATCATATCATATCATATCATATCATATCATATCATATCATATCATATCATATCATATCATATCATATTATATTATATTATATTATATTATATTATATTATATTATATTATATTATATTATATAACAATGTCAAAATATACAATGTATAATAGGCTCACAGGTTCTCTCCAGAGAAAATGTTGAATGCTCTAGATTCAATCTTTTTCAAAGGAAGTGTGTTTCCATCTCCAATGAATCTAAAAAATCACGAAACACTGTGAAAACAACGCGCAAATCTACATAAACTAAACTCTTGCAATCTCAAAACTCTTGAACCATATGTCTCAAATTCATTATTTGGCAATATAGAACTCTACATCTTACAAACTTTTGACACTGTATTATCTAGTCTAGCAGGAAAGTTTATTTGCAGTTAGCTTGTAAACATACATAGACTAATTCTTCACACACATCTTGTACTCATGTCAGCTTGGAGGCAACAAAAGAAATAAGGAAAATTATTATTATTATCAGTAGTAATTTCTACAACAGAAATACTTTTATCCACGAATTAACTTTCCTTTAATCCTAGCCCACACCTTTGCTTGTTTCTTTCAAATGAATTTTGCAAGGCTAACCAATTTGTATACGCAATAACAGGGATGTGAAGAAATGGATTTTTAGTAAACAAAAAATAAATAACACTATAGATAGAAAGAGATACAATAACCTACTTACGTGAAACGGCAATATGAATTGTAAAATGCATTCGCCTCTATTCTTTCTATTACGTTGCCTCTAAGGTTCCTTGAAATTTCAATTAAGCAAGAAACAATAATTAAATCCAAATTAATACGGGTAACGGGCTGCTGCAAACTGAAGAATTCTAGATATTCGATTAAAGGCATTGAGTCATGGTAAATAGAGATCTTGTTGTTGTTGTTGACAACTTGCTATTGATGGAAACTGTTTTGCTAATGAGCACGAGGTGAGTTCATGTGACCAATTCCAAGTCAACCAATAGCAGTGAGGCAAGAAAATCAAGCCTCAGCGGTTTGGGTACTTTTGGGTATAGCCTCACCTTTTATCATGACTCAGTGCCTTTAAATACAACATGGAAAGCAAAGATTTTAAGCAAAAACATTTTTCGCTTATAGGTTATTATAATACATTTTTCGCTGTGAGTACGTTTAAGCAACAAACATTCACTAGAAAGTGAGGAAAGCTAATTTATAAAAACTGAAATATTTCTAATTGCTGTTACGAATAATTGTATGGACAACAAATAATTTAATGGTACTTCTAAATACAAAGGCAAAGCCCTAAGATGGTTAACGTTTAACACCTATCACTGTCTTTACTATGTATAGAAGTTTACAGAGAAAAGACATTTTTACACTCCTTTGAGGCATGCTGTGGTGGTCTAGATAAAAAAGGGTTCAGCCTTGAAACAAAATAAAGTTGTGACATTAATTGAACAGAAAAACTTCGCTCCGACGTCAACCTGTTACAAACATGATAACCCTGAGGTGTGACTGAACTCACACGGTAACCAACGGCTTAACTAGATAGCAAAGTTCGTAAACAGAAGTATTTGGAAGTACTTACAGGGTGTTAGTTATGGAGACGTTCACAAAAGTATTTGACTTGAGCTTCGTGATTCTGTTTTGATGCAAATACCTAAAAGATTTTTATCTGATTCATAAAACCAAACTCAAACGATTAATCGAGACAGAACCGCACTAATTAAATCAAATAATGTACATACATAGTAATTGTGAAATTAGCGGATTGTGATATAAAACCTTTGTGAGATTCTATTGAGAAAGAGCTGAAAACTTACATGTATCCAACCACGAGATTATCGAAGTCTCCGACTGGAATTTCGTAAAGTTCATTGTAAGATAGATCTCTGTCAAAGAAGGAGAAAATTTGCTAAACAGCCCTCCCAAGCAAAATCGAGGCATGAAACCTTAGAAAATAACGTTTGTGACACGTGCTCAGCTATCAAGAAGCTGCCAGGCAAAATAAGACATCGACAGTCATTATGACAACCAAACATTTGGCGAGGTTTACGAAAGAGTGCATAACATTTCATTTAAATAAGTAGAAACGATCACCCTATGAAGTAAAGTGAAAAAATGAAGTATTTTATCAAAAAATGCTAGTTTCGATATAAAAAGGACTGCTAATTTTAATTGCATTTGAAATGAAAACTTATGCTTACATGCGGGCCATGGTTGTTATTGAACGATTGACAGAAGTGAACGTGCCTTGCTCGATGTATGCCAGTTTGTTAAAATCCAAATCCCTGAAATGAAGTGAATGCAAAAGTCAATCAATCAATCAAAAGTCAGTTAGCTTGTCAATCAAACTTAGTAATCAAGTTCGAAGTGAGGCTAAGACACAAACTTAGCGCCAAAATGTAGCGCTGTTTATTTTCAAAACATTTTGTCTTTCTTCTACTTTCTTATGTCTCCCACTATTCAACCAAAATGTTTAGTCACCCCCTACCCCCGCCCTTCCTTCAACCAACAAGCTTAGTTTTCCCTAGCACAAAATGGTTCAAACTGTGTTAGTATAAATTGGCAGTGACTACAAACTACTTTCTAGTACGTCATAGGAGATTAACTGAACTCTAGGTTCTCCTAGATCTCAAGATCTTCGAATCACACTGGCCCCAAAATTGTATCGATATTGCTTCTTTTGACAAGAATGCATCAACGATGACAAGAATGTAATAATGGAAAAAGTAGCCAAAATAAAACACTGCCGCCTGTAATGCAAATCTTACTCACACTGTTCGGAGACGCTGCAAGTCCTTGAAATGAACTTTGAGTATTCTCCCTATTTGATTGTACTGAAGATAGCTAGAGAGGAAGAAACCATATCCGAATATGAATGACTCTACTTGATAGTAAAACGTTACAAATATCATCTTGCTTCTGTGACTCATCAGAAGTAGCTATAAACAAAGTACAACAACACTAAATTCAAATGATCCCAAATGTCCAGATAGCAACATAGGATCTAACGAAAAAAATGCAATCAAAAACTGATGAAGGCTGTCTTACATATTTTAATCCCCTTATGTCTTAAATAAGTGTTTTAGCTATGAAATCCCCTCAACTTTCAAAAGGCCGAACTAAGAAACAAATTCAACATAAAACTTCTAGCATTATTTTTACAAAATAAAATTCTAAGCAAATAAAACATAGGCATGCAAAATCAGCTATTGTTTACTTTACAGTGGACTTAAAATACTAAACTCACAGGGAATTGAGAAGACCTAAACCGTGAAAGGCTACATCAGGTATCACATCAATCAAGTTGTTGCGTAGTGACCTGGAATAGAAATGTTCTTTTAAACACGGTTTCGACGTGCAGCTGTACACATGACCCTTACTTCTAAAACATCAACCCAGGAAACAGCAAGAGCTGGTGATCTTTATTGAAGGAGGATTAACTTAACCTTGTAGCAAAAACAGAGATTAAGTTAACATAAAAAAAGATTAATAACATAAGATTGAGACTGTTACAATCTATAAAAAATAAGCCCGTGTTCACGTTTCCGGCAGTGGTGGTTTTGCTGTTTTATCAACGAGCAAGAAACCTTTCTATCCTGGTTTTAACCACCCATAAGCCAAACTGTACGAAAAATTTCGAAAACTGTCAATGGAAGTTTCAATAAAAAGCTTCCTTCTTTGATTACAGTTGTAAACTTCAAGAAACAACGTTTTGAATGCTAGAAACAGATGATTGCAAGAATAAGTCACTATTGAATAAACAAATGAATTATTTGTTGCTCTCGGTGCTGATTAATTCGAATAAAAAAGATTTAATTAAGTAAACATCAAACTTACAAGGTAATAAGGTTGCTGAAGTTCTGGAATGGTCTTTCGTTACTAAATTTAAATTTGTTGTACGCAAGGTCTCTGAAGAAGAAAAAAATTGAATCATGAGATTAGCTTAAGTTAGAGAAGGCATTTAATCAGCAAAGCGAATGAAAGTGAAATATATACAGAAATCATGAAAATCAAAACGATGCATGATACTCACAAAAACTCGATGCTAGCTGGAAACGAGCCGTCTTCGATTGCAATAATTCTATTTGAACGTAGAAACCTGAAAGAGCAGTGCGGCGTAATTGAAGGTATTCGAAGTAGAGACGGTTTGGTGGGCAACAACCATACCTCAGCCGCAGTGAGGCATCGATCTCAAAGGATGTGATTTAAAAAGCAATATAATCAATTGGATTCTGAAATTCTGCTACCTATCAGTGCCTTCATAAAAACAAGTATGCTAAAAGTGTAGCTATTGAATGCAAAATAAGCTTACTATGCAAAATGTTTCCCATAAGATGCCATGGTGGCTTAAGACTATACTTACAGAGTTCTCAACGTTGTCAGGTTGCTAAACGATCCTTTTAAGATGTATGTTATCTGGTTTGACCTCATGTCACTGTAAAGAACAAAGAACACGAAAATCCAAATCTAGATTCAATAATAATTGACGCTAAATTAAAACTTAATCTATACACTTATATGTTTCCTCAAAAAAATATCAATCATTTTCAATAGCTCTCATTGTGTATTTAAAACCGAAAATGCTGTCTGTTAACAAAAGCTTTAAATTAAAAAAATTCGATGATCAGTAATTTCAAAGTTGCATTTCGAAAAGCTCTCATCAAAGTTGTTTATTATCTTAGGATCGTTTGATCCAAATCTCCTAATTCTACCGTCATCAGAGACACAAGGAAGGAAACTTCAAGTGTCCTTACAGAGTCTGGATGGAGGGAAGTGCCGTGCCATTCTTTACAGCGTCAGGAACATATTGAATTCCATTCAATGGCCCCGAAAAGGCTTGGCTTCCAAGGTACCTTAACGAGAAACATATCGTTCATATATTTAGAAGAAGTGGAACTGAAGGTTCATTAAAATTGCGTTCTATTTTTGCAAAGGAGCAACGAAAATTTAGATTGGTAACCAGTCAATTTCGGTTAATATAGTACACAAAGTCAAGTGCACAGAGAAAATAAACAGGACAGTTTCGACTTTTTAGTACAAAAACACAAAGTTTTCTCTTTAAAATCTTTTATATAGCAAAGAAAGAAAAAGAGCGTAATGAACTGAGAAAGGATCTTAAATGTTTTGTGAGGATGTGAGTAATGAGAGACTGGAACGAGGGTTATTGTGGTTGTGAATAGTGAGCGAGAGAGATGAGACGGAAGTTGAAGCGGAGATATACGTTGGATAGGTAGCAGAAGACGTTATGAAATTAAGTAAGAGAATATTGAAGAAGAAGAGAAACTGAATTATCGTTTATATTTGTTTTCCTATTTGCATGCTTCGTCACAGTTTCAAAAAAGCTGTAGAGACAAAAAGACGTTTTAAGTTCTTCATCCACACAGGTTTCAATGAATTTGTTGATCTTTGATAAGCTATACACAAGCAAATGAAGGCGTAAATGTTGAAGAACTTACAATTCAGTTAATACAGTGTTATTTCGAAATGCATCGATGTGAATGGTGCTGTCCTTGAGTCTGTTGCTACTTATCTCCCTGAAAAACCACGATTATACTCAATGCAGCTGGTAATTTTGATTAAAATTGTTGCAATAGAAAGTCCAATCACAAATAAAGGAGCTAGGGTAAGAAACAAGTCAAGTGGCAACAAAAATCAGTCGAGCAACGCACGTGACTATGATTCATGCATTGATAACAGCAAAAAAATGTAGTGCCAAAAGGCAAAATTTACAGACTTAGAGACTTACAGAAGATTCAGGTTCGTTAGCAAAACGAGATCGTCAGCCGTGATTTCAGTAATGTAATTATTTTGCACATACCTAAAGACAGAAGACAACAAAAATTAAAGCGTTAGACAAAAAAATAGCACTATAGTTTGTCCTTTTTTTCTTCTTCCTGAATTTAAAATGTATTTGTAACTCTTCTTTGACAAAATAACTATCTTCTTTGTCATCAAACAGTTTATATACAGATACCTTGCCGCAAATTAGCAAATTGTGTTACTTTCAAAACTGAACAATAATTGAAAAACAATTCTATCTCATAGCATTTAAGTGATCATTGAATTAATCCCTTAACAGGGCCTTGGCCAAAACGGTTTGTCAGACTTACAAGCGTTGAACTGCAGGGGTAGTTGCAAATGGCTTAAATGTCGGTTGGCGAATTCTGGAAAGGAACAAAATGAGTTAATTTTCTTCAAGAAGGGAAATTTCTATAATACATACAGTGATGGTTTTCCGGCTTAACGTTATCAGCTTGACAGTAAGCCACTAGCAAAAAACCAGTGGGAATTCATTTCTTATTTACAATTTACAACCTCATTCTTTATCTCATTTTATGTGCAGCTGCGATTTCGTACGGGAAGATCTTATGTTTACATCAAAATTGAATGACTACTTTGTGGATTTTCAAGAAGAAGATAAAATATCGAACTAGCAGTGATAAATAAAGTGAAATGCAAGTGTTTATGAAAGCTAAAGCTGATACGAACGTGTAGTACTCTTGTGCAGTGGCAGGAAATTCCGTATTTGAGTATGTGTGAAGAGATGGAATCAAGTTGCTATCAAGGCGTCTATGGAGAAAAATAGTGAGCTGTACATGAAAGCATTTTCTAGCAAGCAAACTTAGGGTAACCTATATTGTTTAAGTACAGTTATTCACAATCATCTCATTAAGGACAATCGTCAAAGAATAAAGTGACTCAAGTTTTCTTTCAATCAACATCAGCCAATCAACAAGCCTTTGAGTGGTATCACGTGACCAATTGATATGAGACTAACGAAATCCTGTTGATCTTTCAATTGACATCCAAAAGAAGTACTTCAACAGTTGGATGTGTAAACTAGGGTTAGCATTTGTAAACAAAGACTTGGATTAACCAACCATAAAACGAAATTGAAGACAAAACTCCAGGAAATGACAAATTGAAAAATGACATACAGCTCTGTGAGCTTGGTCCAAGTCTGCTCATGAAGCATCGGAAAGGGGAAAAGCGTTAGCCTGTTGCTTCCCAACCACCTACAATAAGGAAAATTATCAGTAAAGTCACCCAAAGTCATCGTTGCCAACATCTGGAAGAAACTAATTAACTTAGCCCTTTAATCAAATAATATAGACTTCAAATTGGTCTCAAAATAAAAGCAATCAAATTTGGAACGTGAAAAGAGTCACCTTCTTGTGACACCATGATCCTTTTTTCGTTATTTTGTTTACCCGTGTTTACTTCTTGACAAAAACGAGCCAGTCAACAAGTAAACACGGGTAAACAAAATAAAGATAATAGAATCATGGTGTCACAAAAAGGTGACAGAAACAAGGCATATCAAAATGCTACTGATAGTCCAGTCCTCATCATCATAAAGATAGACCTCCAAGTTTTCTTTGCATTGGTTAGAAGAGACTGCTAGCACTCAAACAACAAGATAGAATGGATAAAATGTTCAGGCAAAGATCTCGTAGAAACCACATGTATATGAGGTAAATCAATTAGGCCTGGTTCAAACGTCGCACTTCTCATGTGCCGAACCTAACTCTGTTTGGAGCGACACTTGAGCATGTTTAGCGCGACTCCCGTTTCAAACGTCGAACTTAATTATGTCGCGCCAAATGGGTTTTAGGATTGTTACATGAAGTATCTTGGTTAAGGCACGAAATCTTAAATATTTGTTTGAAACGCATGCGCCCTCTAAGAAAGAAATGAGTTCTGGGAAGGAAAGTAAATTAAATATAATTATGCATTGAGTTCGGTACATGACAAGTTCGACGCTTGAAACCGTGCCGTGCTGGAGCCGTGCAGCTCGGCAAGCTCTGCCGATCCAAACTAGTCTGCCGCTCCTAACTAAATCTGCCGTACCAAATTGATTCAAACGTCGCGCCCCTCATGTACTTAATTCTCGAGTTAGGTTCGGCACATGAGAAGCGCGACGTTTGAACCAGGCCTTACACATGTGGTTTATCTAAAAACCATCAAAGAAGGAATGCGGACTTACAGTTGTTCCAAATTAGGCAAATTCCGTATTGAATTGTAAAATATTTTTGATAGTTCAAAGGAGGTCTTTTGACTGTGCAATATCCTGCAAAGAGATTTAAATTCTAGAAAGCTGCAGAAATTACAAAGCTGGCAACCTTGCAAGAAACATGCTTCAAAATTGTTTCTTAAAGCCCGCCTCTGATGTCTTAAATGAAAAACATAAAGTTTGAGTGGAACAATTGTTTAAATGAAAAGGCAATGAGGTCATGCAATTTCCGAAGTTAAGCAGTTAAACATTTTGATGCAATATGAGTTATAATTCATATCTTGGTGACTTTTAGTCCTATCACTTGTTTTCATCTGGTAGACATCCGGGTTTCAACCCATCATTAATCAATAAACAGTACCCTAAACAACAAATATGACGAAATGAATTGTTCGAGATCAAAGAAAGCCTTTTGTCTTCTCGAGGATTAAAATAAGCCCTGGCCAGTGAGCGAAAGTCGATATTCAGTCACGTTAGAAAAGTCATGCATATAAAAGCAACAGAAAACAAGAAATCTAAATGCAAAACTTTTGACTTACAGTACTTTGAGTTTCAGCAAATCTTTAAACGAATCGGCAGACAGCTCTTTCAATTTATTATTATTCATATCACTAGAAAAAAAGACAACTCAATTCAAACAAATGTCCTAGAAAAACTTCAACTAAAGTCGCTCTTCGAAGTGAAGGCACTGGGCGAAAGTTTCAAAAACAAAAGACAACTCACATATGAACAAGCTGAGGAATATCTTGAAAGACTCCAGGTAGAATCTGCTCGAATGAATTATTATGCAGCTCACTGAAAGCACAAAATGACAAATTTATAATAAAATATTAAATATAACATATAGAATAAAACAACTTGGTGCCAAAAGGTAAAAGAAACTCGATGAGAAGACTTTGCTTGGGGAAATTCAAAAAGTTTTCACATAACATAATCCATCTTTAAAGTGCTTTATCTGATAAAAAGCTACTAGCAAAGAGAATTGAAAAACAAGTTGGAGGCTCATTCGTTAATAAAATGTATAGGTTTAAATGTAAGATGTAATTACTTTTTGTGCTGAAATAAAATCAATAAATCTTCACGCATCATCATATCGCCGTGAAATAGAGCAACAAATAAAATAAGGGTTAAATGTTTTTGCAATGAAATAGGAACTGCTTTGCTAACATTTCTTGTGAAACATTCCAATGTAATATGTGGATAAAATGTTTTCGGAAGAAAAACCAGAGCGCTATGAAGAGGTAGGGCGCTTTTTTGCAGAAAATGATGAAAAAAGGGTGGGCTCCAAACCTTGTTTGACCATATGTTCACTTAAGGCGATCAAGTTTGAATCAATAACTCAGATATTCTAAAAATACAGGCTTACCAAAGATTGACTTAACTTGTCTCACAAGCCTTATTGATTTCATAAACTGATTACTTCTATTAAATTGGAACATCACTGTCTCCCAGTGGATTGAATTGATTTTGGTCACTTTCTGCATAGTCACCTAGGCCTATGACAGATTTTTATTTGGTAAGGGTTCTAATGAAAGCAGGTCTGGATTTAACGCATTGGTTACTCACATGATTCGCAAATGGATGAGTTGAGAAAATGCTGTCGGCTCAATGTAATTGATTTCGTTGTTACTTAGATTCCTAGAAAAGGAAACGGTTCTCAGAATGCAAGCCAGCAGGAAATAGAACAAGCACAATAATCGTAGAAGCATAATAGAAAATGGTCATGATCACAAACACAGTCAAGTTATCTCGCAATGTAAACGAAGACCTCTTAAAAACCGAACAGACATAAAAAGATAACATGGTGGTGTTTGCAGTAACAAGGAAATACTCACAAGTGAAGTAAGTACGAGCTATTGACAGATAATGGAGACAAATCGCTTTTAGAGATTGCTTTGATGTGATTCGCATCGACAGATCTGAAAAACAGAAGAAAAAACAAATCAATGCTAGCCTAAGCAACGCACATGATGTAATAGATAAAAACCATTTTCGCCTCATTTGGGAACAAAACTGGCAGCTACAAATTTGCGATAATACAAATGAAGAAATTAATTATAAAGTTTCCGTTGAAATTATGAGAATAATAGAAATGGCTCGGAGCATTGTAGATTTTCCGAAAGTCTATTTTTTGTTAACTCCGTAAGACATTCGTAATTCGCGATCGTCTCCTCCTCAGTTTAGATATGCCCTCGCAGTAGTACGAATGCCTTACGGATTTAACAAAAAATAGACTTTATGAAAGTCTAGGAGCATTGGCAAGCTGACTATAAATCTGAACATTGTACAAATCAATCAACAAAGCTTCTGTCTTCCCATTTTGCTACAAAATTTGGTGAAAAGATATTTACGGAAATTCTCTACAATCAGGATTCTCTACAAAACTTAACAGAGTATGCCATGCAAAATACAAAAAGAATTTATAGAGAAAATTTACTAGGAGATAAGCAACAAGCAAAGAAGGGTTGTGTTGGTTGGTTAGTTTCGCATAGGCTAATTAGTAGAATGGCTTGATTGGCCTCGATAAATAAACGATAATTAGAAAATACTCACACATATCGCAGTTTCGTATTATTGTGAAAGGCAAGCTTAGGAAATGACGTCATTTGGTTGTGGCTGAGGGCTCTGAAAAGAATTATAGCACGTTTTTTATGAAACTCCAGGGATGAGATGATTTTGCAACAGACAGTAAGTGATCAAGCAACCAGACAATGTCAACGCATAGATGGCTTAAAAAAGGAAGCAAGTCATATGAACAAACATAATACACTATTGCGTGATTGAATGAATTTAAAAAACACACAAGTTCTTGCGAGCAACTTTCAATGTTTTTTGTGTTTTAAGAATAAAAATGTGTCAATGAAATCATATATTTCTGCTAAGGGTAGACTGTCACCAGTTTAATCCCCCTTAAAGCTCGTACAGAAATAATCAAAAACCGCATCGGTCTATCAAGGAAACTTGATGTCCCATTTACTTATTTGCGTTATAAATTTTCTTTTAACAAAGACTTTATGTCTAATATATCCCTCTATGTCGTCAGCATTTTTCGGTCACGCCACATACTAAACATTGATATTTTATTACTCACGCTGAAATTATCCACAAAATCAAAAAATAATCATGGAACCAAGCAGATATTAGCAGTGAACCAAAAAAAGCCTCTTTCTGAAAATCTCCAACTTCATGCAGTGCAGTTTCAAATTTCAGAAATACTTACAACTGCTCTAAATTTGGAAGATCAAAAAACTTTTCTGGGACCTTGTAAATCTTGTTCTTGATAAGATTTCTGAAAGGATTAAGAAATGTGCTCGAAACAAAACACACGTATCAAAAGTCAAATTTTGCATATCTTAGCAGACTAACAGCGTTAATGATGAAAACCAGAAGCGGCTTTTAAGGGAAACATCTAAAAAGCGATGGAGTAGAAAAGCGATTTGGTTCATAACAAACTGAATGCAAAAATGGGAGAAAAGGCTTGTGTGATGCAGATCAACACAAACGACGTACTAATGCAGTTTTTATCCGATACTCATTTCAATAAGACACATTGTTCACGTGATAAAAAATAAGAGCTGGCTACGTTTAATAGAGAATTAATCGCTGATACCTCGCATACAGGCACGATAACGGCATACAACTACTACGCTCAGCTCTCCCCTTCCCCAATACCGCTAAAAAACATCGAGGAAAGATAGCTAGTGGAAAACTTTTGCTGAAAAAACAAAAGGTGTACTTACATCCTTTTTAATGACTTTGGGAGCTTTGTGAAGTTATGAGAAAAGATTTCGATCTCATTATCGTAAAGATACCTAGAAAACAAAAGAAAAGTATCTTAACATAGAAAATAATCCTTCTGGCTAAACAAGAATGGGCGGTTTAAACCTGATCTTTCAGTAAATTTTTTGGCAGTTAGATCTTCCGTGGATTAAGGAAACTACACAACTTTTTGACTTTGACGGACAAAAATGTTTTTCCAGCGCAAGAAAATGGGCACTGACCCCCTAAACACAAGAAAGAAAAGTGGCACTGTTTATTACGTCTTGGTACTGTGCCACCCAAGAAGGCCAAAATCTGATTATCTATAGGACATGACCTTAGAACCTTTGTATATGAGGAAACCAGTTAGTCATTTCATAAATAATTTTGCAAAGACAACACCTCAATTAAAGCTTTTTGTCTTGAGGTGACACTTTCAACACCTTTTGAAAGGTAATTTAACAATATTAACAAAAGTAAAACTTATTTATTATCATCCCTGGATGCAATTAAGAATTATTAAGTTATTAATTATTAACTATTAGCAAATAAAAATGAGTTAAATAATTAAAAGTTACCAAATTACAGGAGTTTTATTGGAAAGGAGCCAGAGCTTTATTGGAAAGAAAACAGAAAAATTCTAGAAAAAACAACATTATAAATGAAATTATCCATGAAAGAAAAAAGCTGAACTTACAGTTCCTCAAGACTTGTGCACGAACTCAAGTTTGGGATTTCCTTAAGTTTATTCTTGATCAACACCCTAAAATAACATTCAAAAAATGTCACACATGCCTGCCCAGGAGGCAGAAGGCTAACTGCCCCCTAGATCTTGGGTGCCCTGAAAACAATGTACAAATTTGCTTGACTATTTCCCTCTTAATACATTAAGATTAAAAGAAATAGAGTAATTTGAACTGTTCAGGGGCGAGCAAACTAGTCTCTACTCTCTATTGCTTTTTATCACCAAACACCTTTAAACACTTACAGACTTGTCAAGCTTGTAAGATTTGCAAATGCATTCTGATGAATTGTTTCCAAATTTGTTCCACGTATTTTCCTGAGAAAAAGAGCATAATTATTAAACAAAAATAAATCCTTAAGACAACATTTTGATCTGGCTGTTTCAATTAAAGCACGAACATGATTCATCCAGGGCTGAAGATATAGCCACGGTTGTCACGAGCCAGCTCTGGCAACAGGGGAAAACTTGAGATAGATGCTCTATATCTAATTTCCTTTACAGGTATGAAACTTTTGTGGGCCCTTGGATCTTCACTACACCCTACTACCTCTTGGCACTTCTAGCTTTAAGAGGAAATGTGATTTTCTTTACATTTAACACCTTGGTGTGCCAAACTAAAGGAGTGATTTGAGCAACAATATTATATGAAGTAATTTAAAATACTCACAAGGAAACCAGGGTCTTTGATAAACCATTCTCTTTTATTTCTTTTATCGGCAAGTTATATATATGGCTAAAATAAAAAAGAAATGCATATCTTGTCATTCGCTTGGGTATAGAAAATGGTTGTTTGGTGTTGGCCACAACTTCTGTAAAATAATATGCTTATCAATACAGACAATGCATTTCAGTCACATCATTCCTTTTCATTTATACAAAATTAAAAAGCTGCAATTTTGTCTGACGTTCACAGTGATTTTACATACTTTTTGTTCATAAACGTGACATTTTCTGGTATATTTCTCTCAGGAGGATAACAGTTTTGGGCTCAAAATGGATTTGCATGATGGAGTTTTGCTGCCTGGAATTTTCCAGGAACATCTTGTTTGTTTCATTTTTTCAGACACATATAGGCTCTTTATTAATCATTGTCCTTTCCAGTTCTCAAATATGGCCAATTTTGACATGATCTTGGGTTGCCAACAGCCCCCATCTGGGGTGTGCAAAAGTCAACCTAAAACACCAAACACAAGGACCGTGGTACCAGCGGTGCTTAAATTGCATAAGTAAAATACTTTTATTTTGTAAATATGGTTGTTGTTACACTTATTTATCAGGGCTGCCCCCCCCCCCCCAAAAAAAAGTTGTACCTCTGCCTTTGGGTGCAAAAGCACTATCAACTTTTTAAGTAGATAATTCAATATATCTAGTTTTTAGGTGCACCCTCAGTGATAACATGACTGCATAGTGAGTAGGCCATTTTCATGCTCTGAATACTTGGTCCTTAAGGTGATTCAAGCTTTTGTAATTATTTGGCTACTTTAAGGGTAGCAAAGACTCTGGCTTGGCTTCATCGAACAAAATTGGAGACTATTGAAACTTTGTGCATTCATAAAACACACTAAAGATGAATCCAAACAATCTTTATACAGTATTGCTAAAAAAGGGGGGCTCCCTACTCCACTAGGTTACCTACTGAGAGAGGTCCTCCTTAATAAATTCCTCTGCATACACTTAATTTTTCCATTTAGCTTTTTCTCAGGGCCTATGCCACTGGGGGGCCAGAGGAGCCATGCCCCCCCCACTTTTTTGTGAAGCAAGTAGTTTTAAAGGTGCAGTAAAAAGGGGAAAAGCCTTGGTCTCCTATTTTTGCTAGCCTTGCCCCCCCCCCCCCCCCCCCACTTTCAAAATCGTGGAAGAGGCCCTGTTTCTTATGTCTTGAATTTGATATTTAGTTTCCTTTCTGTAATTCTTGTTTGTTTATGTATATGTAGTTTTAAATGAAGTTATATGT
This sequence comes from Rhopilema esculentum, assembly GCF_013076305.1. The sequence continues at coordinate 7,798,068 of NW_027019301.1, read as the reverse complement.
AGTGGAATTTTAGAAATGAAACTAAACTGAACTGAAAAAGTTTGGAAATATTATTTAAGAGATTTATTTGCTCTTACACATTGCCTGAGGCTGCTGAACAATCCACAAGAGTGCTTGTACACTGACAGGGACCACACGACGTTCCAGATTGGGTGGATGGTTCATAGGCTCTTCGACCATTAAAGTAATCATTAAAATATATGCCAGTGTTTGGGTCAATGTAGGAAATCCCATCAATAGAATATCGACTAGTCCAATAGGATGCACCCAGCCAAGTGCATTGTACTGTTGCAATGAAACAGGTTATTACGAGAAAAGCCTTAATCTTTACGAAAACACAGTTTCTGTTTGCCATTATCAAATATAACTTCGCAATATCTTTTTATGTCAACAAGGGATGATAGCAGACGCGGGACAAAATTTCATCAACCTCAGAAAGGCAACAGTAAAAGCAAGATCAGTTTTTACTGTCGTTTTCTAAAGACTCGATAACCAACTAAATGCAATAACTTCATTATCTGAATGGCTAAGCTCCAGTTTTGAAGCCAAATGCAGTTCCTTTTCGAAATTTTTGTTGTCTTCAATCCTCGCGATCAGGAAACCAATACAGTGCTGCACACCCTGCCTTTTGTCTTTTCTTGCGATAAAAATATCAACAAAATGCCTGACCCAATTTGAATGTGGTATAATAAAGATTTTGAATCACAATTAATAGACTTTCTGTCTGATCCTGCGAGTCACACGAGCATAAAGACCGCCATTAATTGATCAACAGCATTTGAGTCTTCCGTTGCCAAGTTCCCGGGACGACTATAACAACATGAAACCGCAAAATTCAATGGAATGAATTACATCCCATTGTTCCGTTTGTTTAATAAACAAATGAAGTTACTTTAAAATGACCGATTGAATCAGGCTACAGAGTAATTGAAAGTTATTCAACAACAGAGTTCAAGACAAAGCATATAGACAACAGTGGCGTTACCGAGTTCTATCTGGATCGGAAAAATAAAACTTTTAGTAGAAGAAATAGCGAAACAATAATCTAAAATTTTTACAACAAACTGCTGTCCGAAGATTTATTCGAATTGATCGGTCCAGCATACCAATGTAGAAGACGAACTTGGATTTATTCAGCAACGCAGTTCAAGACTTAATTACAAATGTAGAAAGAAATACCAAATATCATCGCCAGTATCAATGTTATCTTTCAACTCAAATGTCAGTTTTGCAAATAATCATATAAATGAAATATTTCAATATTTATTTTACAAATTTTCGATAATTATTAATGATGACTGATCATTCTCAATATATGGTGCTAATATAATAATTTGATTATATATGGATAAAAATCGTGTATTTAAGTGTTAGATGATCAAACACAGCTGATATGACACACTTTAAAAATGAATAAACTCGTCAAACTTTTGAAACAAGGTGATTTTTCTTTGTAGTCAGTGACTTACATAAGATGGTAATTCACCTACTGAGCATTGATCTGGGAAATGGCATCTGGGATCATATCGCAAAAATATGGAAGAGGCAGGGGCGTCTCATGGGACGGAGTGTCTATGAATCTTGGCAAAGCAATAGAAAAATCAATATTTGATCGAATATTGGGGGCACGAGCCTCCAAGCAGACGCTGAATGGGCTCTAAAGACCCCCAGAGCACAACGTTTTACGGAAATTTTGGAAAATCTCCTATTTTGTTGGACTGTATGGAAAATCACCTTTCAGCTTCCAAAAAATTTACTTGCTATTGCTCCCCAACCCCAGCCGAGGAGTTGCTACACCCCTGCATGTGCATGGCCAGGGATTGGATGTGCTGTGGAATAGAGAACGGGAAATAACGGCGTAGATGTTAAAATCAGGAGTTTTACGCACAGAAACAAGCGATTGAAGATAAATTCATCCATAACATAACGGCGATTACAACTCAAAACGAAAACTTAGAAGAAGTATCATCTTACAGCTCACAGCATGACAGCGTGCAATAAAAGCGGAAGTAAACGTCATTGTTCGTAACTAAACAATAGCTCTATTTTTTGTATATTCTAACACTCCCACTCAAAAAATAGATTATAACAATTAAAAAAGGTTGTTCATGAGTCTCTGCTCAAACTCTGTTTGTTATGTTCATCATCATTCGAAATTTTTCAAACAGTGTTCTTGGTAGTGCCTTAGTGAGCATATCAGCAATCATATCGTTAGTAGGACAGTACTTTAAAATTAACTCACCGTTCTCCACTTTTTCTCTGATGAAATGGTGCTTGATGTCTATGTGTTTTGTTCTAGCATGAAACTTCGGATTTTTAGACATCGCGATTGCTCCTTGATTGTCTTCCTGAACAACTGTAGGCTCTTCTTGAGTAAAATTCAAGTCAGCAAGTAGTGAGCGAAGCCATACTGCCTCCTTGGTAGCTAGACAGGCTGCAACGTATTCTGCTTCGGTTGAGGAGAGAGCTACGCTTGTTTGCTTCTTGCTTGCCCAACTGACAACTCCACCACAGATTGTAAACATGTAGCCAGACTGAGATTTACGCCCATTTACGTTACCTCCCCAGTCTGCATCAACAAATCCACTAAGTTGTACTCCTTCTTCTTTTGAACCATCAAATTGAATTCCCCAGTCTAGTGTACCTTTAATGTAACGTAAGATACGTTTGACACTTTGCCAATGTTCTCCACTTGGGTTAGAACTAAATTGATTGACAGATCCAAGAGCTTGTGCAATGTCTGGTCTTGTTGCTGTAACTGCATAAGTAAGACTTCCAATAAGTGCTTGATATCTCTGCTTATCAACAGGATCGCCTTCATTTGCAAGTAGTGTTGAACCTGTCACTTGTGGTGTTGATACTTCTTTACAATTTTGCATTCCATATTTCCGTAGTAAATTTGAAAGATATGTGCTTTGATGCAGCAACATCCTTTTTTTAGCTCTGTTACGTTCAATCTGAATTCCAAGACAATAACGAGCTTCACCCAGATCTTTCATGCAAAACCGTTTTTGCAATGCTTCTTTCTCATTTTGCAATAGCTGCTTACTGCTACAAGCTAACAGCATATCATCAACATATAAAGCAATGATTATAAATTCTGCTCCCACACGCTTGACATACAAACAAGAATCAGCTTGACATTGCTCGTAGTCGTTATTCTTCATGTATGCATCCATTGTTTTGAACCAACATCTTGATGCTTGCTTCAGTCCATAAATACTTTTATTCAACTTGCAAACAAAGTTTTCTTTGCCTTTTTCTTTGTAGCCTTCTGGTTGTAACATGTAAATCTCTTCTTCTAGTTCTCCATTAAGAAACGCTGTTTGGACATCCATTTGATGCAGTTCTAAATCCAACTGATTTGCAATAGCAAGTACTGAGCGAATTGATGTGTATCTTGCTACAGGAGAGAATGTCTCTTCATAATCAATACCTTCTTCCTGAGAATAGCCTTTAGCAATGAGACGTGCTTTATATCTCTCAACTGCTCCATTAGCATCATGTTTAATCTTGAAGACCCAACGACATCCAACTGGTTTACGTCCCTTTGGGAGTTCAACAAGATTCCAAGCTCTGTTCTTGATAAGTGATGTGTATTCACTATCAAGGGCTTCTTTCCACTTTACTTTTGCAGATGAATTCAATGCTTCTTGAATTGTTGTAGGTTCTTCAGTATTCTCATTTAAAGTATCAGCATTTAAAGACTCTTCAAATTCCCACCAATCACCAGTAATGAAACCGTCTCTTTCTGGAGGCTTTCTTGTACGGTTTGAGCGTCTAGGCTCTTGCAAGTCTTCAGCATCTTGACTTTCCGCATTTCGATTGTTTTCATCTGTTTCAAGGTCTACAACTCTTTCATCATACTCAGTTTCTAGTTGTTCTTCATCAGATTTGAAAACTGGTTTAACAGTAGAATCTATCTTCTTTGTTTCCACTGTTTGATGTTGAATACGACCTTTTTTTCATTTTCAACAAAAACAACATCTCTAGATTCATAAAGTTTCTTTGTTCTTGGATCAAATAGACGATACGCCTTTCTGTAAAGGCTGTACCCAACAAAGATGCACTTTCTAGATCTTGAATCAAATTTCTTTGTGAGCTCTTTTGGAATGTGCATGTAAGCATCACATCCAAATACTTTCAAATGTGCAACATCAGGTTTTCTTCCATAAAAACTTTCATATGGAGTCATGTCCTTCACTGCTTTAGTGGGACTACGATTCCTCAAAATGACTGCTGTTGCAACTGCTTCTCCCCAAAAATCATTTGTTAATTTAGCAGCATGCAGCATTGACCTTGCAGTCTCTTGAATGGTTCTGTTCATTCTCTCTGCGAACCCATTCTGTTCTGGTGTTCTTGGGACACTTCTCTGCTTTGAAATACCTTTGAGTGTCAAGAAATCATTAAATTCCTTGGAACTATACTCCCCACCATTATCTGATCGTAGATTTTTGATTCTCTGTCCAGTGATATTTGTTGCCATGGCTTCAAACTCTTTGAACTTTTGAAGAACTTCATCTTTGTTTTTTACAAAGTATATTGCAGTAAATCTTGATTTATCATCGATGAAGGTAACAAAATATCGATGTCCACCCAGACTGGTTGTTTGCATTGGCCCACATACATCACTGTGCACAATCTCTAGAAGCTCAGTAGCATGTGTAGCTTGACCTTTAGGAAATGAGTTTCGTGTTTGTTTTCCCTCGACACAGGCCTCACAAAATTGCATATCTTTTGAATCATTGAACTTTAGTCCCTCAACTAGTTCCTCATCTTGCAACGTTTTCAAATTCTTCACTCCTAAATGGCCAAACCTCTGATGCCATAGCTGTAAGGAATCAGCTGCACTGTTAGCTTCATGTGCTAATTCATTCATTGGTAGACAGTCAAGAATAAACAACTTTCTGTCTTTTCTTCCTAAACCCAAGGTTTCTCCATCGCTATTTAGGATTAGACATTTGTCCTCGTTGAAAACCACTGACAAATTCCTTTTGACAATTGCACTGATTGAGAGCAAATTCTTTGCCAAATCTGGAACAAATAGCACTTCAGCCAATTCAACAGGCTTCCATTTCCCTTCGACTTTGACCTTAACCCAAACTGACCCTGTACCTTGTGCCAATACAACTCTGTTGTCACCCAAGCGTACTTTCTCTGGTACAGCAAATTCACGAAAATTCACCATCCTTTCTTTGCACCATGACATGTGCTGAGATGCACCAGAGTCAATAATCCAGGTATTCGCTTCTTTCTTGTCTGTGCTGGCTGTTATCCAAAAGAGAGTATGCGTGGCTTCCATTTCTGTAACATTAGCTTGCTGTCTCGGCCTTTCGCTTGACTTCCTAGGTTTCTTACAGTCTCTTGCCCAATGTCCTTTTAAACCGCAGTTGTAGCATTTCCCTTTCTTGTTGGTGGATTTCACTTGGTGTCCAGCAACTCTAGACATCTCCTTCGTGGTAACAAGTGCCTTTTCCATCGCAATTCCGAGGTCAGATGAAACTTCAGATCGTTTTCTTTCTTCATGTAGCAATCTGGCAATAATGAATTCTAGGGTGAGTTGATCTGCCCGTGATTCAAGTGCAACAATAAGGTTATTATAGGAATCTGGCAAACTGCACAAAAGAGTCGCCACTTGATCCTCTTCAGAGACTTGCGCTCCCACTGAAGCCATTTGCTCTGCCAAACTTCTCATTTTGTTTATGTGTTCCATCATTGTATCATTTTCTGACATTGTCGCAGTAAAATACCTCTTTCGTAAAAACAACTTGTTAGCCAGTGATTTGACTTCATAGTGATTTTCTAATTTTGACCACGCTTCGCCAGCTGTATTCGCTGATCGAACCAAAGATAACTGACTGTCACTTATCGATAAACAAATGGTCGCCAGTGCTTTCCTCGCACGCTTTCGAAATTTCTGCACAGAAGCTTCCGTGGTTCCTTCCCCCGCAGGTTCCACTTCTTCGCCAGAAACTATACCCCAAAGATCCTTATCTTCGAGAACCATTTGCATTTTGAACTTCCATAAATGAAAATTCGTTCCATCGAACTTATCAATGTGCTGTGACATAAACTCCATCGGTTTCGCAGCCATAATTCGCACTGAATTTAAAATCGTCGAAAGTCAGCTTCGTGGCAAATTCTATTCGAATTTATCAAAACTCCTGGGCCCATAACCTGTTAAAATCAGGAGTTTTACGCACAGAAACAAGCGATTGAAGATAAATTCATCCATAACATAACGGCGATTACAACTCAAAACGAAAACTTAGAAGAAGTATCATCTTACAGCTCACAGCATGACAGCGTGCAATAAAAGCGGAAGTAAACGTCATTGTTCGTAACTAAACAATAGCTCTATTTTTTGTATATTCTAACATAGAGATGGGGCTCTAAAGCTGAAACAAGCGACTGAAATCAACAGCTGCTCAAATGAAAGCAAAAGTGGCCGATAACCCTAACCCTAACCCTTAGAAAAAGGAGAAGTGAAAACTCTAGCAAGAAGACACAAGTTGCTTTTAAAGAGTTGAACAAAATGAATTTGCAAACAATCTTTTGGTGGTACAAAAATTGAAAATGACAAACATTTAGTAAACTAAAGCTTTTCTTCTGACACTCTTCAGAGTTTAAAACGTCAGAGCATAGATCGAAAACTCTACGCTAGGAAATAAGCCAATCAGAAACACGAGCACATGACTGTTGAGGTTAACCAATCAGTGCCGCTTACCTATTGAGAATGTTACCAATGGAGTCCTAAGGTGAAAACGAACTCCTTTTGTCTACACAATAGCGGTTTTTTCGTGCTTATGTAGTTAGATTCCAAAACTGCTAGGTGGAACGACGATCGGGCTTTACCAATAATTCGAAACATGTCGCCATTATAGTTTTTTGCACAATCTGGGTTTTCCAGTAAATGCTGCCGGATAGCAGAATCGCAGGTTTTAGTTGTAATTTTAGATCTGCAAGACCGAGGTGGCTGTTCTCTATGGGGACGAGTTTTGTTTCTAACACTAGACGGAACATGTTGTTTTATTCTATCCTCCAATCTTTGGAGAGTGCGTCCTACGTAGCCAGAATCAAAATGAATTTGATACACATAAATTGGGTAGAAATTGACATCCATTGAAACTTATAAACGACGTTACTCGGAACGCCGGAACTTTGGACGTTTGCCTCGTTTCAGGGACTTATAATTGCATTCTAACAGCTTTATGCACGACTAACATCGTAAATAGATTCAATTAATCTGATAAATCTAGAAAACATGACATGATGGTCTAGGAATAATGACATAAGGATGTTTCTGCATAAACTCGCGAAAGGATGGACTCACGTGTGCGCGTAACGAAGTGCGCTGCAGTCGAGAACACCGGTGCCGAGATCACAACGGCAGCCTCCGCAATGCTGGTTGATCTGGTAATGCGGATGATAGCCAACTCTTGCCAAGTAAGGAACATAACTGTAATACCCTTCCCAGTCTCTGTAATTTATCCCATCCTTTCCATACCTTAAGGTCCAGTACCTATACCCAAGGTAATAGCATTGACAACAGCAGAAACAGTTGATCACCTGAATCAAAATTATATTGATTGAAATTTCCATGTTTCGCGTTAAAAAGGCAATAGAAATATGCTTAAAATTATCGGATCAACGACCAAAATTCGGAATTCGAATTCGCGAAACATCGAACTTGCCGGCGAATATTTTCGTACATTGAAAAGCTTCACAATACAGTCAACTGATGTAACATTAAGACGAAAATTAAGAAATACAGAAATACATTAAGACGAGCATGGCGATAGATCTTCGAAACAAAATTACTAGGTGAAAGGGGTCTTCGTTGCTAGTGACTTTGGCAGGAAAACAATGCGTCATTTCAATGGCTTTGGAATAGAAACAAATTTGAAGGGTTATTCAACTGTTTTGAGAACAAAAATACGGGGAAACGTTGAACCAACATTCAGAAAAATTCTGAAAAAAAATTATCGAAGCATTGCTAAACAATTAAGATAAAATGTTGCCAATTTGAAATCTGGATACGTTTATGTTTAAACTGACAATAAAATTACATGGAAGATTCTTTTTAGTGAGATGTTAGCCTGCAGATTATTGAAAATGAAACAAGACGAACACCGTTCAAAGGTGACGTTTAGCGATCAAAATAATTTATTGTCTAAAGACAAAAAAAGCTTGGATTTAAATTATTCTATTCACGGTTTACAAAAGCACAATGAAGATAAACCTTAATTTTACTTAATGTTTTTGAATTGCTACTTGTGTAGATGATGAACATATTAAAGATTCAAAAACCACAGTCTATTTAGTCAAATGAACAGCGACTCACCTGGTGTCAATAGTGAAATGTTCAAGCCCTAGATTTCTGCTAAAACAGTCTTATAAGTAATAATTTTGTCATCAGAGCTAAGCTTGAAGTTTCTTTACCAATATTTTTACTTGAGCGTTATATTCTTTTTCAAAAAAGCTTCATTACATTGTCACTATTTACAAATGCTTCAGAAATTTTGTAGAGAGCAAATTTGAAGCAGTGCTTCAATATTTTACTGAATTTCCTCCTTCAAACAGCAAACTAATCGTTCAATTTAGTTTTCGACTGAAACTCTGTAAGATGACGAATGCATTTTCGCGCCATTAACTATCGTCCCCAAGCCCCTTCACCTAGTAATTATGTTTCGGAAATTTATCGCCTTAGGCCCTTGGCCACTGCGAGCCGCCCCGTTTTCTTCCCTGACTTCCGATATCAGAAGATAATTCCGTGTATTTTTAATATAAAAATAAGATTTTTATACCAAGTCTGCTTGAGTCTACGGGACCAGTTTCGTCCGTTCTATGCGAAAAAATCTAAACATGTCTAAAAAGAACTATTGAATCTAAATCTTAGCAGTGGCAGATTTAGATTGAATATTGGAGAGACAAAAATGAAGAAGGACAAAGGGAAAATTCTGGAGTCCACACTCTTGTAAATGCTCTTGGGGGTCGCATTAGAAAAGCATCCATAAAAGTCCTAAAATCTCTAAAAGCGTGATTTTTCGAGCAAGAAAATTGGCGAAAAACTTTTTCAAGCAAATATGTGCCTTTCATTTTTCATGTTCAAAGCAACTTGCAAAAACTCGCTTCCTATAAAATTTGCTAAAGAAAAGATGATTTAAAAAAAGAAGAAGGGAAATATTGCCAGTTTCTGTACTAAAGAATTTCAAAATGAAAACGTAAGAGATCTCATTTTCACCTCCCTCAGCTAGAGGAGACAGCACATCGCAGCAGAACTTTTTTACAAGAAATATCTTTGTTTTTAGAAAAGTATTCAAGGACTTTGGAAATAGAGTCCAGCGCCCTAAACCCATAATACAACCTCCTTTACATGCGCCCATAATACAGTACATTCACCCGCTAAAGTGTTCTCAATTTAACTGCCCCTTTCCAATTCGACAAATCTATTTTGCATCCAAAGATGGAAACACTACCCAGCAAAGCTTTACAACTATGGAAATGAAGAATTTTTCCTTCGCAGCTTGCATTCGTGATCGTCGTACGAATATTTGACTTGCGGATTTAACCAAAACAGTCTTTGGGAAAATCTACTATAACGCTGGCACAAATGCATTATCTCTTGTGTCCAATCGCAACTGCAAAGCGCTGCCATCATTCTGTGAGTCATCGCTCCTGCCTACGTGTAACATTTGAAATATTGATAATTATCAAATATTTCCTAAACCAGATCACAAAGCCAGACAAAGTGTTGGCTGTATCAACTCATACACAATTGATACTGGTTGTAAGGGCATCTCAGAATAACTATCCTAGTGTTGAAAACAAGGTGATATTAGCATAACAAATGAATTCTGGAAAACATCTGTTGCTCACAGGCCGCAAATGTGTAGAAGTCTTTCTTCGATTTCCATGCTAATTTATGCGAAGAAAATGTGTACAACAGCACACCCGATAGCAGGTGGTTTGACGATGAATGCTTCGCTCAAGAATTCTAAAATCTTGGGTAGATAATTTGTTAAATTTTATGTCTAACTTTGGGAGTTGCAACTTGACATACCGTCAATACACATATTCAATCATTGGAAATTCCATCTAGGTTGCCTGGAGTGTTTGTAAATGCAGTAAGGTGGAATTCAAGCAAAGAGTTATCATTTATTCCGGTCTTTGCTGAAGAATTCCTTGAAGCAGAATGCTGTGAAGTATGCAGTCGACACCGATGAACCTGAAATATGAAGCATAAATATGAGAAGATGCCTCACCCAGAACATGACAGGTAAAAGTTTATATCATCACTGGGGTGAAAGGTTTTCCCCCATCGAGATTCTATCACAATAACATGACTTCCTCGACAAAGACAGCAGATTTTATTCTTGATTATCGTGTAGGTCTTTGGGATTTTAAGAGTAAATAAAACAATAACGATCGTCCAATACATGTTTCTGCGGCCTGGTCATGATAAAATGTGCTCTGTTGATGCAACCTTGCCCAGCACGATAAGCCGTCTTGTTGTTTTCTCAAACATATATTTCGTTCTTATAATAAGATGTGTGATTAAATGCATGGTTTGACAAAATTATGGCAGTCCAGTACGGCATAAACCCAGGGATAAGCCCTTTCCATACAGACATTGCACTGCCATCTATCTTAACAATCTTCTCGTGAACAAATATTAAATGCATAAAAAATATCGATCTAACGAAGAGAAATGAAACCATTCGGTATGAGAAAGATTAATATCGAGCAACCTAAGAAGGACGAAACCCTGGCTGCAATGCTGAGCATGCATTTTGAAAACTTAAAAAATAAATGAAATACTGGCTCATTCACGATTTTCTCAATTCCACTATGCATTTTTGCGTGTAATCGACATGCCTACATGCACATAGATGCGGCTACTTGTTACTTAGGAGCCCAATGTTGAAAAGTATTTTGCATCCGTTTCTTCACAAAGTCTGTGTCAAAATCTTTTTTCAAGCTTCATATTACATTATTCGAAAAAATAGCAGTTTTAAATGAGCAATGAAAACTATACATAAAAATGTTTCTAACAAAGGAGAGAAGTTAAAAGATTATGAATCTAGATAGAAAATACCACTTCACACAAGCCGTTACAGAAAGAGGTCGAAAAACTTCACGATCCTGACACATGTGAAAGGTTATCGACTTTTAGATGCTTTAGGCCGATTTTGGGTAGATTTCTATAATGCAGACATGATTTAAGCACTTATTAAGGCTGGATCAAGAAACTTAATATAGAAAAACTAAACCTTTTGAAGAGAGCCTTGAAGATACGACACCCCTGTGTTACATGCCCGGCGAGCTTCATTTCTCACGGGCGATAGATAAATATGGCAGAGGACAGCAAAATTTTTCTTGGACTGGCTGCAAGGAAATGGGAAAGCCTTGTAATCGAGTTGGCAGTGCTTCATGTCGAATATAAATTTGGTAATAAATAAGTAAATTTTATTAGATGGTAACTGGGTAAACCGCCTCTATTAAGTCAAGGGGATTGGTAACTAGAGTGATCTCATGCCTTAAGTTTGGCCTAGCCGCAAGTGCGAGGTGGAAGGGAAGGTGTTGGCCTCATTTTAAGAAATAAAGAAACAAATAGGATGCATCAACCCATGATATGTTATTATAACTTGACATAATTGAGGAATTCATTGTGACTGTACTGCATGGCTTTCAAGCATAAGCATGGCCATCATAAAGAGTGAGTTTTGTTTTTCCAAGTCTAAACAATCGATTCTTCGACCTGCAACCAGCCGTACCGTATCACGTTAGTAGTAGAGCTAGAAGTAAATATGAAAAAGTTCTGCAAAACATATATTGTTATTTCATATAATTTAAAGTAATTTAAGTTTTGCGATTAGTTTAATTTCACGTTAAAAGTTTCCTAAAGCAAACCTACACAAATCGGCAACATAAAGAATAAATAACGCTTAACTTATTTCAGGAAAGAAGGCGAGTCACTTTATGACCTTCTTGGAGTGGACAAAGATGCTACCCCAGAACAAATTAAAAAGGCCTATAGAAAGGTAAGGATATGGAAATTTTTTGAAATGCAGTTTTGCTTTGTTACTGCAAAATAGCATTTTATGTTGTTGGCTATGTTTATGATATTACACTTTCTTTCATTTTCTAGGCTATAAAGTTAGCTGCTAATTCTGTAGCTTTAACTTATTAATTATTGTTCAACCTGAATTAATCATATTATTCATTACTTTGTGAATGAATATGCAATATAGAAAGCAAATCAAGTCATTTTAATGAATCAAGAATTTGAATTGAATACTATATATCAGTTGCACGTTATTTCCTATATGATATAATGAACATCTTTTTATTTTCTAGATGGCATTGAAACACCATCCAGATAAAAACCCAGATGACCCGGAAGCAACAGAAAGGGTAAATTTGTGTCTTTGAAAGAGTGCTTTGCTAAATTCAAATTATTGTCTTATTTGGTGAGCAAATGTGTAATGTTGTGCAATGTTACTTAAAACACATTTTATTCTTTTTCATAGTTCAAGCAAATTAATCATGCCAATGCAATTCTGTCTGACCCAAACAAAAGAGAAATTTATGACAATTATGGCACAATGGGTTTGTACATTGCTGAACAGTTTGGAGAGGAGGTAAGGAAATTGCTGACAGCAGCTGATCATTTTTGCTTTCCTTCATATCAATAGATTTTCAAGACCTGCCAAGTATTGGGTAATTGCATGATAAGAATAAATTTTTTAGATGATTACAACATTTGATGGATCTATTTTACATCATTTTGCCCTCCAATTTTATCAGTACTATGATAAAAACATTTGTATTCATTAGCTTAAACACCTCCTTTTATATATTTATATTTATCTTATATTATTTTTGTTTATTCAAGTCTTTATGACCAGGTTGTTATAAAAAAATAATACATTTTAATAGCAATTTTTTCTTAGCAAGCAACAAAAACTCATGTTAGAAAAATATAGACTTCAATTAGCACATGATGTTCCTTTGAACAGCTTTTTTTTGTACAATATGAACCACAAATTTATGGTTGATATTTTATATTTTTAATGATCATATGAAAATATATTTGTTTCAGAATGTAAAAACCTATTTCATTCTGAGCAGTGGGTGGTGTAAAGGTTTAATGATATTTTGTGGCATCATCACTGGTTGTTACTTCTGTTGCTGCTGCTTCTGTTTCTGTTGCAATTTCTGTTGTGGCAAGTTTAAACACATGATGGAAGAGGAGGAGGAAGGTCAGTATGATGACATAACAAAATACGAAGAGGCATCAAGTGAAGATGAGCAAAGTGGTGTTGTTACAGAAGAACCAAAGTCAGAGAAAGAGGAATGTGCATATGTTCCTGGAAAACCTAATGAAGAAAAAACAACATTTGCAAAAGATTCACCCAATGGTTATAGTTCAATGAACAAAACAGATCCAGAAATTAAAACAACAACTGATATTTATGTTGATGAAAATAATGAAAAGCCACCAGAACCTGAATCACAATCAACCACGCCAGCTGATGCAAAATAATAGTTTTTATTGATGGTAGCAAAGTCTTATTTAATTCAAACCAAAGGATAAAAGCATGTTAATTGAATCTCATTAAAACTGATAGTTGGTTACTAATTAAGGCATTTTGATTAAAATTCAAGAAAAGGGAAGTTTATTTTTGTTAAACACAATGTTTTTCCATGTTTGCTATTTATTTATGGATATATCTTAGAAAAATGTTGTTAGGTTGACAATGATTTTGATATTAAAATATATATGATGGATAATGTCACACCAAAGGTAGCATTGCAATAAAAATTCCTCGCAGGAGAATAGCTCAGAAAATTGTCTTGGGAATGTTAAATATAAAACAAATATCAATAGAAAGGGGCTTTGCAATCTGATGACAAAAGTTTTCTAATAAAAAGGTTTCTACGAAAGGAGAAATGGAATATACTTGCAAGAATATCACTTGTTATAAAAAATTCTTGAAAGAGGCTTTGTTAAAATGAACATTTATGACATGCTACTTATGGTGTCTTTACAGTATTATGCACCTCATCAACTTTCCCATACTTGCACTATTTTGTCCTTGCTCACATATTTATGCCTATTATCTCCCTATACTGCAATGCACCCTGGGCCTTAAGCATTATTCAAAATTATCAGCCATATCATTCCAACTGATCCATGGTAGTCTACCTGTAACAGGTTTCATTTTGATCATTAATTTTTTTTAATTCTACTAGACTACTAGAATTTTGTATTAGTTTGAATTGTTTAAGTATGAGTTTCAGTCACATTTGCTATTTGTGTCAAATATTTGTCAAAACGAAGGGAATGGAAAATGGGGTGTGCTTGAATGTGGCATGCATTTGTCATAATTTAGAAGATAGGGCTGTGTCTAAAACTTTGTTGCAATTCTTTTTACTTCTTTTTTGAATTAGCAATGGGTTTATCTCACTTAAAATGCAGCTAAGCAAATTTTAAAACTAGGAGTTAATTTTGTGTTATCTCCATTTTTTGTAAGATTCCTTTGTTAAAATCAGGAGATGACATCCAGTTTGTTTTATTCATATAGAATGGTTGTGAACCAATTATGTGTACATTTTGTCATGTAATCAAATAAATATGAAAAGTGATTACAAGAATTAATATTTTCTTTTGACAAAAGAATGGGTTGTGCTTCTTATTTTGAAACCATACTTTCCACGCTTTCCTCACAAGATTCATTTGAAATATAACATACATTTGAACCGAGAACTTTCAGACGGGAAAGTTTAGAGAAAAAGAACTTTGGAAAATTTCTTTCGGACGCATAATCGAGATGTTCGGACAACAAAAACCTTTGAAAAAACAGTTTTTGGATGGTACCATAATATATATATATTAATATCAAACCCTAATCTAATATGATTCAATATCTATATATTAAATCCAACTGCACTGTTAAGGGATCATCAATTAAGGGATCAGATGTTTATCAAATGAAATGAAAATGCCAGCTCAAACCACTTTGCGAGGTTGACAGTAATACAGATTAGCCCGAAAATTCAGATCATCATTTTTATTTTTTTTTAAAAACGTTCAGAGGGCATTAACCCCCTCCTTCCCAGCGTACGGTTTGTAGACTCGTGAAAATGGTGATGTAAATGGATGATCTCTAAGCTAATTTATACGGGGCAACTTTAACTAGCTCTAAAGGTGTAACGGGCAAAGACAATAAGAGAAAATAGAGAACAGCAAGAAAGAACTATTAAGGAAAGGTTAAAGAAATCCAGAGGATCACGATGTTTGAGGCGGATTTTTCAATATTTGTAAGAAGTAAAATGAACTCTGCATTGCATAGCAAAGAATCAAGCTAAAAAATCATAGTAGGTAATAAACAAGTCATAAACTATTCCGAAAAGCCTTTGCATTTGATCATAGTCATGATATGATGCATAGACGCTTCCTACTCTTATGACCTCCTCTTTGAAGTTAATCATTCCCAGAACCTGGGAATCGCCAGTGGCTGAATTGAAGCATTAACTGTTTCACTTTTAACATTCATATCTTGTTTAGCCGAGCTGGAAACGAACGTTAAAGTAAATGAATGTTCAGACAATCAGAAATGTTTTTTTTTCGTCCATCATTTACAACGATTTTCTTCATATATTTACTTTCTTTGTCGATTATCATCCAGTTTAAGCCAACTGCCTCTAAAGATTTTGACTATGATGTCGATCTCATAATTATGGGTGCCGGTATTTCTGGATTTGCATGTGCAAAAGAGTTGAGAAAAAATGGAGTGACCAATTTTTTTATTTTAGAAGGTAGGAACACCTCAGGGGGAAGATTTCAAAGTACCAGAATTGGCAATGTTACTGTTGAGCTTGGCCCGAATTGGATTCATGGAACGGAAAACAACCCTGTTTATGATCTGATTCGCCGCTTTGGGATTCGGGGCCAACATGAAGACACCAGCTCAATCATGTCGAAAAACATTGATGGTAAAGACATAACAACTGCTTTCAGAAAAAGGCAGCAAATACTTAAAAAAACAATGGCTAGTTTGGATAGTTCGAGATACTCAAACTTGTCATTAAGAGAGGCATTGACACTCAACGGTTGGACAAACAGAACTGCTATTGATAATTTGGTCGAATATGTAGTTATTGATGACATGGAAGGAGTTCCACCAGAATTATTGTCAGTCTCACATTTTGTTAAACAGTCTGGTATAAACACAAAACTCGGCAGACAGTTTTTCATTACAGAGCAAAATGGATACAAAAAGCTCATCGATGGTTTAGAAGAACTAGCATTACAAGGTGATTCCACCAAACTAAAGCTGGATCATGAAGTAAAAAAGATTCATTGGAACAAGTATGGGGTGAGAGTTGAAACTTCCAATGGAAAAGTTTTTACAGCTAAAGTTTTGATTAGCACAGCTAGTAATGGTGTTTACCATAATTCCCCACATTTGTTTTATCCAAAGCTCCCTAAATGGAAACAAGATGCACTGTGGAAATTCAAAATGGCAACATACACAAAGATCTTTCTTAAATTTCCCTATAGATTCTGGGATAATGTTGAGTATATATTTTATGCAGCTGAAAAGCGAGGTACTTTCCCTGTGTGGCAGAGTTTGGATGCAGGAAATAGATACAATAAAAATACAAACATGCTTTTGTTGCCAGTTACAGGACAAGAATCATATAGAGTTGAGCAAATGAAAGAAAATGACTTAATCAAAGAAATAATGAGTCAGGTAATGTCAGTTTATGGCCCAAATGTTCCCTGGCCAACTGATATTGTGGTTCCTAAATGGAGTTCTAAGGAGCATTTTTATGGATCATTTACATATTTACCTGCTTTTACAAGTCATGCTGATTTTGTTGCATTGAGAGCAAATGTTGGGCCAATCTTTTTTGCTGGTGAAGCTACTCATGAAGTACACCAAAGTTACATTCATGGTGCATATTTTGAAGGTATAAACAGGGCATGTGATGCAATACAAGCTCTAAGAGGCTTCCTAGATGTTTCTAGTGGTCAGTTTGACTACAATTATTACGATAGTTGTCTCAGAGACTCATGTAACTGTTGTTCCAAATAAGAAAAGTGACTGCCAGACTTTAAGACTATGCAGTCACAAAGCATGGCCTACAAATGGTAGAAGTAGTGTTAAATCAATAGTGCATTTTGATGCACAGTTTTGAATTATTTATCCCTAGATCACCTCAGGTCTTCCAGGGTGCCCCTCCTTAGCATGAAATGCTCATAGATTTTCACACCAGTTATTTTAGTTGGTTTGCGTTGTATTTGATTTTTGATTGTTCTAAAGTATTTTGAAAGTTTTAAACTCTGAAAGTATTTCATAATTAGTAGATTTTTGTGTAAATTCCCAAAAAGAATTTATTTTCAATATTATGGATTCTGTTTTTGCAGTCATTGCTCTTGGTATCATAGGGAATGTGTAGCAATTGCCAAGCACTTTAGCACACTCAGGCAATGGTTCAAAACTGTTTTTGATAAGGTGTCCTTGTCATTTGTTCATAGCTTTACAAAACAAGCTTCTTCTGAATCAATTGAGATATATTTCAATGCATTTCTGTAGAAGTTTGGAATTTCCAATAAAGGAAGATGGTTCCCCTTGAAGCACAATGGTAAATCATGCGCTTCTCAAAATCCTCATGGAATAATCAAATATGAGTTTTTACAATTGTTGGCAACATTTACATCACAGTGTCAATCACAACAATTGGGGCTAAAATGGGCAAGAGGAAACTTTCTTGACATTACTGGCCCCTACAATTTAGGATAAATGGCACCAGCTCTTCATCATAAGCAGAATAGGATAGAGAATTGAGCCTTGTAGCACTCTGGTTCAGGTTGTGGAAATTACGAAAATTTATCATCATGGAAAGGAAATTTTTCTAGCAAAATATTGCCTAGTTAAACATAGCAATGTCCCTCAATTTTGATGATCTCAACAGATATAGAATCCCAACGGTTTGGTGAGGAAATGAAGGACACTTAGTCCATTCCTTATAAATGATACATAGCCATGAAATGAGGCAAAAATAGCATGGTGTTAAGAGTTTCTCATTGACAGTGCCCATCAAACCTCCCACACTGCAAAAAGACCCAACGGCCATGGGCCCCCAGGGCCAATTCCAATGGGGGCTGGGGTGGCCATGGCCTCGCCAATTTTTTCTAAAGCAAATGATTGCAAAGCTGCAATAAAAGATGAAAGAAGTCTTGACCCCCCACTTTTGTTAGCCTTGCCCCCAGTTAAACTTTGTGGCGTGGGCCCTGCCCCCTAGTAGTTTGCAACTTCGACGCACATCTCTGGAGCGTTTTTGAAACCATCTAAACAGAGATTTAGTGGTGGGGGGCTCAGGGGGGTGCAGCCCCCCTTGTTAAAATTTTCGAAAAAAGTGGGGGGAAATTGGATGGATGTAACCGAGAATCATGTAACGCAAAGAGAGATGTGAAGAACTGTTGCTTCATCACAGGTCAGCTATTGACGATTAAACAGGCAAAGGAAACAAGAACAATTGACAAATTTAAACGCATCACAAACTTTATATGCATGAAATATGTGCAAAGTTTGACATATAGAGATGGAAAATATCTGTTTTGTTAACACAACAGAAAATGTGTCAATTCAAAATCCAACCAATTGGTTATTAATTTTTAAAAAAGTTCTTCTTATCCATGCTATAAATATTTTATATGCATTTTCTTGCCATTTTTAGAATGTCATGTCTCAAAACTTTTCTTCGAAGTCTCCCCCTACCCTTCCTACGGTATCAATGTTCTGATCTCAGCTACCGCTAAAACAATGTACCCCGCTGCTCAACCACGATGGGAAAAAACTTCAACCCTTGTCATATTCAAATTGCAATTATTACATGACAAAGAACAACTTGGAAATTTCATATAGCCCCCCTTGTTAAAATTTTACGACTACATCCCTGGATCTAAAGTGACACTCCTGTAGGTCTTCTTTGCATATTTTGTCTACCAGCCCCCCCCCCCCCCCCCCCCCAACAAAGTGCATCTGCATTGGTTGACGAAGTGAAGGGGCGCTTATTGGTGTTTTTAGCTGAATGAGGAGGCGTATCTTAGAATAATGTGTTTAGAGGTACTCGGCGTTTATTGGCGGAAAAACGGCTAATTGTTATTGCCACTGATTGTTGGGAACAACTTCGTTTCTACGCTTCTACCTGTCCAGAAATCCAAAGCCCGGTCTCCAAGCTGGTTACTTTTTGGTAATATCATGGTTCGCATATGTTTCATGTAGGTTCCAGTGGAAGGGGCACAAAATGGAGATCTTTGTTCCATGAGAGAGGGTTGCCATCGCTTCCGGTATCGGGACGCGCACCGCGGTCTATCCAGCTGTGCTGAAGGTTAGACTGGTCATGTTACGCCTTGCTTATCAGTAAACATCCTGATCGCTGCATTCTACAGGTGGAGAACATTCGGTGAGTTTATTTACATGTTTAGCAACAACTGACAAAAAGAGAATAACCTAGTTTATTAGAAGATAAGAGAAAGGGGTTATGAGAGAAAATTAGATTAAAATGTAAAGCAACTAAAATGTACACACGTCAATCACTTTCCTTTTGACAACCGTTTAGCGAAAACCTAACGGTAAGTGACAAAAATCTAAAATGATATGAATCAATAATTCATGATGAAGGAATATCCTCCGCCCTTGACCTAGGGAAAGATCTCTCACTTATCAGAGGTACAACTATTCCTTTCTATCAATATAAGCAGAATGCCATTTTTGTAAAGCTCGAAATTACTACTCGCATTCTCAACTTTTTGATGATTGAATGCTTAATCACAAGGTAACATAAAAAAGAACACCTACACTCTTGTTTTATAAAAACCTGTATATTTAAGTCCGGGGTGACTGTTCTAAATACTTACGAAAATCTGAGGCTGGATTGTTCTTAATTTGTTCTTAAATTAATAATGTGTAGCCAATGCGAGTGCTAGCTTTTTCGCTCTAGGGAGGTGTTCAGGCCTTTTGCCAACAAAGTGAGTGAGATTCAGGCCTCATTTGCCAACAAAATGAGTGAGACAACCTTCATTTGCTGACAAGTTTGAATATTCACAAAAAGCCCCCAAACATGGCTAAAAATCCATTGTTTATAAGATAAAACGTCGTTCAATATTTGTACTTAACTTTTGACCAATTTTGATGCTCGTGTTCTTATAAAATTATTCTTATAAAAACAAAAGACTGTAATTTGTCAAAAGAAATTATTTCTATCATCTATGTCAATTAATAAACAGAATACATAAAATAGGTGCCTTAGCGTCGAAAAGAATCATTTGAAGCACATGCTTTTTTATAGGAACAATGTTTCCTAATTTCTGACCGTCTCAGAGCTCGGTTTCTCGGTTTCAGTTTCTTCTTAAATAAATAACATATCACCTTTACTTAAGTCAGATTCCACTGGGCGCGTAAACAGTATGTTAAAAGAATTTCATAATAAATACAGTAAACTAAACCTGAATAGATTAATTAATGGAGCGAACCAGGGCCGTCGCGAGGCAAGCCTTGTTGGGGGGGGGGGGGGGGGGGATGCGGACTACAAATTCACCTGATTAAAAAATTTTGCCTGAAATTCTTTAGTTGCTGTCACAAACATCTGCAATACACTTTTTCAATCTAACTCTGTATATAATTCACAACTTTCATCTTTATATGATGATTTCTGGATTTTTGGATTTAGTGCCAAAAAGAAATATTCAAGTCTTCAAATAATTAGTTTGTCTACCTTCATTCATATCATAGAATATCATATTTAACCAAGGAGCAACTACCTTTGCTTGATCCTTTATTGATTTTATGACATGAAGGTCTCTGAAATACCTAAAGCGCTTCTTCCACCGAGTTGATTTTACCTGAAGTTGAGATACTATTGAGATATGTTCAGTTATTGTGACACCCCCCACACACCCCCAGTCGCGACACCCTTGGAGCGAACACATTTCAGCAGTATCTCGAGATAAATATTGAGTCACAGAATATGTACATGTGACGTGACGGAGTACAACACAGCACAAACATGCTGCTTTTCAAAATAAATATGGCTTGCATTGATCCTGTAGTTGATATAGGATTTCCACTTCCTACAGGGCAACTGTCAGCAATTTGTCTAGGGGTGTGGCGAGCCAAGGAGAAATAACGCTGAGAGAAATCGACAAAGTTCGCTCTTGGCCAAATTTTGGCTCCAACTAACCATTATATGCGACTATTCATTATCTTGTAATAGAAATAATGAATCTAAAGTTTTCAATCTAAAGGCTGATTTCCATTGGACATTTTTTGTGCGCGCGGGCGTAGCGCCCAAATCTGAGCATGTCAAGTGGTCTTGATTTTAAATACGCATGCTCAAATTTGGGGGCTACGCCCGCGCGCATAATGAGCAACCAGAGGGGAGGACGGAGCAAGAGAGCCCTGTTCTTCAACAGCGGTTCAAGGAGGGATATTTTACTGTATTCCTTTCTAACGCCTACCGCATGTGCTGGATTTCTGGGATATTTGATGCGGCGTTTAATTGACGGGGGGTATTAATTGTAAAACTGAAATCGACTGAAATTTGAAATCTGTAAAACTGAAATCGGTATTAATTGTAAAGTGCACTTGCGATTTCGCTGAGAACAGACCCGTCGGAACCGGGGGGCTGGGGGGCTGGAGCTCCCCCAATAATTGTCAAACTGTAGCATGTTTCCTTTATAACAGTGTAGTGAATGAGAAGGAAAACATCCCCCCCCCCCCAATATGAATTTCGTTCCGATGGCACTGCAGAATAAATCGTTTAGATTACGAAATGTTTAACTATGAAACTATTCTAATTAGAATGACATTTGCATTTCATCATATCATTGGGTAAAGAGGATATTTGTAGCCTATAGCTAGAAACACAGCTTCTCAATGGCGGAAAAAAGTAATATTCAAATCAGAAGTCTCTGTTCTATAGTTGACATAATCCAAAATCGCAATATCATATTCATCAGAACTCAGTTACTGTGAACCTTTATTTATCATTATTTTTCAAACGCTGCAGGGAAACTGAAGCAGGCAAGCACGGGGTTATTGGAATGACGATCATGGACGCAATTGTCAGGTTGAGTGGTCGCTTGAAAGCAAATCAAAGCATGAGAGAATTCCTCGCAGAGATGATGGGAACATTTATACTTATGGTAGTATCATTGTTATAAAAGCAAATTTAGAGGCATATAAAATTGAAACACCCTGTGAACACGTTGACTTGTTGGGAAGACGAGCCTATAATGCAAAATTGTAAAGCCAACGGATTTCGAACAAATGCTGGTTCGTCTCCCAACAAAGTCTCGATTCATTGTGTTGTATCAACCATATCATTACTCGTTACTGCGATCCAGCTGTTTGTCTTAAGTAACAGTTGACAGAGGCCTTTGGACATCTACTTGATATTATTTCCCAACACCAGTTGGGTGTTTCGATCAATAGAAAAAAAAACTGTAACACAATCCCAGGTTGTGGGCTAGTCTGGCTGAAGATAGTTATTTAGGGAATCCGCATTTAAGTGATTAATTTGCTTCAATGAAATCAATGAAACATCGCCTGCGAGGGCACCGGGTGTTTAGATGAACATCTAGCATAGGCACATTCCATATTCTAAAATTTAGAGTATGGGTACTGCCATTTAGAACATGATAAGCTGGTGGCTGGCGAGGGAGGCTAGTCACTTCTAATAACTGTTCAGTAATATCACCAGTCTAGTTTGGCAATAGAAATGAAAGTCAAAGCGAAATGATACCGAAGAGTTAACTAGAATCGTTATCTAGAAGCCTTTACTTATACAGACTAAATTAAGTTGTGAAGAAAATAGCTTAGCCATTTCTGTTTTAAATCCAAGGTTTTTTTCTCTAGATGCAGGATTGTCGTTCTAGGTATTTGGTATTGGATCAGTTGCACAACTTAAACTGGGTAAAGAAGTATTAGGTGGTTTTCTCTCCGTAAATATCAGTTGGGGACTTGGCGTCACGTTCGGCGTGTTCTGGTCACTTGGTATCTCTGGTGAGTTAGCACGCTTTGCTTTATGCAAATCGATATTGCTTTTAGCTTTCTAAGTGGTGTTACAACATTTGCCCTAGAACGGAGCAATAAGTCAACTTTTGTTGAGAATCAAGAACCTAGATGGTGGTGTTACACAGGTAACCTTAAGCCCTGGCAAAACGACTAAACATTCCACTGCACATTTCACCCAATATTTGTTTAGTGAAGTTGAGCGAAGTTTAGCGAGGGTGGCAAAACGTGACTAAACTTTTCACTAAACTTCTCTCAACTTTTTGAACTGCGAGCTGTCTATGACGCTGTTAGGTTATAGGGCATCTTGCATAGAAATTTGCTTTTGGTTTATTTTGTTGCATGTACAAGCGGTGGATAAAAATATAAATTGGATGAAGCGACGGGGAAAGAAAACACTTTTTAGCACATTTACAACAAAGTTGACTGTTGAAGAAGACACAGTAGCGTACAACGAGATATGCAGATGTCTCATAAAGGCTTTTTGGATCATGTAGAGACAGGAAAACCAACGAAAACAGACGAAAACCGTTGGATTTCCACAGCTAGAGCGCCTGCGCGATCACAACAAATGTTTAATTGGTTTTTTGACATTTTTGACCAGGATCAAACTTTGCTCAACAACACTCAACACGACTAAACAACACTAAACAGGGTGGCAAAACGACTAAACTTTTTACTAAACTTTTGACTAAACAAAAGTTGAGTGAAATGTTTAGTGAAATGTTTAGTCGTTTTGCCAGGGCTTTACAAGAGAGCCAGCAATTCCTTTATATCTTCATCTAGTTTAAATCATGATAATTTCTCAAAACATTGAGCAGTTGAATATGTGTCGTAAAAATCTTTTCTGCTTTGACAGAATAACTCTAAAGCAAGTAGGCTGAAGAGTTACTTCTTGTACATCGAACAAGTAACGATTTGTTAGTGCTGGCCTCGAATTGAATTAGATGAAAAACATAGATATTGGCGTCTACAACTTTTTTCAGCGTAGAGCTAATTTTGTCACAGTACACAAATGTGATCTCAGTGGTCAATATGTGATCATTCGCTGCATATCTAACCATGGGTAACGTCGTTTCAGGAGGACACATAAACCCAGCTGTAACTCTTGCTATGGCCTGTTTTGGAAGGCTGAAATGGCGAAAACTACCTGTGTACTGGGCAGGACAGACGCTGGGCTCCTTTCTCGCCTCAGCCTGCATGTACGGCATTTACAAGGGTAAAGTATGCTAATATTTCTAGTTCAAAGTGGAGGACTGGGAACGACTAATTACAACCTATACAATTTAATGGTTTTCCCCATCTAAAATGTAGATATGCAACTAATGCAACTAGCAAGCCAAATCATCAGAGCGAGGCACCATACCGAGCGAACGTCTCAGCGCCTTTGGAACTTTCTTGTAATCAATCGGGTTTTGCCGTTTCAGAACATTCAAGCCATGATTTGTTATTGACATGTGGGTAGAGATAGTGTCAAGTAGAGGCGAGGGCTGACATGAACACTAAGCCTCTAGGTTCCTGAGGGTATGGTTTGAAAAAAACCTTTACAGAGCACTGTAGCCCTTTACCATATAACTGGGCCACATAATTTATTTCTTTCAGATATGCCATATAGTTGAAGGAACGTATCAAAAGATGTTGAATACAACGTCGATCACCAAACAAATTATTAATTGCAGCCAGTTTATTCCAATGGTTTTAAAACTTCCACCCTAAGCGGTTCGTTCGCTAACCACTTCTCGACAAGTAGGGTAAGAACTGCCAACCAAGAGAGATTTTGGTTTCATGAATATTTCCGTAGGAGTAATTATCAGCGATAAAAATAAAGAACAAATGGAATGTCTCGTTAAACCAATACAAACACAAAATGTTGAAACAAACTGTATTTCTGGTGTTCAGTTATCACATAGAAAGTAATTGCAGGAGAAAAAGCCCCACCTTTCCCTTTATCCTTAGTTTAAAATCCATATAATTTTGATAATGATTGAACTTTGAAACTTTGAACTGACGCTGATTAGCGAGTGATACAAACATATAAGAATCATGATATTCTGGGACATTAAAAATGCTTCTTCATCGTTCTATTTTCTTCAAGATGCACTGAATATATATGATGGTGGAACTCGCCACACCGAAGGAGCTTTAGCCACCGCAGGCATCTGGTCTACATATCCATTTAGCGATGGAAAAAAGAGCATATCCAATTGGTCGGGCTTTTCTGATCAGGTAATTACTTCTTTTGCGGTGCTTGCCGGCTAAAAGTGCTCAAACTAGACAAACGTTCCATTCTCCATTCTATATTGATATTCGCTGCCAATCAAGTTATCGCTCCTGCCACAGAAATACATCCCAATGTATATGTGTTCCACCATAGGCAAAAAATCGTGGTGGGCAGGGGCTTGGAAAGGTTGGAGCAACCTTCAGGAAAAAACAAATATGATTCTCTTCTGAACACAGAGAAAAGATTTAAGTGAAGATTTCATGTGACATGGGCAGGAAGCAAGACATAGCCCTTTTCTAATTTGGACCCTTTATAGGTCCTTCTTATGTCTTTGAGTCTTTTGCCTGGCTACTATAAGGCCAATGCCATACATATGACAAGTATTGTAGCATATCGTCTATTAACGTTTCATTTTCTCATATAAATAACGAAGTTGCTCTTCTCACATATTAAACAACCTTCGTTAAAATTACAGATATTTGGGACGATGATACTTGTGGGCACTATTTTTGCGCTGACGGACAACAAAAACAACGGCGCAGAACCCAAGCAACTTCCTTATATGGTGGGCTGCCTCGTTTGGGTTATTGGAATGACGCTGGGTTTGAATTGCGGTTATGGTATCAATCCTGCACGTGATCTAATGCCAAGAATCTTCACAGCCATGGCTGGTTGGGGAACGAAACCATTCACGTAAGTGGGGAAGCTCAAAATCGTACGCAATTTACACTGCAAACGTGCATATACAAGAATTTAGCTTTTGCCATAAAATGTAGTGAATAATAGAAAGAACTTATCTGACTTTTAAAGCTAAATAAGGGCACTTCCTGCCAATATGGCAACCATAAGACACTTTTACATCACTTTTTCCAAGGCACTATTTTTTCTAAAGGCCATGGTCCTAGACTGTTTCATAATAGCATGTGTTATTCGTCACAGCGTGCATGACCATTGGTTTTGGTATCCAGTATTTGGTCAACTGATTGGCGGAGTCCTTGGTGGTGTGCTGTACACAGTCACAATTTCAATGCATCATCATCATGAGTACGAGGTTTCAAACACTCCGAGGGCAGACGACGTCATCGTCAAATTTTCACGGAAAAGTGGGGATGACCCCGGATGCGTTCAAAATAAGGAATGTGAAGTCGAACAGTGAATACATTTGGTATGATGGAAAGTGAGAAAGAACGCTCTCTGTGATTGACATACAAACAGCTCAAATTCAGAATTTTATTTGTACCCTTTTCATTTTAAAAAAGAAAAAAATTCTTCTCAAAGTTCACTTTGGGGATGGCAGAAAGTGTTGTGTCGCTCACGCCATTATGTGAACGGAAATACATTTTTTTAAGTAAAACTTTGCCTCGATCAATTTTGGAAGGCCCACCATATTCTGTAGGAAGCTTTCTGTCATTGTCCGGTAGCAATCTAGTGTCTTGTAGTAATACACCGTGTATATCTACGGGGTTGTCAGAACGAACAATAAGTGTGGTTTTGTATCTGCTATATTTTTGTGGCTTTATTCGGCAAAAGGAATCAAAACCATCTCTTTTTAAGCCAAGGTACTTCATGTAAAAATGAGGTTTCTTTATCTTAAAAGGATTCTTTTAGGGAGCGAAACAAATATCTGATTTGAAGTTATCTTACTTCTGAATCACTGGACCATGACAGAACTCTTAAGTTGAAATTTTCCTCAGATTTGATACAAAGAGTATACTGATTTGTGCGACTAAGCAAACCATATAATACATAATGTACAAAGGAAATAACATAAAATCAATGATATGTGTACTTAGTAATTTCACTGAGATTTTAAATAAGTGTTATGTCTATTCGATACATAAATTTTATAAATCATTTTCTCCTCCGCATTTCTCTGACCTACCTGTCATTACCTGGCATCAGAAGGTACTTTTTGAAGCCTGAGAAAAGAGTAGACTTGTCTTTCGATGTGACACACCTTATGATTTCTGTTCCTTGACTCCCGTCAGTAAAAAACGGGCCAAAAGGTTTAATAGAAACGTTCACAGAAACGATTGGAATCGGAAAACTTATAATTTGATACAGTCCTAGCCAGTTGGCAGTCTTACAGCGGTCCTATAGAGGTTTTATGGTTCAAGGTGCACATTTGTAGGCGCCAATTTGCGGAAAATGAGAAAATGAGGGAAAGAAGAATAGAAAGAGAGAAAGGCAGAAATTAAAAAGAAACCAAGAAAAAATCAAAGTATTGACAGCAGCGCATCGTCTATTGCTGATGTGTCACAGGCACAAAAATTTTGAGGAAAAAAATATCCTTCCCAATCTTTCTAAGAAGGCAGAAATGTGGTTAATGTGACCCTGGCGGTTTGTATCCTGCCCATTGCCAGATCACAAAAATCAATCGGACCTTAATCTTTATTCGCATTTACTTGTGAACAGGGTACTACCAGGCATTATCTTTTTTTCATCCCCAAATAGCTTTGAAGGAATAGCGTGTTCCATATCTTGTTTGTCGAAAGGAAGAGCGATTTCAGGGTAGCATTGTCTAAGGCTCCTATTGCGCTGCTGGTAACGATCGCAGGTCCTGATCTATAAATGAGCATTGAAACCAAACGGTTGAGTAGACACACAACTGCCATCTCATACAAATGGCACGACCTAATTAAAAATCACTTTCCAAACATACTTAAAAATTCGACAACAATTTGTTTTTGGATGGGTAAGTGAAATACTCTGTTGTGTACTTTTTCTTATTTCTTTTAAAGGTTACAAAATACCCAAACTAAACCAACAGGCATGTTAAAAGATGATTGATGTTTTCAACAATTGCACTTTTTCGTACTCTGAGTACCTGTTAACTTAATGTTGTTATTTGTAGCATAGTTTAATGAGCAAAATAAAACATACGTGTTTATCTCTTTGGTCAAAAGGCGTGTAAATTCAAAAATCAAATCCGCTAATAGTTAAAAAGTTCACAATTTTAAGAAACCAAGGAAACAGCGAAAGTCCATAGAAGTAACTGTAAATCTTAAATATCCGTTTTCAAAACGGACGGATCTTGACGAGAAAGGGTAAAATGTAGTTGGAAATTAAACGTTTGTCATATCATATTATTTTTAACTAATTTGTCCAGCCATTTAAAATGCACAACAGACAACGTTCGTAAGAATGAAATCCCTGGATGTGCTGAGCCATAACTACAGAGCTGATGGAATTTTCAATGCAAAGAAAGGCAACAGGTTTTCTTCAGATTGCATTAAACAGTTCACTTTGCGATCTGCAGCATTGAAGTAGAAAGTAGGAAATTCTATTCTAACAAATGATATTTTGGGTTCTAGTGCTAAATTAGCTCGGTGCCGAATGATCGAAAAAAGAGATACAAAGATTCAGGTTTGCGTCGTTCTTCCACATAAGATTAGCATGCTTTCTGCAAAAGGCTGCAGTCTTTGTTTATGCAACTGAGCAGGTAATCAAAGGCATCTGTAGTGCAATAACACTTCTTTGAGTAAACAAGAATTGTTCTGAGTGCCGGTGCGTGTATAAAGAATGCTCACAACAAGCGGTAAGCGAGTGCTTCTGGTAAGGTCTCTTTTGGGACTCAACGGGACTACACGGGACTCAATTGGTCAACACTTCAATCTTGGCATCGTCTAATCACTTACTGATATACTAAACACGTATTTAGAGCCCATTCTTCTCACATTTAGGTATGTAAAGAAAGAAAAGTACGGAAGAAATTGAAGAAAGCGTTCAAAGATGATTGAGAAACTTCGGGGGCTCAAAACCCCTCTACTCGCTCGACAATGTTTGGCTGAAATGATGGGAACATTTATTCTTGTGGTATGCTCGTTTACATCTTTATTGAAAATACCAAAAGTCGAATAATGACACAGACATACAAAATAGCTCGGAAAATGCAACTTCAAAATTTGAACTCGTATGTGCTTCAATGACATCATATTAGTATAATCTAAATAAGATAGAAACGCGAAGTCGATATTTTGTTTGTAAGCACTGCAATAGCACCCAGCATTGCAGCCAACATGAGCCTAACTGTGTTGGTTTTTGCAACTTCTTTAAAAAAAGCAAAATACTCTTTGCAAATCACATTGTGAAATCATTCAATTATTGGTCAACACAATATCGGTTTTCTCTCGTCGATTAGCTGATCTAGTGAGATGGTCCCTCCTCAATATAGGGTTCTCCAAATGAAAGCTTCGTATATAAATTTGTAAGATTAGCTTTCAAATTCTTTGCCATACTCATAGGTTTGGAAAGTAAAAAGGAGAAACGGACTTAATATTTTACAATTTTGTGGTGAACTCTTTACCCGATCAAATGCATTTCTATATATAGATGTTTATTTGCGGTTGGAATCTCTACATTTCCATCTAAGTGATTCTGTACTTTCCTTCTCTTTCTTGCAATGTTTTCTCAAGGCAATTCTAATTCCAGGCCATTGGTTGTGGCTCAGTCGCTCAATTTGTCCTCGCGAAACAGCAGTTTGGAAACTACTTTTCTGTTGATTTTGGGTGGGGCATGGGTGTGGCATTTGGCATCTACTGGGCAGGAGGCATTTCAGGTATTAGCTTCTTGCGGCACTGTGTATTTTGTTGTTATTCATGCTGTATTTATTCATATTGTTTTTATTTGTATTCTTTATTTACATTGTGTTTAGATCACTTATTCATCAATATACTTAGGAGTGAGCTATTACCTACCAATTATCCACAAGTCTAACCAGACCATACTAAAAAAGATTACCACGAATGATTCCCAAACCCTTGTCGTTCTTGATTAACTTTTTGCAGAATATGCATTTCCCTTGGTAATTTAAATTGACGTTTCCCTCCTTGATTAAGGTGGACACATCAACCCAGCAGTGTCATTGGCTCTTGCAGTTTGCGATCGATTTCCTTGGTCAAAGCTCCCTTGGTATATGCTGTCTCAGTTCATTGGCGCCTTCATTGCCTGCGCAGGAGTTTTTGGCGTCTACCACGGTAATATACGAACTGATATAAACACGTAATGCAACTGAAACATCAGTGAATTCAGTGATTAAGAGCTTGTCGTTTAACTCTTATTGTACCCATGAATTGAGCGATACCTCCAGGTTCGATACTGCCCTTGCAATTAAATACAGATGTGTGGTTGATTGCGACCTTCAAAGGCAAAAAGGGACTGCCTCGCCCAAGATAATTGACCCCGTAACCTGAACTTGGTTAAATTCGTGTTTTAGTGGCATTTCACATTCACAGAACAAGTTCAGGAACCAACCGAAGTTAAGGGGTCATGTTACTATTCGTTTCCGACTAAAACCAATGACCAATTCTAAAGAAGTATGAATAATCGGATAAATTAATTTGACAGACTACTTGGTGGAATTCAGTGGTGCAGCTCGGTTGACATCCGGAGTCAACGGGACCGCAGGAATATTCTCAACGTACCCGCCTGATTTTGTCTCTAACTGGAGCGGATTCGGAGATCAGGTACGGCACCTAGCATCAGTTCGAAGCAAGGCCCACTCTTACTGAAAATGTCTTCTCTATTTTCGTCTCTGGGTTGCTGAGTAACCCATCATCTACTTTCTTCCTAAATTCCATATTCTTACACTTTTCTTTAGAGCAAAAACAGCTTCTTATGTCCGTAAACATCACGATCAAGCTAAGGCTATACATAATTAAAAGTGACGAAACAAAACCGTAATTTGTTGCTATATTTCCATTGGCTTTGGATTCATCATAAGACGGCATTGCACACTCTGTTACACTACTTACTTCTCCCATAGCCGTATTTCTCAACCCAAAGCACTGCTGGTTACTTGAAACTGATGCTACTCTGTGAATGGTTCTCTATAAATTGATAGAATTAGGATCAGGAGTGTACAGAGTTTACTGTCCCCTTCATAATAACCTTTTCTATTTAGTTTCCTGTACCCTCTTTCTTTTGAAAGTCCCCTTACAGTTTTGATACGCTGCCCTTCTGTTAACATTACTTTTTTAAACGAAAACCAGCATGATCAGAACTACGTATTTGCCCGCATGAATAGAATCTCGTATGCGGAATCAAAAACTAAATCGCAAAAACTTACGTTTACTTTTCGCAGATGCTGGCCACCGCCATATTCGTGGGCACAATCTTCGCACTTCTGGACAACAAGAACATTGGCCCAGGATCGAACATGGCCCCTCTCCTCATCGGCCTAATTGTCATGACACTTGGAACATCCTTTGGAATCAACGCAGGATTCGGAGTTAACCCAGCTCGTGATTTGATCCCCAGAGTCTTCACTGCCGTTGCTGGCTGGGGAAAGGAGCCATTTTCGTAAGTTTAGAATCCGTTATATTTGAAAATGATTTTTTCATTGTTTTTCGTGCAGCAGTAATGCACACCTGCATGCTGGTAATCGAAAAACTATTCATCTATTATCTATAAAACTTGGCTCCTATGTACTTCATTTTTGTAAGCAACTTTCTGAAAATTGTTCGGGCACATTCTACATGCTAACAAGATAATTGTTTTCTTATTAATTCACACGTTTAATAACGACAGATATTGACGATTTCTGATCCAGAGCTTACTGAATCTCCTTCTGTTTAAGAGTTTATTCGTTTTTGTCCTACTCTTCAATGCTACAAAAGTAGTGGAAGGTTAGGAGAAAATCAGAAATTTAAAAGAGCGGAGAGGGAACTTTTTTAAACGCACCGAGTATTTTAGACGTGAAATTAATAGTCAAAATGTATCTTATACTGAAGTTTAAATGTAGCAAAATCCGAGTGGGCTTTTGGATACTTAAAAACCTTTCATTCGAAAAACTTGAAAACCTTTATGGAAGAGATTCACAAAGACACTACAATATAGTATATTAAGCCGTTAATTTGAGGTGATTTCTTTTTTTCTAAAAAGCAGTTCTGATCGACTGACTTTGAAATATTAGAAAAATAATGAGGGTTTTTGCTTTTCTGTTTTTTTGAAATTCCTGTGCACATAGGTAACATTGATTGAACAATCGTCTTTCATTGAATCTAGCAACATGATAAAGACTTGACATTGAATTAATTATTAATGCTAGAGCCCACGGTGGATGGTTCTGGTACCCGATCCTTGGGCAATTCGTTGGCGGGATTGCTGGAGGTTTGCTCTATGAAATGACCGTTGGTATTCACCATCACACTGAGGAGGAGGATTACTACCCGGAAGAAAAGCGACCTTTGAAGGATGATCCTGAAAATAACGCTGGGGAAGCATCAGAATGAGGCTTGAGAAAGCAGCAGTTGTTCAGAAAACGAGTTGATTCACCTGATATGGAAGGAGAATGGTCCTAGTTTAAATAATGGTTCTATGTTAAACATTTCATTAGATTTGATACGAGACAGATGGCAATTACATAGCTGGTGTACAGCAACCTTTGTCGCAAATCTGAAAAATATTTCCATTCTGAAGAAAACTGAACTTTCACACACATCAACAGCAGACAATTTATTACCTATTATTTCCACTCTGTCTTTTATCACATCTGGCGATTGACTACATGAAACATGTGTAAATTTCTCTGGTTTGTTTTAAAATCTCTATACTTCTTATTTAAACAAAATATGTTGTAAGAATAAATCTATTTGAAAAAACATAACTATTTTCATGTTGAGAATAGTGGAGCAATTAGGTCGTTTATCTTAACATTCAGTTCTTGATATTAAATGTGTTTTAAACCTGCTTTGCGAGGCTTTGAACATAAGTTAAGAGTCAAAAGTCTTCTTTAAATATTTGGCTCCTAGAAAAAGGTGCTACAGAGCAATTTAAGTAAGCAAAATGGATACAGAGACCTAGCTTACGAATGGAGTGTGGGGAAGAGCGCGGGGCCATTCTGAAGAACAATTCCAACACACATACACATGCATATACAATTCTTTCTAGATTGAGATTTTGGATATCGCAGCTTAATAATGAAATTAATAACCAGTACAACGACAAAGAAAAAAGACATCATGTATTTGTCAACTTCTTGCTACATCATGGATAATTCCAATTAAGACAAATCCATTACAGATTTTGAAGCATAGAATGGATCCATGGTAGTAATTATTGTGCTTAGAAAGATACAATTTAGGATAAATTATCAAAGTAACAATAGCCAGCATTTGTACTTATGCCTTTCAAAATGAGAACTAAATTTTCCCTAATTGGTTTTTGTAGACACTGAGTTGGTCATGGGTTTTATGATATCACAAGATTTAAAAGTATAATAAGGTAAAGAGAGATGATCAATTTGCAGTGCCTTCATTCATATTTTATTCAATAATAGAAAGACAGATTGTTTCTATGATGAAAATGACAACACCCATTTTATGAACCAGAAACTAAAGAGATAGAAACAGCAGCACTACAAGCGAAAGGCCATCATCTTGGCTATTATGCCAACAAGGTCAAGTGTGAAATTTCTGCAGTTAAGGTATGGGGTAAAAATGTCACACTGTTAAACAAATACTGATGCAAATGATCTATATTGACACCTGGTGGCTTACGCATTGAGAGAAATGAATCATAACCTGTAGGTTATGTTTTTGTAATAACAAGTTGATTGAATTAATTGATTCCTTCAAAACATATCACCTCAGATCTTTATCTCTATTAATATTTTTTATATTTCAAATTGTGCCTAGCCTCTTTGCCTAAGACATCAGTTAGACAATTAAAAAGGTACAGGAAAATTTAGTGTAAGGGCGGCTCAATGGTTAGGATCAGACAAACTAAGGTTTGTAGTTGGAATTCCTGTAATGACCAAACTGACACATAGAATGAGGAGAGTTTTCAGCTCTCTGAGGAGTGTCTCCAGTGCCGGGTTGAAATCGTGAGATGTAGTCACATTGAAATAAAGGACCAGGACTAGCTCTGGAAGC
Organism: Rhopilema esculentum; assembly: GCF_013076305.1. Next base: position 7,763,884 of record NW_027019301.1, on the reverse strand, counting down.
TAGGTAGTAACAAATGCACAAGTACAGAGGACCAAAAATCAATAGTTGTATACACACAATATTTAATTTGAATTATTTAAGAACAAAATCCATTTTAACTTTTTTAACTTTCACTAATTTTGATAAGCACATTGGTAAACCATTTCTATTAGTTTCCCAGCTTCTTTGAGTTGTTCCATTTCAGAATAACCACCAACAAATTGGCCATTTACAAAAATCTGTGGAACCTTTGATTGAAAAAAGACAACAGTGACAAAAACGAGAATGCAGTGCCCCCATATACACAAATAAATCAGATACGTTTATCAAGTTACCAAGGCAGCTCATGCTAACTTTCAAAATTCAAAAATTTTGAAAAACTCCACTCAGTGAGTTCGGACACTGACAGTTAAGTCTGCAACTATTGAAAAAAATTCTGACTCGATATTATCATCAAAGCAATTTTTTCTAGCACCAAGACACCGAAATATTGAAACGAGAAATCTTACTACCTACATGTCTCAGCTAAATTATTATTATTCCTAAATGCGTGAAATATATTGTTGTATATATACCTGACATTATTGATTGAACATGAATTCTAAGTTACATACCGTTCTTACTCCAGTTTTCAGAGACAGTTCTTTTGAATAGATGAAACTGTTTTTACCAAGCAAATCTAACTCGATTACTTTATATCTAACTCCAAGATTGGCCAAAGATAGCTTCGCTTTTTCGCAGAACTTGCATGTCGTGGTTGAGAACATGACGACACAGTTGCTCAAAATGGCTCCCTCGACAGAATCATCATCGACTCTTTCATTATCTTTAATTCTACTGGAAAAAGTTCCTCCCATTTCGCTTTCAAAATAGATTCATTATACAGAATATTTCAATGTGCATGTGCCAAGAAAGGAAAAAATGCTACTATTAGTAAGCATGGGCCTAAACAGTCTCGTTTTGAGGTCAACCTCATTTACAACTTCTAACTGATGTATCTGATCTTTGATCTATAAAAAAGACTTTTTTATTTATTGATCAGTGTATGATCGATATCTCATTGATATGACACCACTTATCAGCGGATTACCGTATTTCCTCTATAGAACGCCACGGCGTTTATTAAAACCTTCAAATTTTGGATCGGCGTTTATCAGAGGGCAGCGTTCAATACAAAAAGAAAAGTTTGTCAAATGGAAAATGACAAGAAAAGTGCGATGAAAAAAGAATAAAACATACATTTTTCCCAAAAACACATAACCAAGATTGTGTGAACAATTTTTTAAAATTCATAAAAGATGTGTTCACGTTATGGCAATGTCAAGGAATATCAATATGACACAAACAATTTAATTGCTTTCGGCTAGTAAGCATATAAACTATTCGTTACCTCTTGTTTGTTGTGTTTTCTAATTAACGCCCCTTTTCAAGATGCGGCGTCCAATAGAGGGCAGCGTTTATCAGAAGTCGGTGTTTCTTCCAAATGGTTGGCTGAACGTTCAATAGACGGCGGCTTTTATCAGTGGGCGGCGCTCATTAGAGGAAATACGGTACACCAATGAAGAGAAAACGTTTAAATTTAGAATTAAATTAAAGATGAGTTACAACTGAACGGAATCATGATTAGATGTTCTCCAATATTATTTTCCTAAACTAAAAACCTTTGTACAGAAATGTGGGATCATTAAATATGAGAATATCAATATTTGAACGTCAATTTTTCTGTTACAACAGAAGCATGTCCTGCACGTAGATTACAATGTTATAAAGTAAGAACACAATGAAGCATTGGTAGTTTAAAATCATTTTAAAGCAAGTCGATAAAGCTTCAAAGCAAATAGAATCGCTTATGATTTCCTTTCAAATCGGTTATCATAACAAGACTGGGTGTATGTCTAAAATAACACTTGCAGTTCTATCTCCAAAAAATCAGCCAGCCCTAACAGTTGTTAATGTCAGAAACAAAGTTAAAGTTAATTGTTGTTAACAATTTATTCTATTTTCGTAGGATTTAACATAAATAATAGAACTGCACAGAGTTTTGCTCTGTAACATTTTTAAGTATTAAGTATTAGCAAGAAAAAACAAATTTTTCACATGTAAGAAAACAAGACAATTTTCAACAGCCAGTTTGTGCGTCTGACTACTTCAGTTGTGGACGGAGTAATGCGCAAAGAGAAAGGCAGAGGGCGTAAGAGGCTTGCAGAGAGGGGGGCAACCCCAGGACAAGGTCCCGTTTTTATTATTATTATTAAAATTAATGTTATTATTCTACATTATTTAAAGTTGGTAGTTAAAGACAAATACAACATCTATTTTAAACCAACTATCTACAAAACCAACTATCTTAAATATTTACATAAATAAAACTTCGGAGGGGGTTTCCACTGATGTTGTTCTACCGACAATTTTTACATTTACAGTTATCACCCTTCCATTCTTTCATCGATATTTTGAATTTATCAACAGACGGTGAGTCTTTTATAGTATCTGGCAGGCTGTTCCAGAGGATGCTGCCCCTGAAAGCTAATGAACTGGTGCCGTAGGTTGTGGTTTTGGCTTTTGGCAGTTGTAATAGTGAACCTGATCTTAGATTACAATTTAGTTCCTTACGCTCAAAAATATTCCACATGAAGGATGGATTTTCATATGACAGGCACTTGAATATTTCTATCACCAGATTTTGTAGGTTGTTTACATGGATCCTATCATTACCTTTTTTGTAGAAGTTCTTCAAAGCTCGATATGTAGTAATTAAAAAGTATTCTCAAAGCTCTTTTGTGAACTCTATCTATTTCTTTGTTTTGAGTTTTACCTCAAAACATCCAGATAAGTGGACAATAATTGAAATTTGACATTATAAATGTATGATACAGGATTTTTCTTTTCTTTTCATCCACGCAAGGGGCGACCCTTGAGAACGCACTGACTTTTTTGCAAACTTTTTGACACAGTGTTTTCAAGTGTTTCTCAAATTTCAATTCATCGTCAACAGTTATTCCAAGTAGTTTATTAGATCATGTCACTTTAACTATTATAATTCCAATTTCCAAGAGAAATTCTTGATTCTGCTTCAGGCTTAGAAATATTACTTGAAAATAGCCACCATTCTGTTATTTTTAAACCAGTCGAGAGCTCTAGAGACATTATCCTCCAGTCTCGTCGCCACTGATTCAACATCTTTGTCACAAGCTTATATTGTATTATCGTCCGCAAAGTTGCAGACATAGGTGGATTTCATGGCAAAAATGAAATCATTGAGAAAGATATCGAACAAAAGCGGACCGAGAACTGAGCCCTGTGGAACTCCAGACACTATCTTCTGCCATTCACTAAATTTTGAGTCTACTTTGACGCGTTGTTTCCTTTGTGATAGATAGTTAGAGGTCAATGTAAGACTATTTGACCCAAATTTATAGGCTGCAAGTTTGGCTATAAGTAAATCATGGGGAAAGGTTCTCTAACCGTAGATTTTTAGTAGGACTGGACATTAACTTACTAATTTCTAATTATTATGATTATGTTGCTCTTTCTGTTGGTACCTTTTGCAAGTCTGTTCAGAAGTACACGACCTCTCGTGGCTCTATCAATATTTATAAGGGAATGGGGAATTTACAAAATGAAAACTGATTTAAGTAGAATTTAAGTGGTGAAAACTGATCATTTCAAAATTTGTGAATTCTTTTTACCAACAAGTGAAGGTCATGGGTCCGAAGCCCCATCTTTTTACGTTTCTTATACATGAAGAAAAGCTCTTCAATCACACAAAACTGAGACACATCCCAGCATTATTGACTAAATAATACACATTGTTTATAAATATAATCACTATAAAATAATTTAATCATATATTTACAAATTATTGACTTGATACAAGTTCTGTTTCGCGGTTTGATTGATATCTGAGAAGGTAACCTGAATGGTGCATTTGTAGTCGAGTGATGTTTCCCAAAGCCTACTCCAAAAGTATTTTTGATCGAAAATCTTGTGAAGAACCAAAGGCTTTGTTCATGATTCGTCTTCTTTGCTTTTTGACGGTTCTATGCTGCATATTTCTAAAGCGTGTCGAACGTAAGGACGAATTTCTTCCTTGACAAAATTTCTGAAAAACAAATCCGAAGGTGCAATCGTTATGAACAAATGATTCTATAGCAAGAAAATTAAAGATGAAAATTTCTTTGGAGGTTTAGACCAAAGGAGTAAAACTTTAATATATTGTATTGCTCAAGATTAAATATCAGTGACAAAAACAAAAACAAATGATTTTATTTCGGGCCTTATTTCGGGTTATCTTAGGATGCCAATTTGATAGCTCTTATCAAGTATCGGCAAAAAGAAAATCTTTCTACCATTATATATAACTTTGTAAATGGATTTTGTCGTTGTCATAGAGTAAAGTATTCATTATGAAAAGATAATATTTCTTCGAGAGGGTACTTGGGGTAGAAATCTCTTTAATTATGGTGTACTATATTGTTTATTGTTGCTCTGGTGTGGTCGCTGCTAGTCCTAGGCAGCATGAAATGCTCCGGGATAAAACATCTATGATTTAAAACCTCACCCTTTGGCTGAATTCAAACTTAGAAGCCTGAATGACTGAAGCCTGGCCGCTGATATTTAATTATTATTCAATTACTTGTTGTGTAATCTCAGACCGACGACCAGAATGAAAGACAGATTCATCCTCTTAAACCTATCATGGCCATATTACTTTATTCAATATCAGACATCAGTGTCTTGAGTCAACAGAGATTATCCCTTTCTCGCCCTTAAATGAAGAGAGAATTGAGAAGAAAATGAATGTTCGGCATTGATAAAGTCATTTTTATTACAAATCTAATTGGAGGCCCCAAATTTGATAGAATTAGAGAGTAATTGTTGTGACATCAGTAGATTTTGGTAAGAAGGGTTAAAGACCCATTGAACTGGCCATCGGTGTTCTTATGCCGTAATGATTTGATTACCGTAATAATTCGATTATTAAGCCCCCTATTGAATAAGCCATCCCTCCAACCAAAATAAGTCTTCAATGTGCCACTCTGTAGCACAGATTATTAAGTTTGGTACCCAGGGGAGTCACTCAAACTTGTTAAATACGGGGAGGTTCATCCACAGTTATCAAAATTCACCCATAATATGTCAAAATAAAAAAAACCTTGTTGTTGAGCACATAGGAGACTACTAGTCATAGTAATTTAGACCGATATGTTCTTTAATTCTTGTTTTTGACATTACTGTTATGTGTTAGTCGAACCTATAAGGATAAAAAAAGATATATTTTTGAATTAAGTACCAGAAAGCATAAGATCACAGGGGTTGGGAAAGTGATGACGTCTTAAAAATATGTTTTTGGATTTTTAGAATAGAGGATAATAAAATACTACCAAAAGTGCAATATCAGTTATATATGTAGCGAATTTGTCAAGATATGGCCAGTTAAAGACCTGATTTTTGCTTATGGCTAATATATAACTGTTGTTTTGACTGGTTCATAAGTTTGAGAGCCAAGGCCAATTTACATTGGTCTGATGGGGAAGGACCCTAAGCTCATCAGTTCAGGCAGTCTTTGAAGATCACTCGAGTTTCTACATATTCTTATACACTTTTATACGTTACACTAAGTCGCATTTTTTGGTGTTCCACTAGGTTATGGGGACAAAACTCAAGACCACAATAAAAAAGAGGCCGAAAACCAAGTATGCACAACGGGAAAAATGACATGAACTTATTGTTTCACTTACTTTTTGTAGAGGACAGATATCAAGTCGTATAGCAGATTTCTTTGTTTCTCTCTAAAAAAGAAAACCCAATTATCCCCGTCAGGTTGCTATCGCTTAAGACTATAAATAGAACAAGTTCCAAAGAAAAGAAACCGAAAGAAGACCGCAATTTCGATAAAGGTTTAGTTGATTTGGCAACGAAGAAAGAAATTCGAACATGACAAATATTCGGTAAACAAGCCCATTGAATAACTAAAATTTAGCCAAAAAATAGAAATATATGTTTTTAGTGTTGTTCTTATTCCGTATGTTTTCTTTAAAATCTGGATGTGTATGTTAGCTACTTTTCCTGCACATGCGTTTACTAAAGGTGCAAAAGACATAGCTTTGTCTGTGACCATATTACAGGCAAATCAAATTACTGGCAAATCAAATTAATGGCTCTTTTTGCGGGTAGCTGCCGGGACCACCAAGTAACATATGATAATTCAATCTTATATAAATGAACTCACAGTCTATCTAACTCGATTCTCTCCGCACTTGTGCTGTTTTTTACCAATTGCTGGCCGTTTTCAGGCCATTTTTCAGACTGGCTAGTAACATTTTTCATTTCCAAAGGGTCCTCAACAATCAAAGCCCTGTGTCTGTTTATAAAAGACTTTTTCGTAAGATTTTCGTTTGGAACCTCGATTGAAACCGCAGAAAAGCGTCGCGTGCTTGCAAAAGAGTTTGAATATGACAGAGCTCCTCCGCAGCTACTGCATACTGATTCTCTCCGCGAAAGAAACGGCGGTGGCTTATTGTAATGCCAGAAGTCCCTCGAAGAAGGATCTTCAAAGGCATTTAACTCGTCGATCGTGGAGTGGCTTTCATCTTGGCCAACTGTATCACTTTCCTTTAATGGAACTTCTGACAGCCCTTCTTCAAATGGAGCATGATCCTTAATGTCGGGTTGTCTAGACGAATTGGGAAAGCTCCTTAGTCGATCTCTAAAAGGAAGATAACTCTGTACTTCCTTCTTTTCTCTTCTTTGGACTTTCTTTGCTACGAGCAATGGTGGTTTTGTTGAAAGTGCTGGGAACCCTGCAAATGTAAAAATGATGAAAAGTGGATAGTCAATTGCTATAAAAATGAGTTTTGTACTTTACATTGACGAAGGAAGGGGACAGATTTAACTTTTTGGTTTACGCAGAGATTCATCTCCAGCAGATATTGTTGCATAATTTTACAAAATTTGAGACTTAAGCGTTGAAAATAGGCTGATAACATCTAGCAAAAAGGCTCATAGAACTGATCCTCACAGAACACATAGAACTCAACGAACTGAATAGTTCCAATCTTAGTGATTATGCATTGTGACGAACACCCTTAACTGTCACATGCTGTTTCTTTCCAGGTAGAAAGGGGCACAGTTATGAAGAACTTGATCTTGACAACTTAAGCCATCAGCTCCTCAACCAGTGGCTCATTTAAAAGCGGTCGCAAGGTTCGAATAGATCCAAGCAATGCAACGACAGAGCATTAACATGCAATGCATGCACAATAACAACTATGAAACTAGCCTCACCTGTTGTCCTTCTTTCAGCTAAGAGGTCAGATTTTGGCGACACTGTAGGCTTGAAACTGGTTTTGGAAACTCGTCTGCCACCAAGAAAGGGCCTCTGTGGTGATACTACCTGTCCTCCATTGTCACCTCTGTTTGGATCTTTGGCAAATTCAGAGTCTTTGCGATCGTTGCCAATCTTTGGGAGAACAACAACACTGGGGAGAAGTGCATCCTCTTTTTTTGATCGTGTAAATAAAGGCTTTAAGGCGTCTCTTTGCATTTCTGTGAGACAGGACAGGGAGATTGCCAACTGAGAACTGGACAGATTTCTACAAAAAAGCAAGTACCTTTCCAGCTGAATGTCGTTCATACCAAGGCTCAATGTGACAATTTATTGATTGAAATTATTTCATTTATCGACACATTGTGAAGGAGGTGTACAAGAGATAACTCGGTAGTTCATTTAAACCATTAGAGCTGCAATGGATCATTTAATGAAAAATATGAAGAGTGCTGAAAATGAGATTGGACGGGTTATTCAGTTACTTTGTCGTTGAATCATAGAATATCAATCCAACATCGTTTACTGAGGTATTGTGACAGAAGAACAGTGTAAAAGATAACCTAAATAGGTAGACCGTAACAAACTGTCACCGTGAATCATTTATGTAGATGATAAAATAGCATTCGACTGCCAAGCCAGAGTCGTGCTTCCTATTTAACTTAACCTACTTGTATTGGTTTTAACAAAGCACGACGATTTACTAAGGCTTCTATCTTCTTTACTAAGAACAAAAAAATGAAAGTTTATAAGAAATCATGAAAAGCAGATTGGGTGGGCATGCGGATCACGCATTAAAATATGCAAACAATCTTTTGGTGGTACAAAACTTGAAAATGGCTTTGAAAAAAGCAAACATTTAGTAAACTAAAGCTTTTCGTCTGACACTCTTCAGAATTTGAAACTTCAGAACATAGACCGAAAACTCCACGCTAGGAAATATATATACCCAGTTGTGGATCGGAACAGGCCAATCAGAAACAGGAGCACATGACTGTTGAGGCTGACCAATCAGTGCCGCTTGCCTATTGAGAATGTTACCAATGGACATGGTATCAAGGACTCTTTTACGTTCGCTGAGTTCATGCAAAACTTGAACATCAAAAACGAAACATCTTTCATGTGTTCTTTTGACATTAGCTGCCTTTTCACAAATGTTCCTTTGAGTGAGACCATCAAAATATGTGCCGACGCTTTGTACCGGAGCGAGCTTAATAGCCCACCATTCCCAGAGGAAGTATTCATTGAACTGATGGAAACTGCAACACGTTCAGTTGAATTAAGCTTTAACAATGAAATGTACCAACAAAAGGATGTTGTCGCTATGGGTAGCCCTCTGGGACCGGCCTTGGCCAATATCTTTGTCGGCTTTCATGAAGAGCGTTTGTTTGACTGCGACAAAAACCAGGTGTTTATATTCGGTATGTGGATGACACATATACCATTTTCAAAACAGAGGCTGAGTGTGATACTTTCCTAAAATGCTCTAATGGCCTTCACACAGCCCTACAGTTTACATTTGAAAAGAAAGAAAAAACCCCTTGCCATTTCTAGATGTTTTGGTTGAAAAATCTGGCATTGGACTTCTCACTAGTGTAAACCGTAAACCCACATTTTTGGGGTTATCCACTCGATGGAGTTCGTTTTGCCCAAAACAAAGAAAAATCAGCCTCATCGAAACGCTTACACATAGGGCACTGATGATTTGTTCCAAGTCTGAACTCGACTCGGAAGTTGAAAAACTAACTAAGATCTTTCTGGAGAACGGCTATCCAGAGGATGTTATTTCAGTTTACATTAAGGAGAAGATAGGAAATTTATCGGCTGACGTAAAATTTGGTCCTCAAAAGTGTCCGGTCTATCTAAAACTACCCTGGATCGGTGACAGTTCCCTACGTTTTGAAAGTCAAATAAAACAGGCCATTAAGTCGATTTACACGAGACGAATTTTTTCGTGCGAAGTGAATTTTTCGCCGCGAATGCGCGAAAAATATGCGCAGAAGTAGAGATTAGAAAATTCGCTGCGAAAAAGTAGAAACCATTCCTACTTTTTCGCTGTGAAATTTTTCGACTTGTGAAAAAACCAATCAGAACAGTATTGGAAGACACCTGACTTCTGTTTTGGTTTCAGATGGCCTACGTTTTTCCGCATTCTTTTTCTCAAACACTCTCGCCTTTAAAACGTCAATAAAATAGGTCGGTAATTATCCATTTCCTGTTCCTTGTACACAATCCATGTAAGTTGATTTATAGCAGATTATTATTCAAACATTTGAATTTCAAATTTACGAAAACTGGCTTGAAAGTTTCATAGCTCTACCAATATGGCAGAAATAAAAAAAAGGCAAGAATTTCTTCAAATTGCCTTATTGCTGGCTGTTTATTGGCCTGCTCAAGAGCAACAGTTTTAAGCAAATGCACTAACAGGATCTCGCATGCTCTTGCAAGCTTCGATAGCGACCTTTGAAAGTATTTGAAGAAATTATACTGGTCTTATAAATGTAAACGTAAACCTCTCTCACCGGAAGATGAAATTCCCCCTTCTGAAGATGTCCTGAATAAATTTTTCTAATCCAGTATCGCTTTTTTGATAAATTTAAAATTTTAAACTTGCTGATAAGAGCACTTCGGACAGTCGCTATATTCTTTTGTAATGTTCGCAGCGAATTCGCAGAAAATTTCACCAGTGTAAATTGAACTTCGAATTCGAGAGAAAAATTCGCAGCTAAAAAATTCGTGGCGAAAAATTCGCTCTGCGCGAAAAATTCGTCTCGTGTAAATCAGGCTTTACAAATTGTTTCCTTGCAGTCAACCCACGTGTTGTTTATAGTACGAAAAAGGCCCTTCCGTCAATTTAAAAGGACTGCGTTCCTGCCACACAAAAAAGTTCCGTTGTATATGAATTTACGTGCCAGTGTGATTCTGGCTACGTAGGACGCACTACCCAAAGATTGAAAGATAGAATAAAACAACACGGCCCGTCTAGTGTTGGAAACAAAACTCATCCCCAAAGAGAACAGCCACCTCGGTCTTGCAGATCTAAAAGTACAACTAAAACCTGCGATTCTGCTATCGGGCAGCATTTACTGGAAAACCCAGATTGTGCAAAAAACTATAATGGCGACATGTTTCGGATTATTGGTAAAGCCCGATCGTCGTTCCACCTAGCAGTTTTGGAATCTATCTACATAAGCACGAAAAAACTGCTACTGTGTAGACAAAAGGAGTTCGTTATCACCTTAGGACTCCATTGGTAACATTCTCAATAGGCAAGCGGCACTGATTGGTCAACCTCAACAGCCATGTGCTCGCGTTTCTGATTGGCCTATTTCGATTCACAGCTGGGTATATATATTTCCTAGCGAAGAGTTTTCGATCTTTGTTCGGACGCTTTAAACTCTGAAGAGTGTCAGACGAAAAGATTTAGTGTACTCAAATGTCTGCTTTTTTCATAGGGAAATAAAAAAAAAAAAAACATATATATGCTTGAGTACTTTGTGACTGGGATTAGCACAAATAGTAATTTTCGATTACGTAAACACAATTCTACATCTGCGAGCACTACTTCAAAATTTCACATCAGCATTTTAAAAACAAATGTAAAATAACCAAACCCAGTCTTATTAAAAAACATCTTATTTAGGAATTGAATTTCAACAGAGGTGAAGTTAATGCTGTAAACTTTCAATGACGCAGAATGAGCCACGATAGTTTTCTCGAGCACCGTAGCATTCAAAGGGTAGACCAACCAAGGGCTAAGAATCAAAACAGAGGCACAGTGAACAGTGAGTCAAATTTTTGTAGAGTTAAAGAAACAATCCGACAAAGCAGCGAAACACTGAACTTCACCAAGAAATTTAGACTCTATAGCCCCCTGGCCTTAACCACTGCCCCCATGAAAGAGCTGTGATAACATTTCAATCAGAACAGCAACGTGAGAACTTTAAACAGGTTCTTCTGTAACTTATCGCAAGTTTTATTCAGTAGCAGAAGAGATCGCACATTCACACAAAGGTACCTGGCAAGGCTTTTCCATGGAGCTTAGATTGTTGAGAACGTTCTAACTCAATAAAGCGAAGAAATATTTTCTAAACTGCCTTGTTCGGTTTTAAACTTGATTTGAATCTATTTATCATCTGATTAGTGTGTTTGAAATATCGTATCTGCAAAGAAATTTGTTTTGAAATGTAAATATCAAGTAACGAAATCATCAATTCTAGTTTTTTCATAAATATTAATGGATGAGTTTTATTGAATTAATTCTAACTTGTTGCGTTGTGTTGGGCTTGTGAAAATTTTATTCTTTATTTGGCCAATAGTTTGAAGTGAAAACATTGTCTGGACATTTCCTGGGTATAAGCAGTGGTAGATAGTAAAAATGCTCAATTTTTCTACCGTATCACGACCTAGATAAAAACAATAGACCAATCAAGGTGCAGCAAGAAAATGGCAAGCTATAGTCACATAATGCATTTGCACATCATTGTGGTATAAGAAAGTTAGGACACCAGGCATCCTGAAGACAAAAATTGTTATATTCACATCACATTGATTGCAAATGTTAAATTATTGTGGATCTATATACTACATTGATGTGACTTGCAAGACAAAAATTCAAGACAGAATCCAAGACCAGACTGTCTGGAACTTGTTGGTCTCGCTGGTTTAGTTGCCTGCGATGGCTAAAGATATATGAAAATGATATGCATCAAAACAGTCGTCAAGGTTAGTTGTCTCCTCAGCAAAAAGACCGTTTGTTTATGTTCATTTCTTTGTGTTCAGAGTTCAGAGTCCAGTGTTCATCATTCTTGCTAACCATACTTTCATACTTTAAAAACCTTCCTCAAGAAATTGATTTAAACAAGGCGGGGTTCGGGTGTGGCTGTAGCTTTTTTCAGTGGCCCCCCCTTCTTCATGATGTTTGACCTCGTGAGTTTGTGTTTAAAACCAAAGGGGTCGTCTGTACTCAAATGCTCTTCTTGGTGAAGGCATGCCTTTATTGCAACACATCTTGAGACAACAAAGGTAAAGACAACGGGCAGGGACAAATGATGAAAAAGCAGGCTTGGTTCGCCTATGTTGTGTTTTTATCAATTGATGTGGTGTATCTCATAAATTTCAGTAAGGTGATCCAGGGCTTTGATACTGTGTTGCTTTGAAACAAATATAAGCGAATTGCCCTTGACAATTACCGTGGCGTTTTTATAAACATTGCTCTGAATGCCACTACGAAATTCTCGCGTTATTTTGGTCTCCACAATGACGAAGTTCAAAATATCAACACTGAGTTTAACATGGAGAATAAGATAATCTTTTTATCAAAATAAGATTGTGTTGCATTATGTGGTTCTCGATGATCAACAAACCCGTATTTCCGAAGAGATGAGCAGCAAATCTATATGAATAAAACCATAACATATTTTGTAAAGCTAGTTGAAGAATTCCATTTAATTTGAACTATTTGCAATTGTCATTACATTCATTTTGAATCAGAATGCTTTAAAATTTTTCAGATATTCTTAACTCAAAATTTTCATTTTGAGTCTGAATATATTCTTAAACTATTCTTATTTTTTTCTCTATTCTTATTCTTATACTATTCTTATTTAACTCTTCAATAAAGACAACGCTTTTTGAAAAACAAGATATGCCAGTTCTTTAGGCACAAGGCATTTTACACGAGGCTGAGCAATATTCTTATGTTCTCCTTAAAATATGATGATTCTGAGCCTGAATATTATGAATAACAAATTTCTTACAAAAGAAAAAAGTTTATAAATGTTTGTTTATTTTGATAAATTCTCTTGGGCTACGACGGAACAACGCTCTCCTCCAAGGGGGTCTATTTGGGATGGGGGAAAACATTTTGATGGATGGGGGAAAAGCAAAAGCAATTATGACGCCTTCGTTCAAATATTTGCTCTAGTTTTTTCGAAGGACAAAATACTTAGCAATTTGCTTGAATGTCAAAAGTTACTTTTAAAATACAAGATTGGAACAGCTGCTCAGAATTCTAAAACAACGTGGATGAATTTTGAATTTGGTCGCTTGATTCAAAGTATTCCTGAAGGAAAATCGAAAATGCAGTCAGGTCAACAGATGAGAAAAATTCTAGATAATGCTATTAAAAGTAAACGAACAAATATCAAAGAAATACTAATAAAGACAAATACTTACAAGGGGATGAGAAAATATATCTATTTGCAAAATTCAGACGTACCTTGAGCCAATTCAAACAGGTTGGCAGATTTTCTCGCTACCACAGAGATAACGACAGCCTTAAAATCACGACTTCTTAGTTGTGAAATGAAATTAATGATTCCATTTCCCATTAATAATGCATGCATTGTAAGCGATATCTGCTGCGTAGCAAGGTGCTGTTGGTCAGAGAGCCTGATCCAAATGAACAATGCAGCCAATTTCCTATCACGTGGTAGTTCATAAGAACAATTCCAGAAAATCGAATCTTCTTGAATTTTCCTTTGCAATTTAATTTGCTGTGAAAATATTTGTATATTCCTTTGGTTAATATGAATTTTATGTCTGCTTTTCTCATCGGTGCTATATCGAAGCCATTCTTTACGACACTGCCTCAGTTCAAAACCACTCGAGACACGGCAATATCATTGAGACACGGTGGACAAAATTCACGCCAAAGTTGTGAGGGTTTTGAAAACAGGGTTGCAAGTTAATGCTGAAAATAGTATCAATATCATTGTTTCCATGACATTAAGGTGTTACCTCTTTGCTTTTAGTCAGGGACGCCGGAGAAGGGAACCCTGTTGCCTTTTGATAGGAGGAGCAAGAGGGACCAGAGTGCCCTTTTCATTAATGTGCATTTGAAACTGTTTATTTCGCAATAATCAGAGAGATTCTTAGGAAATTCTGATTTTAGTGCTAAATTCATGACAACATTTCTCAAAACTTGTAAAAGAAACCCTTATTCCAAAAGTTAGCCAATTTTCAAGATACCTACCAAAGTTCGAAATAAAATGGCATTTAGTAGAAAGAATAAGTAGAAGCTGGGAGTTATCTTTCAAATTCCCTTTTACTAAAGCCTGCCCCCCCCTTGCCCCTTGGTTGTTCCGGCGTCCCTGTATTTAGTTATCTTAATAGTCATGACCTATATGACGACAAATTGTCGTCTTGTGAGGCTAGAATCCTCAGGTTCATAACCTTCGGCCGATAAGAATATATTGAGGAATGCTATTACAAATTTGCGTCGATTTACAAGACATCGGAGATACGATATTGACAGTTCTTTCAGTTTGTTGTTCGTAGCGTAAAGATCAAAATTCCACAGCATTTGCTCACGGTTTACCAGAAAAAGCCCTTTCGAAAGTAGTGACAATTTTATTACGCGTGACAAAACAATTAAGGATGAAAAAAGGAAACTTCACTGTATCAAATGATGAAGGCTAGATAAAATAATGTTGTAGGACGCGATAAGCTTCGAATGCACGTTTAGAGAGACCTGGTTGCACAGAGTGGGCAATTTGCCCAGCAAAAATGATATTTTCCTAGCAAAATAACTTTATTAGAACAGAACGGTGGCAAAATCTGGCAAAATATACCCTTACAATTTTCAAAGGTTTAGATTGTATCATAAGTGTATTAATTTGCCGTCTCCTGCAGTGATGTTTATCACAGAGTTGCACTTGTTTTATCACATTAGCAACCGAGTGTTCTTTTGGCCTACTAGTTACAATGAATGAATCCATCATGAAAAAAGATACGTGAACACAATGCAATACTTTCTTACCAAGTTGTCGTTTTAAACTTATTCTCGGTATGACGAACTATCAGCAGCCAACTCACTTCTCAGCTGTGACGTTTGGTGAAATTTTCGCGTACAGTCATTCATATTTGCATTATGGCAAACAGGGAGACCGCTAGCTATACGGTTGAGCTGACACTGTCAATGCCCTTTTCTCCTTGCCGCATAATATGACCATTTTCTGTTTATCTGTTCTTTTATCTTATAGTTCGTCCAACTGTTTAGTTCGACGCTCCCCCGCAGCTCTCACGTTCTCGGCCAGACAACTTGCCGTTGAGCGTTCTGCGGCTTTGCAAAGAAAATAAACAGAACAATTTAATCAGAGAAACAGAAAAATGTGATTGAAAATGCGAAACCTCTTATAGGCCATTTCCTTGTCTCGAAAATTGACGTAAAGCATGCACCTTCAACGTGCTGTGTTTACCAGCGTGATGCGAAGACCCCAAGGATCATATTCTAGTCCAATACTTTTGTATGCTAACGATTTCTAGAAATATAGCGGCACTTCGCTGAAGAGATTTAGGCTTTCTTCTCTCTGGAAAATGTTTAATGTTGGAATTTAGATTTAATTTTTGGATTTATATTGAAATTTTTTAGTGTATGGTTAAAGAAAACTCGTACTTCTTTTGCTAGAATAGAGATCAAATCGTTAAAAGTAACACTTGCTGTTTTTCTTGGATTAGATGTTTTATTCTTATAATTAAAGCTTTGAAAAAAGCAAACATTTAGAAAACTAAATCTTTTCGTCTGACACTCTTCAGAGTTTAAAGCGTCCGAACAAAGATCGAAAACTCTTCGCTAGGAAATATATATACCCAGCTGTGAATCGAAATAGGCCAATCAGAAACGCGAGCACATGGCTGTTGAGGTTGACCAATCAGTGCCGCTTGCCTATTGAGAATGTTACCAATTGAGTCCTAAGGTGAAAACGAACTCCTTCTGTCTACACAATAGCGGTTTTTTCGTGCTTATGTAGATAGATTCCAAAACTGTTAGATGGAACGACGATCGGGCTTTACCAATAACCCGAAACATGTCGCCATTATAGTTTTTTCCAGTAAATGCTGCCCGATAGCAGAATCGCAGGTTGAAATATGTTGAAATAGAAGTCTATGACACAGTACCCACAGTTTAAGTGTTTTGCTTCGACTTATCGCAAAAACTAACGAGTCACAACTTTCGTGTACAAAATCCCCTTTTGATGCCAAACAGTAGAACTGCAAGTTATGGAAACAGATCGCTCAGATTCCAAGGGTCGAAAATCTGGAACTCACTTCCAGATGAAATCAAAACAGCCCGAAATTCAAAAGAATTCGAAAAATTTGATTAAAACTTGTTCTCTTCACAGTAACTGAACTGTCTTTTGCAATCCTTCATGTTAGTCTGAATTAGCATTTTTCTATTTTTGTAACAACCAACATGGAATAAATCATATTTAACTATATTTAACTGACATGCTCCAATTTCAAAAGAACTATCGAGCCAAGCGGTCTTCCACCGCACACGTCATTAAAGTGCAATAACGAGCTGTAGTTATTGAAACTCGTACCCTTCGAATGATTCTATTAGAAATTTCCAGCAGGTTTTCTCTATAGATACATAAACGTTTAAAAAGGCTTCCACCAACAAAGGCCCTTCAACCATTGCATAGTGAGCACCTAAAGCCCGATGCCTTCCTGAAAATTTTTCCTCCAAAATTTTGTCAGTTTGCAGCTAAAAATTATTGATTTGGGACACTTTTTAACAGTTATAGATTTGAACAGGAAAAATGGGACCCCCAACGTCCACATTCACGTGTCCCTGCTGTTGAAATCGAAGAAGATACTTCGCCAACTCAAGCTCGTTAATCCTCTTAATTCTATTGAAGAAGAGCACAAAAGACTGAGTAGGTTCGCAGACAAAAAGCACGGGTTCAACAGAGCTTCGCTGAATTTTGGATGGAAAAACAGCATAGAACTGGGCAATAACTTCCACTTAGAACCGTATTTCCATTGCCATTTTAATAAAATATAAAAACAATCGACAGCCGAGCCTACGGACAAGAGATCCACTGGCATATTGACAAGCAGAAAAATATTCGAGAACAACTGGGCTGAAAAGGTTTAGGGAGCAATGCTTGCTGTTTGGTGGCACGATAAAATGAGCTTATTGCCTAAACAATTACTTCTGCTGTGGTTCAAATGTACCCAGTAAATATCTTCTACAATAAGACTTTTAGAAGAGGAATTGGTCAAGAGCATAAATAGAACAGGTTTCGCTTTGCACCGTTTTTTGACTCTATGAACAGTGACAAAAAACTGATAAAACTGAGCTGTAAAGATACAGAACAACGGAGGCATTTTGATGATCAAATTGAAACATGAAATTGCATTGATGAATATCCATCCTTTGCACATTGGAAAAAAACAAACTTTTATCTCTACATATGGAGAACATTGCAAGTTCTCATGATGCTGTGGAAAGAGTAGAAATTACCATTCTATCTATACATGAAAAAAGGCTACGCATATTTACACATTGTTTCAAATCCATTAAGGTTTGAAAAAATCCGTGAAAGAAAGGCACCAGTTGGTTCCAAGATGACATGACAAAAGCCAACCACTTAAGTAAAAAATTGCTTTGTCTATCTTTGCGAGTAAATGCAAACAGCCTAATGATAAGATGTCATCATTCAAACCACTCTTTCCTTCAATAACAATGCTTTGCCTAGATCCTCCTATTAAAGAGCAAGAAAAAAATTGGCTATAAATTCTGCTGATCGTTCTTGGCTGTCTACCAGGAGGTTTGTTCAACACATGATTCCTTATATGCTGTGCTTTTGGTCTCTTCAGTAGGAAAAATCCTTTTTAGTCTGCCTTTCGAGTGCTGTACCAAACATAAAGGCTGCAAATGTTTGCTAATATCCAAAATCGCATTATCATATTCATCAGAACTCAGTTACTGTGAACCTTTATTTATCATTATTTTTCAAACATTGCAGGGAAACTGAAGCAGGCAAGCACGAGCAAAACAATCATGGATGCAATTTTTAGGTTGAGTGGTCGCTTGAAAGCAAATCAAAGCATGAGAGAATTCCTCGCAGAGATGATGGGAACATTTATACTTATGGTAGTATCATTGTTATAAAAGCAAATTCAGAGGTTTTTAGTCACATCTCAAAACAATTTTGTTTTGCCTCTTATAACATGGCAGTAGGAAGATTTTGGAAAAGAAGGGACAGAACATAAATATTGGGAGAAAACAAGGAAAAATACAGCTGACATAATTTCCACATTTGATTGGATACATCAACAAATGGATTAAAATTTTTCAAAGCTTTTCTTTCCTTTGAGTACCTTGCTGACCTTCAGAACATTGAATCGGACAGTTTTACTCAATGGTCGACACTGGCCAACAGTCACAAGGTCACCCATCTGCACATCCCTAGAAAAACAATACAACAGACAATGCTAAGACATGTCCAAATGACCTTGAATCTATGATATGTAATAAAGACAGTGATGGGTGGAGCTCAGATCAAAACTTCATAATCAATGAATTCATACGAACGAGACTAAAATGTCATCATTGCTCCTCTTATGATATTCAATTGAGTTTTTACCCCATCATAAACAAGGTGCTAATGGCAATGCAAACTACGGGCAAAATTCTGAGTAATTGCCTAAATTGATTAAAAAGACCATTTTGGAAGAGATAAAACATAGAACATTTATATATGAATGAGTAAAACTGATAGCAAGTAAGCAACAAAAGTTACAAAGACACAGCCTGAAATGGTCAGCTAGCAGGGGTGGACAATTTGGTCTCCCATGCACCAGGAACAAGCGGTTTTATCTGTGAGAGAGTGCTTACCGTAGGGTAACTGTCAGGTGACCAAATTTTAACTGGAATTGTCCACCCCTGTAACTGGAATTGGCCATATGAGAGAGACCACTGAAAGAGCTGCTGGTCTCCCTCTGGGGGACCACCTTTTTATGTGAATTGTCCACCTCTTTTTGGGTCAAAAATTTGATGGCAAAAATGAAATTCTATGTATTAAGAACAGCTTGACACTAGAAATGAAGCTTGCAAAACGTTGCAATGCTTGGAGAAGGCCCACAATGTGCTGTCTTAGACTAGTGAGGAACCAGCACTGCAATCTAACATACCAACACCATTAAGTACTTCACAAATAAACATTTGTCATCATAACATGGAATCATTACTGTTTCCTTAATATATAGATGTTTTCAATGACAAATTTTTTTCAAAAATTTAAAGCTGCAGCTGTTAAAAGATTTGTTTAGTGTATAGAGAGCTAGCTTCCCCCTTGAAATCAGTGCAAATAGCACAAATGCACAATGCTATAACTTATACCAACACTCAAAAATTGATCACTACAGAGTGGTTAAAATATCTTGAAAGTGGTTTAGCAATGGTTTATAGAGATAAAACTTTGCACCAATGTATACCTGAAACAAGGTGAGACGTGAGCTGCCAAGTTCTTGTGTCTCTTCTCAAATCGATTGTACTTTTTGATGTAGTGCAAATAGTCCCTTCTCATGACAAGTGTTCTTTTCATTTTCATGCTTTGGACAATCCCAGTCAGAATACGTCCTCTTATACTGACATCACCAGTGAAAGGGCATTTTTTGTCAATGTAAGTCCCTTCAATTGCCTGTAAACATTAACAATTTTTCAATACTGGCTTGGAATGATGAAAAACTGCACTCAAGCACTCAAGAAAAGATAAAATTAAAAGACAAAAGTGAATGTGAAAATTCCACATTTTGCGACAATTTTCCTACATACCTATACAAAAGAAAACTTTGTTGGAATACTGCTGCCATGTAAACATTATATTTTTTCCTCTGTCAGTTGTTATGGTCAAGAGGAATCATTTCATGTACACAAGCTCAATCTTGTATAGGCAATGACAACATCATTCATATCATTAGCTTTTCTAACCTGTTTTCAGTTAGTATATAATAAAGTATATAGTGTATGTTTAGACTTGACCACTTGTCTTTTGCAGATGCTTCAAACAACTTATAAGACGGAAAGATTATCAGAAGAAATGAATTGAACTAAGCAGTAACCTCTCTTGGCGTTTTGAAACCTAGGCCAACATTTCTTAGAAATCTCTGTTCTTTGGCTTTAGTGACTTTTCCAACAACCCTCTTCTTATTCTGGAAGATGGGTCGTTGCTTCTGATAGGCTCTTTCTGTCTGCAAAAACAAAAAAGAAGTCAAAGAGATTTCTCAATTTTATTTACAGAAAGTTTTCTTGAAAAGTCCCAGCTATGATTCTATAACAGCTGCCTGCCTACCTGCAGCAATTCTACAGTTGGATACAAACTTTCTCCAGCAAGAATTTCTTTTATTTTTATCTACCAAACTTGCAGAGTGCAGAGGCTTCGAGCTCAAATACCATTGAAAGTTAAAGCTGACTGATTGATTTATAGGTGCAGTGTAAATTTGAAAAAGCAACATGCTTTCAAATTACTTTGTCAGCAATAACAAGCACAGGTTTGATAAAAAAGTACAGTTAATGAATTTGTCAGCAAAAGGCAGAAGCCTAAGCTTTAGCAGCATTAAATACTCAGGATATGATGTTGGACAGCCGATTTGCATCCTGGGGTTGTTTTGAGGCTGGTAGCCACTACAACCAAGCCTTTCAAGTTTATAGATCTTTTTATGAGGAAAGATCATTGGCACCGGCTTAACATCATTCTTGTTTACATCTTTGATTTGTCTCACAAAAAACCACAATTTTAATAATATTTCTACCATGGTATTGCCAACATTTTTCCTGAAAAAAGCTCTGGATTAGATCAGTGTGAGCAGAGATGCGGACTTTAATAAAATGGCCTAAATCTACCGTACCAATCTGGGAACGAGTTCAATTATAATACACGCATGTGAAACGGTTCGTGACGACTCTCAAATTAACTTATTTTGTAACAAACAAATGAATCTGAAACTATATGGATCACAAGTCAGTTACAGTACGATTTTTTGCCTAAATAAAAAAGAATTAAATTACCGTAAACCTCAATACAGCAGAAATCGAATATGTATGCAACAATAGTGCGACCCAGAATTAAGAAATTGGCCGTATCTTGACCATTTTGACAACATCATATGTTAGATCATCAAAAGACACAAAAAATTAAGTCCGTCGAAAGGTTATTCAAGGCGAAAAAAGCTCCAACCTGTTCAGACATTCTCAGTAAGTCCTCGTAGCAAAGGAAGGGCAAAAGAAATATCACGTTGTCGAGAGCCTCTTTATCGCTCAGTCCCAGACTCTTTTCGTTACCAGATCTCTTAAATGTGGCGCGTTCTTTCGAAATTCTACAATGGCTGCCATGATCAAAGTTGAAAACCTTATCCGATGATACATAAATTGCTGACCTTTTTGTCTTCTATTGGTATGCTGGTTAGCTACTGAAACAAGCAAGCATTTGCTGCTCTTAATTTGTGGTGGCATGATGGAATCAATTAAAATGTAGGATACAGTTATGTTTTTTCGATTTTTTAAAAAAAGATTGAGAATCTGAAGAAAGAAAATCTTAATATTTTCAGCAATAATAAAAAATATATTATTAAACAAAGCAGGTCATTTCAACATGAGTAGACCCTTCTTGATTTGGAATCATGCTAGAACTTGGACTCATGGACACAAAGACCAGCTTTTTTCCCCAGGAAAGATTCATTGATTTACAATTTTACAATCTTCGAAATTTCGGTATTATTTGCTTTGATATCTGTGAAGTGCTGCAATATCTTTGTATATAGGGGGGCTTCTCTCGTTGGTTAGCTTTACTATTGAGAGAGTACCTCCTTTAAATGATTCCCCATACATACATCATATCCCACTGATAATTTGTGTTCTATATATTATTGTGGCAATAATTGTTTGTTATTTTAATTTACTGTATTTTTATTAAGTATTTAGTGGAAAGGTATGTTGTGGAATTTAAAGTATAATGAACCTGAACCTGAACCAATTTGCATCAATTTTTTTTGTTTTATCTAGACTTGTTTGTGGTGATGTGAAAGGGCAATTTGCAAAAATCTTTAAGAAAGTTGGAAATCTAAACAAAAAGAATGGTCCATTTGAGGTAAATAAAATTAAGTTTGTTTTTGTTTTCTTACATTTATTTGAGACTGGAACCTACAATTCTTGGGAGGGGTAGGATGGATGAAGGACTTTATAGATGCATGCTACCCTACACATATTTAGAGGCTTTGTCAAAGTAGTGGATCACAAGAATTTTTGAAGGTTGTCTGTAAATCACCCTTCTTGTTTGTGTAAGATATTTCTACTAAACATAACATTAAATTGTTAAAATGCATTTAAAGCATTTGGTAAGAACCAACAAGTGAAAAAACATTCAAGACTAAAGTTTTTTTAATTAAAACAGGAATTTTACATATCTTTGATAGCTAATAACTGGATAAGAATCTCCTACTCTTTTTAATCAGAAGCTCATTATAGCATCACAAACTTGTCTTATTTCCATGTTGATGTAAAAGTCATTATTTTTATTGCTCCTTTTTTTATTTATATTTTTTGCTTTGAATTGCATTCTGCTGTTTCATCTGTAATTTTATTATGTTTAATTTGTTTCATCATATTCTTATAAAATGACCCTTAAAAAAGACTGATGCATTCACTGGCTTTTTCAAAAGCAAGAGTGCCTTGTCTCTTTTCTCAAAGAAAGGCAATTTGGCAATTTTTTTCCAGTTTAGTTCATCATCACCTTGCAGTAAATCTGATAAAACAACACAATTTTCTATGTATCAAATAGGAATACCACAATGCACTGAAAACAAACAAAAATAAACTCACAACAATTTTCTATACCTATGCTTGAACTTATGCATTATCTTGCAAAGATTTTTTGCGTTCACTCAAATTCTGTTTTTAGGTTGTTCTCTGCCCAGGCCAATTTTTTGCAGCTTCTGATCAATGTGAAAAAGAATGGAAAGAATGTATTACAGGAAGCATCAAAGGTATGTGGTGTCTTTTGAGACATAATTTATCTATTTTTAGTGGAATGTTCAATTTGACATCTATCATATGAATTATAATAAAAGCAGCTATAAAAGTTGAGGAAATATCTAGTGATTGATCATAGACGTAAAATGTTGATAAGATTTTTCCTTCATTTGTTCATTTTCTTTCAATTGCAGCACCACTTCCATTTTATATACTTGGACCAACAATACCAGAATTTGAAAGTTTCTATACACAGGTGTCACTTGAAGATGGGGGAGAACTATGTCATAACATCACATATTTAGGTAAAAAAAATTACTTTTTGTTTTAGGTAGAGTTTTTCTCTTCCCTGCAATTGACTGCAACCAACTAGTTTTTGACGTCCTCAAGATTATTCTTGGTATATTTAGCAAAGTATATTGGTATAATACAGGCCTTTCCCGGAGACGCAGGCTATAGCCCTTGCCCACGCACACCTCACGCAAAAAAATTTGCAGGGCCTTTTTTCCGCATGTGCAGTTGTTTATAACAACATTCTCATTCAGTCGGCTTCATCTCACTCTCCAATGTTTTAACTACTTACTGCTATATACCAGGGTATTTATGAATAACTATGTGTCAAAGGGATAGATGGTTTTTATAAATATTGTTATAAAAAGGAAATTTTAGTTTTGTTTGACAACAAATGTTAACAAACTATGGTATTACCTGCTAAAACTAGCAATGGGATAGAAAACAATTAAAAAACTTCATTTCTTGAAGCAAAAACAGAAAGAGTTCCTTTTCGCTCTTGGACTCTTCAACTAGGCCAAAGATAAGGGACTGAGACTGGTCAAAAACATAGAACCAATCATTCACATTTTCCTATCACTCGCATTAATTTCGATCCACTTAGAAATTTCTGCTTACTTTTTGAAATTATCTGACGTTTATACTTTGAGGGGTGATAGACAAAAGAGCTTTAGTACGATATGTTTCCATTTTCTGTGCTATTTCCAGATTAAGAAATACTTAAGAAGGAATAGGTATTTAATTTTCCTGTACCATTAAGAAACTGGAGTACTTGACATCAACCTTCATTTCTTATAGAAAAGAAGTGTATTTCAATGTTATCTCACCCTTAAAATGATATTTTGCTGCTCTTTTTTAATTTCCCTTTTTTTGGGAATAAAGATGAGTTTTGTTTGATCCTACTCGATAAATCTGTGTTCCTTCAGAAAACTTTGCCATTTTGCAAAAAAAACTAGATATCCCTTTTTGTCATTGTAAGGAGAGGTTATGCCCACAAAACTGTCTTCTAAGGAAAAAGAATGTTTACAAGTAGACAGAAGGCAATATGTTTATTCTCTTGTTTATACCCAAATAGAAGTAGAAAAGCAACAAATTCTGCAAGGGCTAAATAGCCCATGCAGCCAAACCACCAGGGGTCTTTTTTAGCCGGCCTGCTTTCTTTTCCCGGAGAGGCCTGGGTATATTGAGTATTTTGATGCAATTGCTTGATTCTAAAGTGGTTCTTGATCCTTCCTGAAATGCACAGACCTTTTTTGTCAATGTGTTGATTGCTGTATGAATAAAATCAGTCAACTTCATAACATTCATAAATGACTTTTGTTTATTGAAAGGCAAAAAAGGAGTTTACACTACTGTGTCAGGATTGCAAATTGCATATGTTGGAGGTAAACCAGGAGGTGTTGGAAGCAAGGTAAATTATTTTGGGTGTTAAAAACGTTATTGTAAAAAGCTTAAGAAACCTGGGTCTTGTTGTCAATTGTATGAGGCTCAACAGAAAAACAATTTTTGCTGAAAAATTTTTATCTTCATCCTCTTCAGTAGAACTGTCTAGTGTTTAACAATAACATCTTAATATTTTCTTTTAAAGTGTTTTTTGTAGCTTAATTAAATACAAGTTCCAGAACAATTTTCTGTCATAATCTTTGATTGAAAACAGTTACAAATAATTTCTGACTCCTGGCAAAAGAAAACAGTTTATATTGTTAAGTCGATTTGTCCTGTTTACTTTCTGTACCATAAGAAAGCCATCATTTTGGTGCTCAATGGTTGAAGTGAACATTTGATTGTTAAAATTGTTTGATCTTGTTTTTGTAGTCTGTGACCAAAATTCAGAATTCAGATATAGATGCGCTGTTAAAGAAACCTAAAGAGGATGACAAGTTTACTGGCATTGATATTTTGATGACCAGTGCGTGGCCTAAAGATGTTCAAAAATATACAAACTTTGATGTAAACAAATGCTATTTTTTCCCCTACAATGCACCATCAACAATTTTTGCAAGCCTAAGTTTTTTTGAAAAAAACTTATAAGTAATCAGTAATTATTTTTTGAAATAAATCTCCTCCTTTTTTCAGTACTTTGTTTTTGAGAGTAGCCTAAAAGTGGTGATAGCTACTCTTCTGGTCAAATGAAATCAAGTTTATCTTCTAATTGAAAGGGAAGATAATTTAAAAGTTGCCCTTTCAGTATATCTAGATTCTAATTTTGCAGATACATTAGTTAATTGATCCTAGCATTCATTCATTATTGAGACACTCATTAGGAGTGATATCCTTTTTTCAGGTTGACGTATCAGATTCTTCAAAACTGGTTTCGATTGCAGCTTCCGTTTTGAAACCTCGATATCATTTTACTTGCCATGAGGACTACCACATGGAAAGGACACCATACAGGTAAGTCACAGCCAGGCTTCTATGATCATCTTTTATGTACCAAATTTGCATTTTACCTCGGCTAAAACATCAAACGTCCTTTTGGTCTATTGTTTTTTAATGACTTGTGTTGAAGATAATGACATTTTCTCTTTTGAAGGAACCATCAAGTTTTGCAGGGCAAGCAAGAACATGTAACCAGGTTTATCTGTCTTGCGCCATTTTTAAACAAGGATAATAAAAAGGTGACTTGATCCTTCAAATAGTTTTTCCATTATGATAATATTTTTTGAAAAAAGATAACTACAGAGTTGTGTTGAACAGATTGATAAAGAATAATATGCGCAAATCTCAAAATAAACCTTGGGTATTACCATCTTCTACAAGATTTGAAGATATCATAGAAAAGTGGCAGCAGCATAGTCCAGTACATTTGTATTATAAAAGCCGGATAATGACAAAGGTATGTTTCAGCTTTTCCGTGCTGTCTTCAAATGTTTATAAATCAACAGCCAATATCAGCCACAACCAAATTCTCCCACAGTTTATCTGTTCTTAATTGATTGTTGCTGATGTTTCTATTGTAGTTTCTTTATGCCTTCAACATTTGTCCCATGTCAAAAATGTCGCGGGAAGAACTCGTCAAGCAACCAGCCGATTCAACTGAATTTCCTTTCAAAAAGATTCTGCATGAAATGGAACAAACAGACAGCGAGGTTTCTTGAATCTTTAGCTCCTTATCGCATTGTTTTTCATCTTTTTATTAAATAGATAAATTAGGTCGTTTGATATTTTAAAATCTAAGACCTTTTTTTGTTGATAAAAGGCATTTGACTTTTACTGAAGTAGTTTTAGCAACCCAAAACATGCAAGACATGGATTTATTTCGATTACAATAAAATGAATTGTTTACCTTCACTTTTTTGTTTTTGCTGATGTTTTCTCTCATTTCTAGTCAAAACCATCGCAGCAACAGTTTTTCTATGACCAGAAAAAACTAGACGAGTCAAAAAAGCGGAAAAATGGTAGGTGATTGACTTTGAATGTTATTTAACTAATTCTTTTCAGCTGTTGCTTTGTTGTTTGTATTTCTATGAGTGCAATCTTTCAGTCTAGCTTTTGGAATGTTTAACGGTCTTTGATGTTATTTGTTTCAGAATTTATACATTAGAGAAACTTATATTTGATTTTGAGATGCAAGGAAGATTTTAAATTCTAGGACGATCAAGGTGCTTAATTTCAAAATTCAAAACATATTTCTTGCTTTAGATTTCCAAGACACCAGTCAACAAAAGAAGCAAGCTAAAGGACCACGTGAGTGCACGGATTGTGATTGAATATCAAAGTTTTAAAATCATTTTCATCCAAATTTTCATCGTATTGTTCACTAGACTTTACTCTTTAATATCTGGCTGATCCGCTTTGTTTCCTGTCTTAAATATAATGTTTATCAAAGTATATGTACTGTGCTAAGGAGGATACTAAACACTTTACTTAGGTCGAGTGTGATCGAATTTTCCATTTTTGGCTTAAACAGGTAACATGTTAATATTAAATTGTTTTGTTCAAATTCCGACTAAATTAGAATTATCAAGAAGGCCTTGATGTGAAATTTGCCTGTTTTGTGGAATACAATTCTAGAAGAAATCGTCGATACGTTTTATTTTATTGCTTAGCGGCACTTACTGGTCCTTGCTGGTTTTGTCTCGGAAGCCCACAGGTGGAGAAGCATCTTGTCATCAGTGTTGGACTGCAGGTAAAGTTGCTTACTTCGATGTTTGTATATTTTGTCTTATTTTTTATATGGCCTTTGGGTAGTTTGATTCAAGTTTACTGTGGACAGAATAAATTTTTATATTGTAATGAATGTTTGACACTTTAATGACAAAATTTACTCTCTTTCTTTTACTTCTTAAAGTAAGATTGTTACGAAGTTTAGAATAATTGTTTAAGATAGATCTCTTATTAATTCAAGTTGCCCCTGTAATTATTGAAAGTGACGATGATTGCTGATTTTGTATCTTCGTAACCAAACAAAATCTCTATCATTGCCTCTTTTTATTTTCAACAGACTTATTTGGCGCTGGCTAAAGGCGGTCTAACAGAAAACCATGTTCTGATTTGTCCAATACACCATTACAACTCCACTGTTGTTTTACCTGAGGTACCATACAGATTAATTTTCATTTCATCCGTTATGTCCTTGTTTGTGGCATTGCAGTGCCACAGTGCTGGCGTTTGCTAAGCCTTGACTATACTAAAAGTTTGTAATGTATTCCTTAGTGTCAGCTTTATTCCCTTTGATTTCACCTGTCTTGTGCCGATACATTTGATATCCAATATAGTTGCTAATCCAAATTTCAACCAAGGGTCAATGAGGTCATCGTCACAACTGCAATTGTGCGCATGTCCGAATAGAAATGAAAGCACATTACTTTAAACATCAATGTTTTCGCTCAGGTCGTTCAGTTTGATGTCTTTGACCTCTAATATGTTAAATTAGAATAAATGGTTTTTTAATGAATCAGTTTTGACAGATCATGTCTTCTTACCTGACAAATAAATTTGCTTTTTACATGATCAAACCAATTCAATTTGATATATCATCAACAATGCTCGGTTTTGAAAACTCTTCCGTTGTTTTGCAGGAAACCCTGATGGAAATTGAAAAGTATCCTTTAATCCAAGTTTCGCGATATGTTGTCCATATAGTTAGTAGAAAAAAACTTAACTCTTAATTTTAATAATATTTTGAGTTATGTCTAATCACCTTGATCATGATGATTAGCAACATAGCTGCAAATCTCTGATTACGTCACCCAATCTCCTTTTTGCCTTTTCCCTTACTCTTCTTCCATCAAACGTTCGACCTGCTGCTTGGCAAATGACCCTTTCTACCTTGCTTTTTCTTGAAAAGTTAGTGCTATCTTCGCCTTGCTTTCCTTCCTTTTTCCACAATTCTGGCAACCCATAGCCTTTTTCAGGTTCTAGCATTTCACATCGCGATGTTCCTATAACCATTTCAGGTCTGACCCTTCTATTGTTTGTTCAATAATTCTCATTTATCATACACAAGTTTCTTGCAATACCGTTAAATTTGAATATTTGAGAGAATTAACCATCACAAAGATACAAGCAAAGTTTGAGAAAGATGTTTAAAGAGCAGCAAATGGGATTGGTAATTTTTGAAAGAAACTTTTACACGCAGCATTTACAACTGCAAGTATGTGATTCTGCAATGTCTAGTGGCTCTGCCTTGTTGAGCTCATAATGTCTGCCTTATTTTAATTGTGTTATGAAATTCGGTCGTATTTTTTGTTTGAGAATGTGTTTCGATTGAGTATTGACAGCAATAAGCAAAAAATGCACGAGCAGATTTCACTGCAATTATCTGCAATATTCTATCTCACGAGAAATATTTGAATCTCACAGTGAAATAGATCACGGAAGAAACTTCTTTATTTCAAGAATTTTCAAATTTATTCTGTACCACAGAGACGTGTTGTTTTGAGAATATGTTTGTATTTCACGTGAAAGTTCATTTTCACCCTATCTTATGTTTTATTAAGTATGTTATTCAGTATGTTATTCTTTTTCCATGTTGTGGTGATCTTTTTCAGATGTTCGTCTCACATAGACGCCATAAATAGTTTGAAATATGTTGTTTTTCCTACCCATGTGCTAGTAGGATATCAAATGAATTATTGACAAATGCGTAATTCATTCGTTAAGATGAGGTCGGTTATTTGTGAAAAGTATATCTTTTAAATCTGATAGTATATGTACATACCAGTTTTTATCGATAGGTGGTTCCAATTCACCTTGAGAAAGTAGAAGAAGCAAAATCTGCGTTTAAAGAATATGGACAATTACAAAGTTTAGAGTTTGCAGATGTCCCTGAAGATAAGGATCTTCAGGAGGTTGGTTGATTTCCTAAAAGCTCGTTAGTATAAAGACTTTGGGAGATATGCTAGGGATGAACGCAGAAATTGTCGCAAATAACTGTAGTTCTCCAAACATCTATCAGTAGATTTGCTGTTTTTTCAACACGTCATACCTACATTCGAAAACAAATTTATGCAACTCGCTCAGAATGCTCTTGCATACCGTATTCGAAATAACAATATTTGTGTCGTAGCTGCAGAAAGCTATTTACTTTTTATTTGTCAAGAGAGATTTTGTCTTGTCTAAGATTGAAAATTATGTAGTTTACCTTTTGTTCGTGTTTGCAAATCTGCGTTTCTTCATTAAAAAGGCCCTTAATCGCTTAATAGTAATTGGCATAGAATATATTAGAGCTAGTCAGAAATCTCGAAAATAAGATTGTTGCTGCCTGCTTTCCAAGCTCGTCCCTTGATGGAATCCTTTGATTGCTTCCTCTTTAAACTTCTTCCTTAATTCCTGCCAAAAGTCCTTAGAACGCCCTGTTGCTAAAATATTTTTGAAAAAAAAACTAACGTACCCAAAAGAAAGGACCAAACGCAGAAAGGGATGCGATAGAATATGTCCAAAACATAATTTTGGTAGGGATTTTAGTAGCCTCCCATTTGTTAATTCTGCACGCAGGCTAGAATTGTAGTAAAATATTGTTGAAAACGTGAGAAAAGGAATTGACTGTAATTCTGTTGGGTTGTCATACCCAGTTAGTGTTTCCCAGGTGGCCTAAATTTTATAGGCGGTTCAGACCAGAATCCCTAATATGATGATGGTTGATGATGAGCTTCCCAAAGGTTGATTCGCGTATGATTTGAATTTCAGATGGTTTCAGTGACAACGCCATACTTCGCAGTCGAATTTGATGATGGAGACAGATTGTTACATCGAGTGAGGTCTAAGATGCCTCTGCAGTTTGGCAGGTTTGCACCTTTCTAGCTGATGGGTATATTTTCTTCGTTCTTTATTTTTATTGTTTCTCTTTTCATTTTGCAATTTTTCAATAGAGTTTCTCTTTCTAGGGAAGTTTTGGCGAGCTCTGAGCTCTTAGATCTGCCCGAAAAGGTTGACTGGAAAAACTGCAAGTTATCAAAAGAGGAAGAAACCAGAATCACTAAAAATTTTAGAGTGAGATTTACTCCATTTGATTTCAATTCATAACTGACAGTTTTTAAATTATATTTTACATATGTTACGTTTTTAGTTATGTAAAACTGTGCAATTTTACAAAACCTTTTTTTATATATGCAAATCATACCCTTTTAAAGGCCATAGTTGAAGTTGTAGTTCCTCAAATTTAAAAACATTCCCTTAGATTAAAGTTTCTGTCCGGTGAACAGCATCAGTTTAAGAAATTGATTGCCAAGCCATCATCAAACTTCCCAATAATAAATTATATTAAATTACTATTGACAAATGTTAAACCAAGCGAGAATCAATCTGCAATGCAAGCTTGCTGCTTTAGAAACATTTTACCAGAATTTTCTTACAAATACAACATATTTCGCTGAGGACCTTCGATGGCCACAACGTCTTTGCTCTCATAAAAAATTTGTTATTTCATGTAAATAATTGTTGTGATTAATTTTGCTTGTAAAGGGTTTACACTTTTCATAACTCTTGTAATTCTCTGCTCTGATTATACTACAGTAAATATTAAATGTCAGAAAATGTGCGTTACTTAAAAACCTTGTTCCTTTCTTTGCTTGCGAATAAAACCAACTATTTAAATTGCTTAAGGTTTTCTAGGCAGGGGTTTTAAAGAGGATTAAAAAAACACTCCAATCAGCTCTTTCCAGCAATTTTTTAATAACATTTTAATCTGAAAAACAGCAATTTTTTTGTTTTAATACTTTATGTATTTAAATACAAAGTCATCAATATTTCAAACAACTACAGCTAATTTTGTAAATAAACTAATTCTTAATGAACTACAAAATGATATCCAGCTACATAGCAATGGATGAATTGAAGAACTCAAACAAAAAGCATTGCGGAAAAGAGCACTGGGACCAAGGTTTTTGCTGGACTGCTGGATTGAACCAATGTGCAAATTAGCAATGAGTTTGCTACTTTTATAGGTGAACAGCAAACCATGATTCTTTGCAAGATTCCAAATAAATGATAAAATGTTTGCTTTAAATAAGGAAGTATGCAAATTGACAATACAAGATGGTCATGATTTAAGAAAGCGGGAAGCTTAAACAGACAAGATGGCAGCAGACAAAATGACTTAGAACTGAAATCTGGAGCTACACAGTACATAAAAAATTTTTTATTGCAGGAAAACTGACTTCCCTTAAACTGACCCTAGGCCCAGTCCCCTTCTCCTGCTCAGTTTCATTGTAAAAATCTCCCACTGTATTACAATAAGTTGTTACAATGTGTTAACTTTTAAGTCTGCTTTTTTGAATTGAATAATGTGTTGCAGCTGCAAGTGAAAATGGAAATGGGTAGCAATGTAAGCGTTTGCTGTCTTCTTAAATAAAATGAATAATGCATCTAGAAATAATTGCGAAAAAAACACTACTTTAAGAAAAATACATAATTTGCTGCAAAGTGTAAATAATTACTGTATTAGAATGGATTGATCATTGTTTATTTATTTTCGTTAATCAAAATCTAATCCTAAAGTCTACAGTAGCAAACAAATAATCTGGACCAATTGCATATCTTAAGCGAAATATGGAGGCAGCTAGTCACTGCTTGTCTCTCATAGCATCATCAATTTCTGACATTTCAACATCTTCCATAATTTTCACTTCATCTGCTTTGATAATGGTTGGAATGACCCACTGTACTGGCCTTGAAGACAGAATGTACTCTGATACGACTTGGGCCGGAACAACAACATACGCAACAGCCTTGTCTGTGATTTCTGTAAACTGAGGTGCCACTTCTTTCAGTGATGCATAGTGTTTTTCCATCATTTCAACAACTGCATGCGGTAGCTCGGTAACTGAATGTGCCTTTAAAATGACATAAAACGCATAAAAAATAAGGAGCAAAATTTGTATCCATACTTCAATTTTTCTTAAACCCATTTTGCAAACATTTTCAAACATGGATAGTTAAATATATTGGTTGCTTTTACCACTATAAAGAGGGATATTATAAATGCCACAAACCTATGAATGCCCCATCAACAACAGAAATACAAAATAAAAATAAGTAACAAGCCACAGAGCCTCTTGTTAACCCTGAAAAGTTGAATGACGGGACATACAGCCTTTAGGCTTGGAAGCCCAAGCTGCATCAAATATACCCGAAACCATCTTAAATTCTTTTTGGAGAGATAAGCTGTAGAAATTGCAGAGTCCACAATCTGCCTTGAAATTGTAAAATCTGTAACCTGCCCTAGTCAAGTCTTCCAAGTTGCAGACAAATAGGCCCCATTGAAGATATTTGAGCAAAGGTTTGAATATTGTCCAGATCGTGCTTGTATGGCACTTTACTTTTACTTATACATCAATGGAGTTACAAGGTGCTCAACAAAAGTGGTACCTTGCAACACAAAAGAACTCGCAGCTAAAATCGAGACTTTGCCACATAACACTTTTTTATACTTTTTGCTTCATACAGATCCAGTTGATTTAAGTTCATTTCAAAGACACTTGCTTTCAGAACGTCAATGGGTTATGATTCTAAAGTATATATATGCAACTTACCTGGGTGTATGCAAAGACAATTTCTTTGGTAGAGAGAAATACCTCTCCGGATATCTTGATTGCTTTAGATGGTATGTACATTGTAGTTTCATAAATATGATCCCATTGTTCCTTAACCAGCTCCCTTGTCTTTTCAACTTGAGTGTGGACAAACTCTTCAGTTTCTTGTTTTTTCTCATTCATAAAGCTTTTGGCGTCACCAGCCTTTTCCTTGACATAATTTGTTCCCTGATCTAACTTTTGGTTCATATCTGCAATCCTTTCTTGGGCATACTGAACCTGGCAATTAGGAATTATAAAGCAACATTATAATTTTTATCCAAACTAAGATATAGAAGTATTGGTAGCTTGGTATAGTAGTAAGACAATTTGTCCACTATGCTTGAGGCAGCTAATTAAAGTCAAATTCTTGTCAGGATTTGGATGCTTTACAATAACTGTCAGGATATCAAACTGCACATAATTTGGAACACAAATAAAGATATTTGTACTTACAGCATCAACTGTAACTTGGACTGGCTTCAATGACATTATCCGCTTTCTCCCTCTTTGTTTCACTTTTTCTGTGAGGTTTGCAACTCTGACTGCAGCCCCTTCATGCTCTGCAGCCTCCTCCCTTTCCAATTCAGCCAAATCATTTGGATCAGCACCATCAGTTGGGAAACATATCTCTACCATCAGTTCTGACAAAGATATCGCATTCTCAACTTGTTTACTAACATTCTTCACTGCTGAAGTGCCTTGAAACTTTTCTATGCATGAAGTTGCAGTGGCCTTTATTGCTTCTTTTGTTGTCTCAGCAATCTAAAATAAAAGCAACATAACATTTTGTCAGGACATAGGATCAGAAATTTTGGGGACCCTATCTTTCCCACCATTAAAGGGGACTTGAGGGTCGTTTATCATATATCAACTACAAAAAGTTCCCTTCTGAAAGTTAATTGTTACTTCATGGAATAAAAGAGTCTAATTTGCTTCTATTTTGCACTTTACAAGGTGAGAACTACTAAAAGTCCCTAGTGCTCTAAGTCACAGCTCTGTGATAGTTCCGCAATCTGATCCTACTAGAGAGCCGATAAATGACTTTATGAAATGGCTTGTTTTATTTACCAGTGGCACTGAGTATTTGCTCCTCAAACTGAACAGACCATAGATTTGATCTTTCTTTAGAAGATCAATGCATATTCTTACCTCTGTAGGAGTTTTCTTGATGATTGGGAACTTTTTCTCTGCTTCTGCTAGAGTTTTGGAAGCCATAGTGTCCAATGCAGCAACTAAAGAAAAATATCAAACTGTGTGATTTCAATCTCGCAAAAAACATGAAATATCTTTATGAAAACCTTCATATAAAAACCTAATTACTGTAGATTATCTGCTCTGTAAATGCTTTGATGAATTCAAACAAAATACGACCCCTTGTTGATGTTGGCAATTTCTAGACACGTGAACCCAAAATTGCGTCATTGCATTTTTCGTACCTCTTATGAGTATTTGACAAAAACGAATGTGTGTACCAAAGATTTTCGTATACTGCCTCTGAAACTGAATTTACAGTCTGTATGAGAATATTAAATTAAGAAAACCGGAAATTGCACCTGGATCTTTGACTTCTCCTATCATAGGTTTGGCAGCAGCTAAGGCAGATGTTGTGGCACTGGCAACGACAGGCCTAGCAGTATCTGCTATGACCTTTGCGTAATGCTCTCCTGCATCAAAAGCCTTCTTCAGATAATCATTTCTTTCTCTGATCGATGAGTACATCGAACATAACTGGTTAAGAGTCATCGTGTAAACTGGAATCTCGTGCAGTCGTTCTTGGAACGATTTGTCTTGCTGAGGTTCACCGTCTGTACAAGCGACAACATTCTGCTCTCTTTCTTGAGATTCAGCCATTTTGTCTCCTTTGAAACTTGCTCAATATAAACTTTTACTGTCCCTTTCCTGAACTAAATTTCTTACGATCGAAAGCCAACTCCACTGGCCTATCAGTCCACTTTTCTCTATTTATTTCGTAGTTCGTCAGTGTACTTTGACCCCAAGTTTTCCGACGTCAACTACAAGATAAGCCAATCAAAGTAAGACCTATTGTTCATTTGAGCCAATCACTGATCCTACATCGATAACCGGAAGCCATTCTTGGACGATGGATTGGGGAAGTACTAGTTGCATTACGTCATCTGATTCTGTAGAAACTTTTGGTTGAGGGTTCAATTTATAGAAAGGACTTTGAACTGTCATGTTTATGACACAATTGCGTTGGCATTTGGACGTGCACAAGCAAACAGAGAGAGAACCAAAATTGAGAAATGGTTGGTGTGGACCAAATTTTTCGATTAGGAGATGTTATTCAAAGTGACCATCCTAGAACTTTCTTGAACAATTAATACATTAGGGACCACATGATAGGCGGGGGGCAGAGGACAAGGATATATTGTAAATGACTGATGCCCAAGCTTATTCTTCTATCCATAGCTATGTGCGTAATGCACGTTTTTTTATAAGGAACCTACCTCAAGGCCTAGTCCCAAAAGTTCCTTGTTCGTAGACCTCAAATCATCAAATTGTGGTACTAAAAGTTCCTTAATAGTTCCTTAATTTGTTTTGTCTTAATAAGCCCTTACACTTAATAGAGAAAGGGGCGAGATAGGAATAGCATATGAGGAAACTACTTAATGAAGCACTTGACATACGAATAGCAAACAATCTATGCGAGTGTTGGCTGCAAATGAATGGAACCAGGTTCTTGATCTTCTTGATGCTTGCAGTTATAAAAAATTTTCAAATCGAAAAATTCTTTAGGGATTTCGTTTCTAGCAGTATAAGTTCTTTAGATATTTCGGCCTTCTACATGTAGGTTCCTTTTCCTTATAAAGTGGTTCCTTATGACAAAAAAAGCGTGAAAAAAAGCGTGAAAAAAGCGTGTAAAAACTTATTTTTCTTATGTTCATTTCAGTTCAGTTTTTAATGGAACTGTCTAAATGAGAAATTAATACAATCTAAGCAAAAATTACATACATAACAATGAAATAAACGGTTAAAGCAAAATAATACAATGCAATGAATAAATACAAATACAGGACAAAATAAATTGTATGAAGGAAACTGCTTAAAAGAGGAGTTTGACTACTCTCGTTATGTTAATATATATTAGAAAATACTAGAAAGATGATAACACCAGCACAAAAATGCAGAGAATGAAAAGTTTGTCTGTGACAAGGTCGGCCACATAGGGAGAAGATAATAAATGATAAACAAAAGATGTGTTCCCTCAGAAGTACTCCAGGAACCTAAGGAGGATAAATCGGTATAAAAACTTAGCGGGCAATCAAAATTTTACAACCAGCGCGTTTATAACAGCTATGATTTTTATAAAACCAAATATTGTGAATAGTGAGTGACAAAGACATTTAATAACCATTTTCATTTATGGATAATTTCGTCAACATTTTCTTTATGTTTAGAATCTTTGTTGGTAAAAAACCCAGCTGTATGGGTGGCACATATTCAAGTTTATAGTTTTATTATATTACCCCACCCTCGCCCCCTCCCACTTAGGAATGCTCGATTATGTTATTAGAAAAATTCAATGATTTGCCTTCGGCACCAACACTGCCCTCCTGCCCTAATCTTGTGCAGGCGTCCCTGCAGAAATAATAACTAATCGATACGAGAAAATTGGCCACGCCCACTTGCATAAATATGACCAACCACGCCCTGCAATAAAACACAGACTATGAATAAAATTTGCCGAATATATATTAAATAAGCATAAGAATTTTACACAGTATTCCCGCTTTCTTGTTGGTTATATCGAATATAGCTTTCATTGTTTCGGGGCCACGCACCTCTAGCAAACCCTTTTCTTTACATTTTGCATTGATGTGAGAGTGGTCACGTCAAATCGCCCTTGATTCATTCGCAGTTCAGTTGTCATCTCCCTCAAGTTTTTCGGCTAACGCATTACAGTTTTTTATATTAACGTGAAGTTTTTTTCGAAAATGGTAAGTGATTCACTCAATATTTGTTATGTTTACATGCCGGTTTCTGCCACGTTTTTTTAGGCCATTAGGCCATTGTGCCTAGGCCAGATTACAATTTGGGTATAATTTTTGCCGACGTTGAGGTAACTTCGGAGCTTCATGCCTAAACATTTGTCTTTTCGGAACCTCGGAAACTAGCAAAAATGCCTTCCTTGGGAATGTTCAGGCTGATATGAAGGAAAGCTAACACTGGAAAATTAGGAAATGGAAGTATCCTGTGATTTGCTTACACATAAAAAATAGTGCAAATGTAGTCAATGTTTTGTTTTCAAAGCCAGTGTGGGGGACGTCGACACATTCAAAATATAGAGGAGGACA
The DNA here is from genome assembly GCF_013076305.1 of Rhopilema esculentum. Next base: position 7,726,195 of record NW_027019301.1, on the reverse strand, counting down.
GAAAATTTTCCAAACGATGCTCTTGAAATTAGCCTAAAATACATGTCAGAATATTCCTCCATTACCCCCGCTACGCTACTGTCAAGAAGATAAATGCTGATAAGAAAAAAAAATAAAGTAAAATCTTGGCGGTACTTTGTTTCTACTGACTACCAATAAATGAATTTTACCGAATGAAACAATGTTCACTGAAAGACACAGAAATATTGGGGGGTGTTGCCCCCCCCCCCGCTAAATTCATCCCTGGCCACAGTGCAAAGAAGAAAAGACCTGAGTTGAGATGAGGAAGCCACAAGGAGCTTTTCAAAGTGGGTGGGTCAAAAGCCTCGTGCAGGAATCAATGTTGGAATGTACAATGAGGCAAGGACCGAGATACAGGGGCTGGGAGGGGGGGGGGGGCTTGATAGCACGAGTTCAAAATGTAAAATAATATATTGTTGAAAATGGCTATTATTACACTTATTATTAGGGCTGATCGGTTTTTGCAGTGATATTAAAAATCGGCTGAAGACTTATGCTCAAAAAAAATTTTAATACGCCAAGAAATATAACTAAATTGCAATATACCATTATGAAATACAAAAGTTGGCAATTCTAAAAATTCGATTATTTATATTTATGTTGTTATTAGCTTTCTTGAAAGTGAAAGGGTGCAGGGCTAGCTGAACTCTGCACAGCCATGCCCTTAAATTTTTCCCAGAAAGAAAAACCAAGCCTTTTCCCATATATTTAATCACAATATTTGAAAAATGTTAAATGCCACGGCTCTACCCACCCCTACCTTCACCAATTTCTTGCATCTTGAGGCGCCATGGTAGTAATATGTGGGGATGAAGATCCCTACCTCACTCTTTCTGTTTCACTGTGTGCTAGAGTGGCAAAGGGGAGGGGTAATGTCCTTGCTCTGAATGCTTTTGTTCTGAGTTTGTTTTGCTCTTCTAACCATTAGAACCAGCAGGTTGTCACCATTGTTGACCGAGGGCAGAGTTTATCAAGCATGTCTATGCACAGTGTTTATGTTGTGTGATAGCTAAGCCTGGCCAGTAAGGGTGAGGATATGTGTTGCCTTTACAGACATGTTTTTTTAATTCTTTAAAGATTTGTCACCAATTTGAGCATTGCATATTTGAGAATTGGTACAACAAGGGTTTAGTTTTGGTTCATGTGTGACAAATTATCACCAACAAAGAAAACAACCCGTTGATATCATTTGACAAAAATAATCCCTTGACATTGTTGATCAATTAATAAATTTCAGTTTGATTGATTTTTATGCTACAAGAAATACATCAAAATAAAGAATCATATGAAATGTAAAGTTAGTCGCCTCCCTCCTCCAAGTGCCCTGGATTTGCATGAATCAAGCTGTGATTAATCTTTGCTGAAAGTGAAACATAACCTCTGTCCTTATTTGTGGCTTCATATTTAATGAAAGATAGACTCTTAAAGTGAGCATTTTTCCTTATCATTTGAGCATATTTTCTTAGCAGGAAGCCCCCCCCTTTTTGACTATCTGCATTCAGAAGGAGAGCATTACTGCATTGCTTGTCAGTTTCTAGGGTCTGAGGTTGACACAACAGAGCTGACACAACAACCCAACCCTCCCCCCCACCCTTCATTGTAGTAGGACTAAGCCTCCCTTTATTATATGATTTATGCCTCGTTTACTTTGTTATATTACTTTAACCATAACCTCAATTCAGTCAATTTATTACTCACTCACGAGTCGTTGTGTTCATTTCGTGACTTACTCTAAAGTAGGCGACTTTCGTCTCCGTTTACATCATGAAGGCTGCGGTCGAAGACACTAAAATGCACTTACTGGGTAATCGAGAAAGAATAAAACTTGAGAACCCCAAAGGAAATTATTTATTATGACGTCATTCTAGGGTGCTAGTCAGGTTTTTGGCACACAGAAGCTCAGTGGCGGCTTTTAAGGGGCTAATTTACCTGGAGCCAACGAGTCGACAAATTTTGCGCGAAGTCAGCAAGTTCTGGACTTGGTGTTTTAGATTTATCTTATAAACTTGGTGAGAATACAACGCTAAATAACTGTTAAATTACTACAAGGGCACCTCGTTAAAATGTAACACACACGTACACAAAAAAGGGAGTATTTTAGAGTTCTAAGAGCCGTTAACACAAAAACTTTCTAGAGCCGTAAAAATTACTTTTAAGGGGCAAGTACGTCGTAGCAGAGAATTAAAGAATCAATACCTCCTATAGTACTCCTCGAATCAGCCTCACCCTGAAACAAACAGTTGTCAATAATGCCCCTCGAATAAGCTACCAACCATCTACACTAATTTTTATACTGTTAGCCCCAGTTGCACTTGATCGAGTTACCACAGAAAAAGCGCGATTTCAGTCAATGATAAACCAGATATTCACAGAAAAAGTTTTCGTCATGTTTTTTCGTTTCAAAATAGATGCAAACAATTTTTCAATTTATGCTTGAACTTTTCAGGCAGCGTTTTCTAAATTTTGAAAAAAAGGTGAATAAGCTACCCTCCATGCAGAAATGTCCATAATTACAAGCCCCCTAGGCCCTAAATCGAAAATTTGTGGTACTTGCAAAATCAGCATTATTGCCCTTATCTGATTTTTAAAAATCCGCCACGATTTGGGGTCTGGTTATAAGGTTCCCTTTTGCAAAGGCTGGTGATGTGATAGGTGGCAGATGAGTCATGACCCGACCCTCCAAACCCCTTTGAAGCTTCTCTACGTAAAGGTTTATACCCCAAGCTATTGCTGTATTTCCAAAAGATATCTTGTCGAATGGTACACTATTTTTACTTTCACTCATTTTCTATGGTAATAACTAGTAGGCTTTCGGGCGCTGAACATCCTCTCCTTTCCCCTTCAATTTCCCAAGAGAATATAAAAACCTTTTCGAATCATAGGTACATCACTTTTTGAATAATTTTTTGCTTGTTTTGAGAACATTTATGTAGCCAAAAGATTTTAATTATTTGGAGGCTTGCATTTTACCAATGTTTATAAATTTTCGTCGAATCGTTCGAGCAAACAAAGACTTCATGATGTTTCAAGTACAGCCGACAAGGTTGCAAATCAAGGCATGCCGCAATAAAGAAAACAGATTTTTGATATTGATTGTAGTTGAGCTTGGCAAAACCATACATTTTTAAAATGAAAATTTAACTGACATGCTACAGCAATCCAACGATAACTTTCGTATCTAACGTAATCGTAGATTCTCGTTATAGCTAGAACTCATGTGGTGGTTATGTTACGAATGAGTTTTTCCCAAAGGCTGCTTTCATTTATAATCAGCTGATCGTAGAGTGAGCAATTGGACGCCCAATCAAATACTCAGACAGGTTCAATGCACTCACTCAACCATTTACAAGTAAACCCACCATGTGTAGAAGAATAACAAAGATTCGAAAATAATACGAAATATTTCGTTTGTTGTTGGGCATAATACCAAAGATTGTTTTGAAACAGAAAAGTCGAGCATTTTATTTGCCGTTCAGATCAGAGTTGCTGAAATACCACAGAAGTTCAGATTTTGCTCAGTTCTGCGCGAGGAAAGGTTTGTATTCTGTGGCGTCCTTTTGCTGTCTGGCGATTAAAAAATGACAGAGGTAAATGGGGATTCAGACACTTGGAATTTTCGAAGCGAAGAGGGCGTCGTGCTCCAAGCGACTGTGGGGAATCGCTACCAGCAGCTTGAATTCAAGCAAATACAATATTATAAATGGCGAAACAGTTAGTCGCGAATATATCGATAAATTCGAAGGATTTCAACCAGATAGACAGCTGAACCTCTTTGAAGGCGAGATGAAAAGGAGCCTTGGAAACTGAGAAAGACAGTCTCTGAACCTAGATTTTCTGGTAGAACAAGCAGGCCAAAGTTCCAGATATATTGTCAGAGTCAAAATTACCCGAGAATCTCTAAAAATAAATCGTATGATCCCGAGTTCTGGACTTCGCATTCGTCAGTTGCAGGTGATACAGAAAGCGTTTACACGATTGAAAGCCTCGAGGATGAATTTGACGGGAAATTAACCTAATGCCTAAATATGAAACACGAAACATTCAATGCCGAAATGGTATCAAACGCTGTTTCGGGAAATGGTCTGCCTGTGACAGAGCCACAGCGTTGAACCACCGCCTGCGGTCAATCAGTCCCTGCCCTCGCCTGTTCGATATTCGTCAAGCAAACTGATATGGTGAATCAGTCCCAAAACAAAAGTACCCCTAAACAGGATGTTTACACTGCTCCCAGAACGGAAGCTTTTTCTTATGAAATACCTGTCCAGAGTTCCCGAAGAACGAAGTGCCTAAGCAGCAATACCAGAGGTATAATCGACAAATGTCTGATCCACCGCGCTACATTGACCAGGATCATGAATATGAATCTGGCAGACATGAAGACCAGAGAACGTATATCTTGTCAAATGAACGTGCAAAACAAACAGCAACGTATCATGAGAAAGCAGCCTCGTCTGTGTCCCGACAAGCGTATAAACGGGTATGCAGTAGAAACAAGATCAAAGTTATTAAGCGTTAGTCAATTGAAAGAGATCACTTCCATTTATCTTGCAATTTGCATTCAAATGTTAAAAATGCGTTTGTTAGTTGGTTAGAATTAGCCTGTTTTTATGATGTTTAGGAAAGCGAGTTTGATACTTATTTGCTCTGAAATTAGCCTTATTATAAATCTTTTATAAATAAATTATAGATTATAAATTATTATAATATAGCTTATTATTAGCCTTATTATAAATCACCAAAATCTGGACTCCTCTGCAAATTGTTTGCTGTACCCAAAGATTTGGATGTCTTTTATATGAAGTTGTCGGCAAAGTAGCTCTTACAACCTCCCCCTCCTCTTGACCCAATACTACTAGGTAATATAACAATATGCCTATATATAACACTGTATAACATTATGCCTTGAAAGTCTGCCGATATATGTCCAAACAGGTCCACTACCGTGGTTTCTATCGTGGGCCTAAAGACAAAGTACACTGAGTCGCAGGAAAAGAAGCCCCATAACAATCCCAGTGTTATGAATTGTGTTGTGATGTTTATATCAGGCACCGCGGAGCTGGGGGGCTGGGGGGCTTTAGCCCCGGCACTTTTTTTAGAACCCCTACTTTTCTCAACGCTCCGCGGTTTCTGTTCTACCGCCTGGGACAGCAGTGGTTCTGGAAATGAATGACTTGTCAGTCATAACTTTTTAAAGATATTTTTAGGTAGTGATCGTAATTCAAGATAATTTTGGAGGCCTTCAGGTGAAATACCCTGTGGTCCCTTTCTGCCAATTTTTCGACTGTCCTCAATGAACAAAGATTCATATTGCGCTACTTGCTTTTGATCTAACTGGTTTTACACTTCATTAAGTTGCCGCATACTCAGAGATTTTAGGGACAAATCCTTTCAACCTTATCGGAACAAAAGTTCTTTCGTAATTTACTTTTATTCTTATCTCTCTCGTATCCAGGCGTCGTCGGGAAAATTGCTTGTCAAGGGAGGCACGGTGGTAAATGAGGATCGCATGTTCCTGGCCGACGTGTACATCGAGGATGGAGTCATCAAGTATGCTAGCATTGCAGTGTGTATAAGACCTTGATTAACAGAATTGCTTTCAAAGATGAAGGCGGCTCAAAGGGCTACATCTCCTATCTCTTGTGTTGCATTCAACCACACTCTTCAATAGACATCTGTGCCGTAGGAAAGATAGAATGATCTGGGCACCATTGTTTGATCATGATAAGAACAAAAGGGATTATTTAATTTTGGCAGGGCTCAAGGGCCCCTAGGAACAATAAGAGCTACGGCCCGAGGCATGATGTTTGCATTTATACATGTTCCTTTTGACTCTATGTAGCGTCTGAAGATAAAGCTACTTGATAACAGACAAGGAAGTAAGCCGTGGTAAAGAAAGTCTTTTCGATTTCGATCCCACACTCTAATATTTTGCTGTGTGACTACCAATATTTCTGGACTCTGTGGATATATGCTGCAAATGAAAACCAAGGCCAAGGGGGTATTCTTCATGTAAAGGGAGACTTTCTAAGACCTTTCTGTAAATTAGGGGTTCGTTGCACTCATGCGATTTACCCTCATCAACCCTGCCACTTTGCTCCCTTTGCCCCTTAGTTCATCCTGTCTCTGACTAAAGGTTTGATTCTTTCTCTTCTAATAAGTTTCATTTGTCGATTTCAGGCAAGTTGGCGGCGGATTGGAAGTTCCTGAAGGTACCAAGGTCATAGATGCTTCTGGGAAACTCGTCATGCCAGGTATGGAGTGCTTTTAGCGTTAAAAAGAGAGTAACCTGATGTTTATTAGAAGCTTTAAAGGTTTATACGAGGTTCAAAATAACACGCTCTGGTGAGATAAAAACTTATTTTACCAAGAAATGAAGTATCTCCGTAGCATAACCAAGTTATCTTTAATAAACACAGGAACATATGTTATTTGTTTGCGTAAGGCGCCAAGTTGCAATTTATTCTTTTAAGTATTATTTAAGAGGCCATTTGGGACCTCAAAAAGATCTTACAAAAACGGAAAAGTTTTGCATAATTTTGAAACGAAAAAATCAATTTTGCTAATAAAAACAGAATAACGTTTTCTTTAAATTTCAAACAATGAAAAAAACGTTTTCTGCTGGATTAGGCCGGAGAAAGAATGGACCAACTATTTGAAATTCTGTTGATGAAAATAGAGAAATGGTGACTTACTCATAAATCATTGTTCTATTGCTTTTGTTCTGATGTATTCCTGCATCCACTCTCTGTCAGGTGGCATCGACACCCATACACATATGCAGCTGCCTTTCATGGGCACTGTTGCTGTCGACGATTTCTTCCATGGCACAAAAGCGGCTGTTGCTGGTGGAACAACAATGATCAGTGAGTTAATTTAACTTATTCTTATGTGTACCGTGTCTTGAATACTAAAATTTGCCTCTCATGATTATTATATTCAAGGAATAGGCTTGAAAAGATTTGCAGGGAACACGGTTTTTTTATTTTCCTTGTACTGTTTTGTGTCCAAGGCCAGAGATTGCCTGCTAAACGGCGTTTGCCTGTCCCCTTCCTTATCCTTTATCGTCCATTCTCTCTTAGCGTTACATTTAGTGTTTATCCTGTAAGTTGCCTTATCATCAAGATATTGTAATGGAATTGAAAGTGTGTTTATTCAACTATTGAAAAGTGTCTATTTGAATCATAGGTTAATGATCACTTTTTAAATTGATACACTGTAAGTTTTTTTAATGTGCTTTTTTGAGGTTATGTTAATAAAGGAAACATTTGTTCGCTTGCAGTTGATTTTGTCATACCACAAAAGGGTGAATCCCTCCTTGGAGCATATGACAAATGGCGACAATGGGCAGATGAGAAAGGTATGATGCTACTTTTATTGCTGAAAACTTTCAATGTCATCTTTCTTTGATCCAAAAGTTATGATTTTTGCTTTGCTTTTTAGTCTGCTGCGACTACAGTTTCCATGTGGCTGTGACGTGGTGGAGTGAAAGTGTACGAAAAGAGATGCAAATCCTGACCAGCGATAAAGGCGTGAATTCGTTTAAAGCATTTATGGCTTATAAAGATGTCTTCCAACTCGACGATGGAGAGGTTGGTGTTGCAGCTTCGCATGCATAAATATTCTGCAGCACAGTCAATTCCAATCATTGCCAACAGCTTGAAATCATTCTACATTTCAATGTCACGTAGAATTTGGACCCAAACAGGGACAACTGTAGCATTATGCTTTGTCTGCAGTGACACCAATGCTCACAAATATTTAGATGGTATTCTGTCTGCTATCACATATAAAGTGGATATGGTTGGGTAAAAAATTCAATAATAATGGGAGCCCTTGTTATCTATAAATGATTTTAACAGAGGAATGATCATGAGCGACCTCCTCCGCAGAGCACCCCTGCAATGACAACTGCACAGCAAACTGTGATTATTTGAGTCACGCTCACCCAAAATATCAATGTAATAACTGATTTTTGCAACTTTACTTTCGTTAAAGTACACGTCATTTGTCTACGCCACTTTCATTCTTATCATTTAATTTCTCTTTCGTAGTTCTTATTCCATGCTTTCATCACGTTTTATCGGTTTATCACATTTTATTTTTTGTTTATTCTTTGCATTTGTCTGAGTTTTGATAAACAAATTTAATTTTTGGCAGCTGTACCACGCCTTCAAAGCATGTCGGGAATTCGGGGCCCTTGCGCAAGTTCACGCTGAAAATGGAGACCTGATACACGAAGTGAGATTTTCAAATAACATCGATGCATTTTAATCTTTTTTGTACATAATGCATTGCTTGTGGATAAATTACGCATAAATTGAAGAGAGATTTAAAAGCCATCAATTTTGATTCATAAGCAACATGCTACTCCTGAGTCTTCTAGCGACCATTATGCAGTAGAAACTTGCTTGGGGCATCACTACCTCTGTTCGTCAAACTTCTTGCTACTCGGTTTTGCTGCATTGTCAACTGATTTGTCACAACAGTCTTAGGCAGAGCAACAGTGACAAAAGTAGGGCTCAACAATTCCTACATAAGTTTTTTTTGCGCTTTTTCCTTGAGTTATTTGAGGTGAGTTATAAATAGTTCCAAGGAAAGCCAATCATACATTTTGTTTTTTTCTGTGTCTTGTCTTGCATTCCGGCCTTCCCTAACTTGACATCACGTCTGTGTTAGCATTTTCTGCAGTAACTGACAGACAGCCTATCATTTGTGCTCTTCGCCTTTCATTATGATTTAATTTATCTTCAATGTATAAGATTGTGACGCTAGTTGTCTTCCTGCTTAAATGATTTTCCGCGTCAGAGACAACACACTGACTTTCATCTTTAAACACCAACCCTTCAGCGTTCCAAAGTCATGATTGAGCTTGGTATCACAGGCCCTGAAGGACACGAAATGTGCAGACCAGAGCATGTAAGTACGAAACACTCTCCACTTTGTTCCAATCACGATTATCTATAACACTTATTTCTTAGTTCAACATCATAGTCATCAAAAGGTTTTCAAGGCCTTCGATGGAATGCTTCGAATCTTAAGCCTCAAAATGCGCAATGTCCTCTTGCCATGTACTTGCTTCAATTGTATGAGCCGAATTATTAAATACATTTTACAAAGTATTATTTTCTATTTAGCCGAATACAGGAAATGAGTGATCTTGTTTCTTACACTCAAAAATTGATCTTTACGAGATATTTCTATAATTTGGTTTTGCCCTTTGACAGGTTGAAGGTGAAGCCACCCACAGGGCAATAGTCATTGCTGATCAGGTGCGTGGCATTTTAACCTTTGACTTTTCTGACATTTTTCGCTTCAACACCAGAGTACTAAGTTTACAGTCAAGTGATCTGAATACACAAGGAAGTTGTTATGTTAGTCAGAGAATTTAAAAAAAAAATGCATTCATAAAGTTTTATAAACATCACTGTCTGAAGAATAGCGTAGATAGAACACACTGCATTTTTAATGTCATTATATTTAATCTTTGAATTAGTTTTTGCTTTGGCTCTAGGCAAGTTGCCCAATTTACATCGTTCACGTAATGAGCAAATCGGCTGCTGACGTCATCAGTGAATGCAGACGAAAGGGATTCGTTGCTTTTGGGGAACCAATAGCAGCAGGTCTTGGCACAGATGGAACAAACTATCATCACAAATGTTGGCGACATGCTGCTGGTAATTTTTTGTAATGCTATTCAAAATCTACCCCTTCGTCTATTTTTCTGAGATTTTTGTTCAAAAGCCTTGAAATCTTTCCGTTTTGATTCTAGGTCACGTGATGGGTCCACCTTTGCGTCCTGACCCATCGACTCCAGAGTACCTCATGAAGCTTCTTGCAAAGTATGTTTCGCTCCATAACTGTAATTTTCAAAGCCAAATCAGCCCTTCCTTTTCGAAGCTATGAATTCTAAATATGCAAAATAAAACCATGTTATTGAGTGCATTGCTTTTACATAATCAACTTTATTTGTCTTAATTAGTTGAGTATTTTCATCCGTATTTAGGGGTTTTGGCTAAAAGCCATAAGTTTTTAACTTGACAGCCAATTCGTTCTATTTAGAGAGTGTCTACAGCTCAATGTACTCAAATTCGCTTCAGAATGCCGTTTTTCAAGGCCTTTAGCGAATTGATCAGTGTTGTTAGCAATCAACATGCACCATAGTTTAAATATTAAGTAAGTATTAAGGAAAACATGGATTGAATATAACGTTTTATTCTACAAAAAATCTGGTAGAACTTGACATTCGAGTAGACGTTAATTGTTACATCCAGCATGTATCTTAGTAATTGAGCTGGTTGCCATCGACTGCCCCTTTCGATACGTACCCTGTATCAATCGGCTGCTCCTTTTTTAGTTGATTTGCTGTTTCTAAATAAATGTTGAGGTTTTATTGAGACTTTCTCCAAGACTGAAGTCTGTTCTTTAAAAACCTTAGCGGCGATCTACAGTGTACTGGCACAGACAATTGCACGTTTAATGCAAACCAAAAAGCGCTTGGCAAAGACGACTTCAGAAGAATTCCCAATGGCGTTAACGGTTAGCATTCAATCAACATGTTTCATTGATTAGACAGGAATTAAGTTGATACATATAATAAACAGGAAACCTGCAATTCTTTTATTTTGTTTTTTGGATAGACCATGGTCATTAAATACTGAGTATAAAATGATATGGTACATAACGTATCAAGTTAGCTGTTTCCGGTTCCTGATGCAGTTGAAGTTCGAGACTGAACAACTTCTAATGTTCTGAATAAACATAAGAATGGTTCAAAAGATATAGTTTATTAAGTATAGACAATGAGTGAAGAGAATGTATAGGTTGAGAGCAGTGTCAACTTTATGTCATCATGCATATTTATTTTTTAAATTAATTTTTCCACATTAATTGTTGGCACATTAATCTACCACTTCAGTGTGTGATCTCAACATGTTGCTTTGTTATATTAATGAATTTTAAGCTTGCACTGTTCTTTTTAGGAGTCGAGGACAGGATGTCAGTAATTTGGGAAAAGGGTGTGGTAAGCTATCTTTTTTGTGACAAGGGTTTTAACGTTGCATTCTTGTATGTATGTTTGGTTGCACCTTTTTATTTATGCCCCCTTAATGTTATGCTTCTTCGATATTACTAAAAGATTTTAACTCTGTACACAATTTTTTAGTTTTTTTAATTCTTCATACCAAACCCAATTTTAAAAAAAAATTGTTTGAACAAATAGTTTAAAATCCTTGAAAAGAAGCTATTCTTTGAATAATAGCAGAGCAAACCAAAATGTTTGAAAGGTCTTAAGTCAACTGATGATACAACAACTCTCAACTAATTCGATGACAAGAATTATAAAATCTTCTATTTTTGTGCTCTGAAAGTTCAGAAGCGGTTGATAACATAAAAGTACAAACAAATGTTGATACTCTGTTGTCTATTCCCCCATGCCATGATGGTCTATACTTTGAAGGTCAAGCCAAGGGAATAAGGAAAGCGCTCTTTGTGAAGATTTTTTCACGAAGTTCCATACCAAAATTAAATATTACACAAATTTTCGGTTTCCTTCTATTTTTGTTCAGGCATGACTAGTTTAAGGTTTTGGAAAAAATAAACATGATAATGCAGCATTTCTTCCCTCCAGATACATACCATATAAGGTTTAGTTTATACACAGGTGTGAGAAAAACGTTTGGAACCTTGAACCTGTCCCAATGCAAATATGCCAAAAACATACCCTGTCTCATAAAAGATGCAAAAATATGTCACAATTATATGTCAC